>JALHLI010000027.1:892003-1492003 GCA_023349425.1 Anthopleura sola
TAACAGCAAATAGAACGAACAGCAAGAGAGTAGGACCCAACCGATGAGCGGCAAACAAACACACAGGAAGACCAACACGAACGATGTGCGACAGCACCCACACATCAACGAAAAAAAGAATAAAAATACACTATCTCTTTGACCAACTAGCCAATTCCTCGCCGCCTTCCCTACGGACCATCAACAGCCCAACACACTTTCATCCCGGTTGGTCAAAGACGGCTTCGCAAACGAGGGTCCCTACTTCACTGGTAGCACTCAAATTCACATCGGAATAACCCGCCTATTCCGATCATCAAAGCCAAAATATTTCACGCTCACTACCTTCCCCGTCCTACCAGCAGCAGGTGTGCACACAGTTCTTCGTGTTCACACGGATTTAAACCCTCATAGGACTTCATGATGTCCTCAGGTCCCTCCTTGCCAATATTTCCATTCCCTGTTTAGGCGGCGAGTGATCCCAAGGCTCGGTTTCCTTTCATCTAATTACATGCAAATCCCATGCATCGACCATACTATTCATTTTCTTCTTAACCTTATGGCTGCCCACTGACAACAACTTCTTCTACGGTTAGTTATATTACTTTTAATACCATTATTACGCGAGTATTTTAACGCCATCTCATATCATAATAAATCTAGAATCACACAGTCTTTGCCTTTATCAACTATATAAAGCTATAATCACATTGCAAACAACAACATTTATTAATTTCATTTATAAAAATACCTTTCAAGTATTGAATTCAATCACATAAGCTTTCTGCTAGCGAAGACTGACCATTACGTGTCACTATCATTTGTTATTATATTTGCACTTTTTTCTATTGTTTAATACACAGCACTTCCTATATACATAATATTATTTTACATAACAAGAAATTGTTTCCTTAATACATACCTAGGGTTAGAGTACCAGATTGTCAGCTCAGGATTTTCCCCATGCATGCACATAACAAATCTCAGCTCATTTGTTCATTTTTTACTTAGCTAGTCAACTGCAGCTGCAGCTGAAATGCTTGCTTGCTTGCTTGCTTGCTTGCTTGCTTGCTTGCTTGCTTGCTTGCTTCTTTCTTTCATTGCACACCAAAGGTCTTGATAATTTATATAATTTTGATAATGAATATTTCATTCACATACAGACAGTCTGTTTGTCCATACTTGAAACAGCACATGACAGGTCTAAAATGGATGCATGGTACATGACATCTTTACTCAAGTGCATAAAAATCATTAGGAGTTCTTTTCAATATAGGGGTCCAATTATTGGAATTTCTTACATCAGAAACTGAAACTTTCTCATGTTAGCAAACAAGGCTTTAAAGCAATCTTAAGAATGCTTTCCAAAAATATTCTTCAATTCTCATTTCATAAACAAACTATATATTTTGATCTCAAATAAGAAGGACGGTTTTATTGATTACTAAATTATTGATAAATACGATTAGTGTTTATTATTTATTGATATAACATGTACACCCCCATGCGAGAACACTAGCTGTCAAAGTGAGAATGGGAGGTGCATTGGAGGACATGGGAATAATTTCAGCCTCTTGGATTTTCTCATGTCTTCTGATGTACCCTCTGAATTCTTTGCTCTCGCAAGTCGGTGTATGTTCGGATTTTATTTTGATTAATTTGATTAAACATACATCAGTCTATCAAATTTTAAATTTTTAGATTATAGTAACATTTATATTTTAAAGTATTGTTATATATTTCTTATTACGTTATAAATTATGTTATACATTATATATAGCAGGACCACATCAGCCTGTGGCTGCTGATGCAATGTTTATAATATATTGTTTATATAACCTGCTTTATCACATGAAATATTTATTTATTTATTTATTTATTTATTTATTTATTTGTTTGTTTGTTTGTTTGTTTATTTCTTTATTTATTAGTCTTCATTTTCAAAATACATATTCATGTATACTATTCTATTGCTCAATATGAATTTATTAGCCCTTTACATTCAAATATCTTAAAATATTTCAATCCTTTCTAGGTTCTCATCCCCTATTTTTATTACATTTTTTTTCAGATCTGGGGATGATGTTTGATTTTCAACAACAGCCAATGGTGAACTCATGAAGTCAGATAATGGAATTCATGACAAGTTAATCACTATCTTACTTCATCAGAATGTGTGTACAGCTATTTCAAAAACCTTGAATAGTGAATAGTGAATAGTGAATAGTGAATACTGAATACTGAATACTGAATACTGAATTAACTGCATACTGCAGACTGAATTAACTGCATACTGCATACTGCATACTGCATACTGCATACTGCATACTGCATACTGCATACTGCATACTGCATACTGCATACTGCATACTGCATACTGCATACTGCATACTGCATACTGCATACTGCATACTGCATACTGCATACTGCATACTGCATACTGCATACTGCATACTGCATACTGCATACTGCATACTGCATACTGCATACTGCATACTGCATACTGCATACTGCATACTGCATACTGCATACTGCATACTGCATACTGCATACTGCATACTGCATACTGCATACTGAATTAACTGCATACTGAATTAACTGCATACTGCATACTGAATTAACTGCATACTGAATTAACTGCATACTGCATACTGCATACTGCATACTGCATACTGCATACTGCATACTGAATTAACTGCATACTGAATTAACTGCATACTGCATACTGAATTAACTGCATACTGAATTAACTGCATACTGCATACTGCATACTGCATACTGCATACTGCATACTGAATTAACTGCATACTGCATACTGAATTAACTGCATACTGAATTAACTGCATACTGAATTAACTGCATACTGAATTAACTGCATACTGAATTAACTGCATACTGAATTAACTGCATACTGCATACTGCATACTGAATTAACTGCATACTGCATACTGAATTAACTGCATACTGAATTAACTGCATACTGCATACTGAATACTGCATACTGAATTAACTGCATACTGCATACTGAATTAACTGCATACTGAATTAACTGCATACTGAATTAACTGCATACTGCATACTGCATACTGAATTAACTGCATACTGCATACTGAATTAACTGCATACTGCATACTGAATACTGCATACTGAATTAACTGCATACTGCATACTGAATTAACTGCATACTGCATACTGAATTAACTGCATACTGAATTAACTGCATACTGCATACTGAATACTGCATACTGAATTAACTGCATACTGCATACTGAATTAACTGCATACTGAATTAACTGCATACTGAATTAACTGCATACTGCATACTGCATACTGAATTAACTGCATACTGCATACTGAATTAACTGCATACTGCATACTGAATACTGCATACTGAATTAACTGCATACTGCATACTGAATTAACTGCATACTGAATTAACTGCATACTGAATTAACTGCATACTGAATTAACTGCATACTGCATACTGCATACTGAATTAACTGCATACTGCATACTGAATTAACTGCATACTGAATTAACTGCATACTGCATACTGAATACTGCATACTGAATTAACTGCATACTGCATACTGAATTAACTGCATACTGAATTAACTGCATACTGCATACTGAATTAACTGCATACTGCATACTGAATTAACTGCATACTGCATTAACTGCATACTGAATTAACTGCATTCCAAGACAAAAGGGCATGGTGGGTATCATTAATTGGAAATAACAAATAAATATACAGCTATTTGCTTTATATATGTAGCTAGTATACTGTTTCAGATGGAATACACTAAAAATTAAATGAATTATTATAATTCATTTCACTTGAGGCAATTCCCGTACCCAAAATGCATTTCTGTCTTGGAATGCACTGTTCAGTAAGTAGTATTCAGTGTTCAAGGTTTTTGAAATAGCTGTATTTCTTAATTTTGAAAACAATACACTCTTTAGAGGCCATATGACACATCTGACAATATTCTTTCTGTAAATTCTACATGAGCTGTAACTGGCCTAAATAATTTCATTGTTTTACTTGATTCTCAGATTTATAAAGCTTGAGGGGGTGGAGGGGAGACATGGGGTTAGTCATCATTTTTTCATATACAAAACTTAACTGCTTCTATATAGATAAATTGAGTTTGGAATGCATCACTGTTATATCTGTGATTCTTATATACTTATTATTTACTAGGTGGGGGAGGATTATGCATTTTGGTTTTTAAACGGCACCAAAGTTCATAACCCCTCCCCTAAACAGACCATTTGATGGTTGTCATCGCTCATCTCAGCCTTGATAGGATGTATATCTTCTTTTAAATTCATGGCGACTAGTGACTGGAACTTGCTAGATAATAAAATTAAGAATGCCCCAAGTGTGGAAGCTTTCAAAAGTAGATATAAATTGAAAATATTCTCAGAATTCTCTCGAAGTCTATAGTACCGCATTCATTATTAGCTACAAATTGTTTTAGCTTTCTGATAGATTTTGTTCATCTCATATACATATATATTTTTTTCACAATTGATTTCATCTTAAATTTATATATATATATATATATATTTTAATCTATAATCTATTTCATATGTGTGTATACACCTGCTTGCGAGAGCGTTGTCGTGCAGCATTTGAGCATTTGTGGTTTAGTGGATTGGGAATGGATTGAAAGTACGAAAGAAGATCATTCGAGCTGAACTCTTTCTTTTGTGCTTTTGATTCATTCCTGATCTTGGGACTGCGGGTGTTCGGGTGTTGTGTGGCAGCGTTTTTGCAAGTAGGTGTATATATTTTTTTGTTTTTTTCTCTTTTTCTTCTCATCATATTTTATTAATAATGAATTTGTAAATTTTAATATTAGCTGGCCTAGATGAAAATTACTTATGTAAATCTAGTTACCAATAAAGTGATTTATTATTATTTATAATTTGACTAAAGCCAGTGGAAGTCTTAAATGTTTCAATATCTATTTTTTAGAGCACTCATGGATTTTGAAAATAGTCTATTGTTTGATGTGTACATTCCTTTTTTTATTTATTACATTAATTTATTCTCATGCTGGATCAGGTCTCAATACTGTTGGCCCATGTCATATATACATGTATAATGTTCTTTTGGGCTTAAGCATACTTCATACTAACATTGTAGTTCTAATGGTAAGCTATACATATGTACACCCAGTAGCCGCACTAAATTTATACTACTTCTGGAACTGCCTCATAGTGTAACCGTGCGACAAGGGCTTGCGCATAGAAAATAACTCAAGTTGTCAACAAATAATTGAGATTTTATTTATTAATTAGCAAAAGACAAACTAAAACTAGGATTTACAAGGAATAGTGCATAGCTGAAAGAGTAAATAATTTGTAAAAATATTTTTAATGCTTTTACAGACTAAAACAATCTAGAAAATATACAACACAAATGGGAATGAAAAGAATATTTTACGATATCTGTAGAAAATTGTGTAAAAGGGAAATACAACTTCAAGATGAATGACATTATAAGTATGAACTGACTTAGAATTCTAGGTTCAGAGAAAAACTACCAAAGCAACTTATTAAGTTGAACATATATCCAAATTCCAACAATTAAATAAAATACTTTTACAGCCTGAAAACACTAGGAAAAGCAGTTTTTGAAGACAAGAGCAGGAAACGGAAATGACGTACTTTATGCATATTCAGGAAACTAATTGAAATGAAGTGCGAACCTTCGACGCGACGAGCAGAAGCAAATCGCGTGAAAAGTGAATAACTCTCGAAAACAATGTACGATTATATGGAAAAAAGGGATCCAACGGCCACAAATTAATCACAAAAGGATTCTACTTGCAAGGATATAAAGGTTAGAACGATATTTAAGGCGATAAGCCGTAAAGGAAACAGTTATTTGCGAACAAATGATTCGATGACCAGATTGACCCGTGTACATGAAACCAACATATTGTAAACAAGAGTCAAATTAATTAGAAGAACGAACGCAGTTCTCCTACTATATTTGTAATACTGAAAAGAAAGTAATCGCAGTAAAAAGAGATTGAAAATAATGAGTAAAAGAATGCACTTGAATTCTGCACGTGGACGCGCACGCGTGTCAAATTACGAAGCAACAACAAAGTTTAGAACAACAACAACTCGATCTCTCAATTATAGCAATCAAATAGGCTCAAACACTTGATTATAGTAAACAGAATAATTCTACCTTGCTAAACGCAAGTTCTTTCGTTTTCCTTGTCATGGCTTTTGATTGTTAAACCCAACATAACCTTAGTGCAAGCTTCGCCTCTGTGACAACATGCCCGAGATTATTGATACTGTTGCTAAACCCCTTGTTTCGATGTATCTAATTTAAACAAGATAATTTAGCGCACATCCACGAAAACATAATCCAAAATGCTGACTTTTAAATAATTTAACTAGTGTAAACAGCTGTAAAACTCTTAAATGTAAACTGTAGAGTATCTAACAATTACTTTGTGTTGAGATTGTTTGAAGTCGAAATAGTCGATTTCCAGGTTAGGGCTTTTAAACCTTACCAGGTTTTCCTTGACAATTTTTTGTTGACAAGGTTTCCTTGCTTGTGTAGATGATGAACAAGTTTACCTTGACAAATTTCAATCGGTGAAGTAACAGGCTGGCAACTAATCTTATTACAGTAATATTTCTTGCCAAATTTTCCTTGTTGTCTGTCTTCAAATTTTTCGAGCGATTTTCACAAGAAAAGCAAACATGACAGCTTTTCCTTGTCAAGGAAAAATATTTTATTTAACTCCATCTGCACGAGCAATTTTTCCTTGTGAAGGAAAACTTGTAATGGAAGAATTCTTCGTATAGATCATGCGGCTTCAGTCCAAATGACACTGTAGCAGTATTAAATTTTTTTTTGCTCTTGAGTGGTCAGGTTCAAGCTCACATTAATTTATGCTGCAGTACTCATGTCAGTCCTGATCTCATTACACATTTTTCATGCTCCTGTTCGGTTCAATCTTTTATCACATAAATTGATAGTGTGCACTGATACCTTGGGGTAGCCAGTTGTTTGGTATTCATAACTTGGTTATACACCATAAACTATATTTATGCTTCTGTTGGGTCAACTTTTCATTACTTACCATAATTTATGCTCGGTTTGGTCAGGTCTCAGGTCACATACATATGTGTCCCTGTCACATAATTCAAATCATAGTGCTCTTTTCATCATCTTATATTATGTATATTTATGTTGTAATTGTGGCCTCATGTTTTATCTCATATAAATTTTAGTTCCTGTTGGGCCAAATCTTATATCCCATACTGTAATTTATGCTCCACTTAGGCCATATTCTATCTTATCCCACCTCAATTTATCTTATTTTACCTAAATGTGGGCTTAAATTTAGGTGAAATTGGTGGTGTAGTGGTTTACCGCTCGCCTCTCACCACTGTGGTCTGGCTTAAAGCCCTGTTTCTGTTGGATCATATGTGAGTTGAGTTTGTTTGTTTGATGTGTTGTTCTCTCCTCTGTGCCATTAGATTTTTTTCCCTCCAGGTTCTCTGGTTTTTCCTCCCTCAGTAAAAATCTATATGTGAGTTTAGTTGTATGCATATCATATTCATGTGATTATGAAATTGTATCCCACTAAAAAAGTCATGTTTTAAATATCTTATAACTTCATGCTCCTGTTTAGTCAAAATTTATGCTTCTGTGAGGTAAATATATAGGTCCTTTGCAGGATGTGGTCATGTGACAAACAATTAGATCGGCTGCAAAAATTATTGGCATGTTCAGAAAGAGCACCTTAAAGTTAGTACTGTTTTAGCATTTCTTGAATATGTAATTGGAAACACCTAGAATTATTTTTCAAAACTTGAAACATTACAAAGAATGTATGGCTGGGACACATGGCATGTCCCTTTTGTTACATAAATTAATGCAAATATTGGTGCAATTGCTATATAATGTACTTTCATAATAATAACAATAATAATAATAATTTTTTTCATTTTTATCCCACACCATAGAAAATACAGCCAATCAGAATGCAAGCAAGCCATTTTGCATTCCTCAATATTTCACTCTTCCTTACCATCATGCAGTGTGTGTTGAATCTACACATTTGTATTGTCTGTGGTCTGGAATAAAATAGTTATACAATTGTTTCTCATGGCACACCATGTTCTAAATGGTATTTCATTCATACAGTGTATACGCAGGAGCCTAAAGGCTCAGTGTATACTACAAAATACAATGACGCATAATGGATATACTATTGTTATACCACTTAAGCGAGGACTTACCTATTTACCAGCCACAGTTGCTAAGGAAAGGATTAAAAAATGTCTACGAGGTTCTTGTAATGTTTTAAGCTCATGATGAAACCAATTTGTGAAATGGACCATTTTTTGATGTGTGATGATGTCATCACTCCTGTGTCATTAATGACATCATATTTCATAACAAGTTAAAAAACAAGCGTGCAATTGCTCAGTTTGACCCCAAAATAAAATAAATTATAGCTGACATGAATTGAAACAAAGTTTAGCATGGATTTTGCTCTACGTTAAGTGAGTGGGAAAATATTTTGATTTACAAAATTCATTTTATAACTAGTTTATATTTTATAAGATATGAGCTCAGGAGCATAGCAGGATATATTTATTTGACCCAACAGGAATATAGATTTTATAATGTGAACTGAGGCCTGATCCCAGAGCGATATCAATATATATATACTATAACAGATATGACCCTACAAAAGTATAAATTTAATTTATGATCTGATCCCACAGGAAGGAAGAGAAGAATTTTGATATCACATCCTTTATTTCAACATCTTCTTATCATTGATCTAGTCTCCTTTGCATTTGTTCTTAGTGTCGCTCTCACAATCCCTCTCTAATAACAGCTGCTTACTGCAGTCAGACATTCCATTCCAATTGTTTGATTTAAGCCAATCAGGAGACAGGCCTGTTGATTTCTTGCCAAATATAATAAACAATGAGCCCGCAGCTTATCTCTAAAATCGAAAACAATGATTCAGTTCTTGATTTTAGAGCTAGAACCATGATTGGAATGGAATGTCTGGCTGCAGTAAGCAGCTGTTAGTTGGAAGGGAGTTTGAGACCAAGCTCCAAAGCAGACTATCGTTGATCAAGACTTTTACATCCTGTGATTGTGACAGATTGTGTATAGTTATGATTTATGTCAGAGCGGTTTTTGTATGACTGGGAAACATACAGTACTGAATTATATAGCACATACATAGTACGATATGCTGTGACACTGAAATGGCTTCCCATTGTCTTTCAGTAATAATTACTGAAAGCCAATGGGAAGCCATTTCAATGTCAGCAAATTTTTAGCTGTACTTTAGCCATAACATGATACCTTATGGTACCCAAGACTATGAGTTGTGATTGGATGAATTATTATTATTAATTATAATTATTCATCCAATCACAACTCGTAGTCATGGGTATCATAAGGTACAGTACCATGATGTGGCTAAAGTACAGCTACAAATTTGCTGTACCATGGATATTCACCTCAAGTGCTTCCAAACTTTGTGGAAAATTATTAATAATGACTGTTCCCAAACTTGTTTTTTAACATTCCAGAACATCATTGTTTGTGTATACTGTAATAGCAGTTGGCTTCTCAGGGCCAAGTTCTTCAAAGTCTGATTAGGAATTATGTTAGCACTAGCATTTTGTCAACCATTCATTTCATGTGCATCCCCCCCGGTAGCCTACTTGCTCAAAACATTTCATTTCCAACCTGCTTGCACTTGGATAAAAATTGGAATTTATCTACGGGTATATGGCCCCAATAGTAACCAAGCATCACAGTCAATAGTGGCTGATAAAAATTATCAATTTTTTCATCATCCAATTTGTGAGTAAATTATGTCATTTACTCAAGCCTATTGTTTGAATTACGATGAATTAGCCTTTTCTTGTGATTTTTTTACACAACATTTTGGCAGGCAAGCAAAAATTCCTTACAAAAATAGAGTAGTTTGCCGGTTTCACTGATGGGACGAGTTAGACTAACGCTCTCTTGCCACACAAGTTATTTGCTAGAGTGTATAAAGTACAAAAGTCTCAAAACTAACATTAAACTAACTAAAACATTCATGTCTTTAAAATTAAAATTATGATCTAACTTAATGAATGCAGTGATGAGGGCTAAACCACTGGGAACTAAACCAAAATTTCTCAACTGCAAGTGACTTGCATGCTAAAATTTTTGTCAATCTGGTTTTCATAATCATATTCGGGTCATATCCTCAAATTTTTCTATTATTTGGAATTTCAAAACTTGGGGTGTTTTCATCCAAGTGCCCCTTTAAATAGAGCTGTTAAATTGTGACATATTCCTGGGTCCAACTGCTGACAAAAACCGATAAAATAAAATGAAAAATTTTATCAATTAATTAACGTCCACTTGAAACAATTATAGCTTTGGACGATAAATCCTGTCATGAAGAAAAAGTAAAAAAAAAAAAAATATTAAACTAAAACTGCTTTTCATTTTGGACAAGAAAGCTGTTTTTCTATACTAGGGATGTCACACTTAACACCCCCATAGATCATTCATGAGTAAATTATTGTTTTCTTTTTAATTTCAGCTTCACTTGAATACTTCCTTCCCAAAGCTAATCCATGTCAATTAGTATGGAATGAAGGTAAAAAAACTTGTTTTGAGAAATATTTATTGAAACATTAATAAAAGACAATGATTTGATAACACTGAGTTTCATTATGATGCTTGCATCATTTCATTATCAATATGTTGTCGTGCCATAATATCACCAAAATTCATGTCTTTAAATTATTAATTTTGTGAAGTTATTTTTTGGGTATTCTATAAAGCTTGTCAAAGCCCATAATCATGGTAAAATTCATTCGGAAGAAAGCATTGTCATGCCCACTTCATTGCCCTCGCCCAATCAATGGGTGTGTACTATTAATCATTTACCTCTCACACATGCTTGAAATTAAATTTATCTTTTACATTTCTTCGACTTTACCACTCTGAATTTATACAAGGCAGCCAGTAGATCAAATTACAATTTGGAAGTTGATTTTTGTGGAGGGAGAAAAACTGGAGAATGCAGAGAAAAACCCTTGAAGCACAGGAGAGAACCAACAAACAACTCTACTCACATACAATACAGTACCAAGCCTGATGGGGCGTGAACCCAGGTCGTGTTGGTGAGAGGCGACTGCTCGTATTGCTAAGCCACCTGTGCTTTCCAAGTGGCCTGGAATCAAACCATGTGACCCAGGTTGATTCCAGGATAGGTGTGTCCTATGTTAGTAGGGTTGCTTGTAGTGGTGATAGCGTTTGCCTCTCACCAAGGTGACCCGAGTTTGAGTCCCGCTGGGCTGGGTGTCGTATGTGAGTAGAGTTGCTTATAGGTTCTCTCTCGTGCTTTAAGGGTTTTTCCGGGTTCTTTGGTTTTTCTTCCCTCCTCAAAAATCAACTTCTATATTCCAATTGGAATGCAGTGGAGCAAGAGCCACTCTGTGGATTCCACTGTTCTCATTTATTATTTTATTTGTTGCTTCTCTGCTGTCCTTAAAGGGTTTCCCTACAGGTTCTCTGCTTTTCCTCCCTCCTTAAAAATAAACTTCCAAATTTCAATTCCATCAAATGTATGGGCTTTTACCTAGTTTGGAGCCTACTCTCCTGTTGTGATTGTCTCGTGCTGTGGTACAACAGCCAAAGCCTGACAGATTTAATATTTTACTATGTTTTGGGTCCTTGCTTGTGATTCTTTTGTAGAAATCTCTGCAAAGAATCACATGATGAAAGGTTAACTTACAAATTTTCTTTTATTCTGATTCACTAATATTTTTTCTCAGATAAGCTGGTGGTATGGAATGAGGAAAATGGAATGGAATCTGCTGATATTAACTAAGACAAGGTTAGAGATATTATGTAAAAACACATTTCGAAAACAATTTATTTTGCTATGAAAGGAAGAAAAAGGGTTATGCCTGCATGACTGTTATCACCATAATTAAGTTCAAACATTTGCTCAAGCATGTATGTATGTATGTACCATATGTAAGGGTTATTGGCCTGAAATGAGGGATATATGATTATGTCTGGGGTACTAAATGATTATATCTGTGAGTGGAAAGCCAATGATAGGCATATTTTTCATATTTGCAAAGTATTCTTTTGTGCTATTTTGCTTCAATGCTACCGAAGCACTTTACCATGCATAAAAGGTATGCACACAGCATACTATTTTGATAGCTCTTTAGAAAAGAACCATTGTTAATTCCATACTTTACAATCCCAGTTATAAGCGTCCCAGTCTGCTATTGCTAATATATACCCCCCCCCCCCCCACGTATTCCCAACCTGGCTGGGTAATGGACCAGTGATTATTTATAAGGAGGGGAAGGGCTGGTGCAAATATAATATAATCCCATCTTTGGTATCAAGATGATCAAGAATATAAAAGGAAAAAATAACAGTTTCCTCAGTCTACATTCTAACATTCTAAACTCTTTTTTTCCTTTCTGCAGGTTATAAGCCCATTCAAAGACACTCAGAAATGAGTATACACCTATAGCCCACTAGTGTAGGGAGGGGGGCACAAGAGGATGGCATGCCCCCCTTATTCTTTGGTAATTAATTGTTTGTTTGTGTCTTTTTTTTTTACTTTTTCACTCTGGTTGCACCTCCCCCCCCCCCCCCTCTCCATTCCTGAGTCCTTACTACACCCCTGCTGGCTTGAACTTATACTGTAACGGTTAAATAATAAATGTTTGGGCGAGGGCTCGGATTTCACCTAGTGATTAGCGTGAGGGCACTCGAACAGTGAACACTTTCACAACTAATTAAACATAATATCAGAGTCTAGTAACTATTATGTTATGAATCTGGTTTCAGAATGGAAGATGAAAAAATGTCAAAACAAGTAGAGGTGTTCACAGTTTGAGTGCCTGCACTATTCTTTTTTTTAGAATAAAATCATTATTAATCCAATTGACCATTTTAAAGGAGCAATGCTATGCACCCTCACATGATGCCATCCAAGACAGGAGGCACAAACATTACTGAATTTGGTCTAATCTGATTTACATGAGAAAGAATTCAGTTTCAGTGCATCATGTCATGGCCTCCATCATGTCGGAATTAAGATTTTAAATCCATTTTTTCAATTTCATGCATTTTCACATAGAAAATATTCTTTTAAATTGTTTTTTCATACTCTGAATTGACCAAGTGTTTTTATCATTTCTAGGTGTTTGGGTACAGGGAATACTGTATATAGGTATAGTGAGGGGTCCAGTGTTTGATTCCTGATGACTTCCATAGGTTTTTCAGAATTTTAATCTGTCACTCTATTTATCAGTCTAAATACATTACTTTAACCTTTTACTCTGAAAAATTTTAAGTGGGTTATTTTAAGGTATGGATTTGGATCTCATTAAAAACAGATTTGGACCAAGGTGTTCAAAGGTTTGCACGTCACCGGTACACCAAAACAAAAATTGGAAAACAACTGGTGCATCAACCTTTTGAAATAGTTTGAGAAAGGATAATCCAATTTTGCTATGGTAATTTTAATCTAGTAGAGTTAATGTGTTAGAAAACTTGATAACAAAGCCTTCTTTCTGTGTCTAAATATACACCTGTTTCAAAAAAGGTTGTTGTGCTGAAAACAACAAACAACAACTAAAGACTACAAAGAACATCTGCATTTTACTCCTTATTCATCATTTAGGCGTGATTAGTTTTGTCATTTTGTAATGGTAGGCTGCAACTGTTTAGAGTTGTCCTCAATCTTCAGCTAATTAAAAACTTTGTTTACTTGTTGCATGTTGCTTTTGGCTGGAACAACCTTTATTGAAATAGGCGTATAAGAAAATAATAATAGAAGGTATATAAAAATGGATTATTTAAATCATATTTGCTACTTTGGCTGCTACACGTTACATTAAGTCAGTGAATTTTTTTTATCCCCAAGTTTTATATTGTCACCTACTATTAAACTATTGAATTGCATGTAATATAATTTACTTCTGTTATTTATTGTAAATACAATAAATAAGGTTAAAGACTTGTGAGTAAATGGATGCAATTTTTTTTACTTTGAACTTGACTTTTATATCTCATATTGATATGGAATGAAGGTGAAAAGATTATATGATTTTTTGCACTTCCATTAAAGTAGCAAAGAATATGAGCTGATAACATACCTTAGGGAATCATAACTTGGCAGAGAATTTTCCATCCTTGACTAACTTTTGCTTTCATACTTGTGCTTGAAAGATGAAGCTATGGAAAAAATATTGTTTTCTTATTATTTTTCTTGGAGAAGGGGAAATAATTGCAGGGGCGGATCCAGGGGGTGGATTGGGTGGCTAGCCACCCCCTTCTTTGCAGGGTTTAAAACAGGAAAAATAAAATGATTAGTTAATTCAGTAAATAAAAGAAAAAATACATCTGAATGTGTCCCATTGTATAGAAATAATTATATGAATTTTGCATTGCCTGGACCTATAGAGTTGTCCGCAACCCAGACCTATCCTTTTAATATTATTTAGAGTTAACCATCCCCCTTTGTAAAATCCTGGATCCGCCCATGAATTGTATACTGGGAGTAACTCTGTAACAAATATCAATGTCTTGTATTAAAATGAATTCTTAAGTTTACTCTCCTCTGGAATATGAATCAAAAAATTATGTAATCATGAATAAGAAATATTTTTTGAATACAGAATACAGACAGAAGAATAGAGTGGTTTTATTAATCCGTGAAATAGTTAGTAGACTAATAGGGGTCTGTAGATCTTCTAATTCCCTTGTTTTCTTTTGTGTCTATTTGACTATTACACACTAACAAGTGAATTTTTGTTTCATGGGTTAATGAAAATCACTCTATATAGCTAGTGAAATGCTGTATATTAGGTGCTTTTCACAAATTGAGAATTCATGTTTTCAATCCAATACTGATAACACTGTTGAAGAAATAGAAAATGTGCTATCTGCAGTTATAAAGCATGCGGTTATTCGAAGAACATGAGAGATGTTAGGAGAAGCATGATGTGTAGCAGAGTGCTTCTCAACACTTCTTACGTAAGTGTTCTACCAATACCCAAGTGCTTTATGACTGCATACAGCACAGCAAGCAAGTTTCTTATGCTAATGTCTGGCTTGTGATTTGGGTTAGACAAATACCACAGAATAGGACCCTTGATCTGTATATTGAGAGCATAATTTATCTTGGAGAAAATAGATTTCCCAGTTGGAAACAAGACGAAAATTTATTCCTAAACTATATAAAGTAAGCTAAACACGTGTATCATATATGTAATAAGTCAATTTATGAATGTCCTATTTTGGTTTTATAGAGCCTTGTTATATAATAGGATGTAATACTGTAATACAGAATGACAGCAAGGCAATATTGTTGTAGTAGATTTGATAAATAGATCTGAGATCATGTACCCGGATCATACTGCTGTTTACGAGAAATTTTAATCAAAGTAGTAAATAGCCGGTAAATTAAAGTGTTTTAGCAGTTCAAATTCCAATTAAGAAGTTGATTTTTGCGAAGGGAGGAAGAAGGGAAAACCCGCAGAAATACTCTCAAAGGACGTACAGCTAGGAGCTCGAGAGAACCAAGAAACAACTCTACTCATCCAATTCCGAGCCGGGCGGTACTCGAAGCCGGTTCGTATTTTGTTGTATGTCAACATTTCACGAGCGCTCTAAGCATAGATATGTGATTTACCAACTAGAGAATACTTACATCATTTGTTCATTTCTTCGAGTGGCTTTTTAAACTTCGTTGAAAATGTAAACAAATCCTTTTCATCGCGGACGCCATGTTGAATAAATTAAAAACCGCTGCTACCAAAAACCGAAGGCTCTTTCTTATATACCGAATGTCAAATAATTAAAAAACCGAACTTTTTTGTGTGTGTTCTTTGAAAATAGTGTAGAAAAAAAACACATATTGACTTCCATATAGACTGGAACCTCGGGAAAGCGGGAAAGAGGTGTCTTTTGTGGTCCCGTGACGGCGATGTTTTCCTCGGCTACTCCTCGGGAAAATATCGTCGTCTCCTCGGGATCAAAGAACTCCCACGAGGACCACACGACTGTTTTCCTAGTTTCGCGTCCAGATCAAACAGAGCAGACAACGTGGTCAACCATCAGCAGCTCAGGTATGTGGAATATAAACACATTATTTTAGTCTTTTCAACCATTCTTTGTCAGATAAACTATTCAGTTACACCGTAAGTGAGCTATTTCTAAAGAGTTTTCGTCGGAAACCGTGAATATTTTGAGAAATACGCTTAAATTTGCACGAGTTGAATTTCAATGACTTCGAACACGAGTCACTCTAAAAGGAAAACTTCTTAAAATATTTATATTACTTGAATTAATGTCCTCTGGGGAGCACAGAAATCTGTATTTACAACCTCGTTGCTTATTTTAAGACTACGTTCCTACAATTCAGAGAACAGAAATACTTATTTTACCAAATTTTTCATTTTACGTAAAAGTTTTCACGCACTCGTTTGGACGAGTGCTCTTTGGGTTCTTTGAAAACCCACAAGTTCAAATTCATTCCAAATAACTCAAGAAAACCATATGATTTCTTGATAATTATACAAATGCAAGAATTCTGAGCACCATTTACCTTAATAAATTGGATATTTTAGTATTGAAACGTTTGACGGTCAACACGCGCGTTAGACGAGCAAACAAGCTTCGTCAAGTTGTAAACGAAGGAAATGTTAAAGAAAACCTTTAGGAAATCGCGATAAGTATATGGAGGTATCCAAATTCAACACGAGTGAAGCATACTAGGCTGACACTTGCATATTTCTTTTATTATACAAAGATCGTATTTAGTATTTTTTAGATCGAGTCTCCATGAGACTGTGAAGTGTTGGCAATGAATGCTTCAACACAAAGCACACGGTGCAACATTGCACGCAACTTCGCTCTTAAAATATAAAAATTAGAAAGTCTGTTTTATTGATTTTATCTAATTTCTATTATCCTTTTAAATTAAGCGGAAAAATAGAGATTTTCTGTGATTTGGCTGCTGAAATAGCACTATAATTACCATGTTGGAAGTACCTTCGCTACCAAAAGTAATTGCAAACCAATAACGTAAATAGAACTTGATCAGTAGTGATAAAACTTCTTAACAATATTCGTAAAGCAGTTTAGAATATTTTTTTTATCGATCATGACACGATACGAGCGTTATCATTTCTAACTTGCCAACAATCAAACAAACAAAAAAATATCTTGATTCAATACCTACTAGTCAAGGCGAAGCCATCTTGATTTCGTGAAATCAACAAGCAGCCTCATCAAGTCACACGATCACGCTTTTGTCAAGTAAAATACATTGTTTCCTTCGTTTCTCAAAATTAAAACGAAATAATTAGGTGCCTCAGTCTGAGATAAATTGGAAACAGTTATTTTATTTACACGCCAAAAACTTAACGAACGAACTGAAGAGTTTAAATCTAGCCGGTATCCGCGGTATTTTCGCTACCAACCGAACGTTTCTCTTATATCTCCGCTTTTACTTATCAAAATATTAAGCATCACGGCTTGTTGTAAAGCTCTAGCTTAGTATAATCATTTTAAAGCATGTTTATTGGTGCGCAAGCAAACGAGAAACAGTTTTTTGATGATAAGAGTTTTAACAACCGAGAAATGTTTGGGTAGCGAACGGACTTCACACATTCCATCATAACCAAAATGGAGGAATGGCGTTCGCGATGGATCTTTGTTTGATCGCTCGTATCGTGTCATCATCGGTAAACAAATATTCTTAACTGCTTTATAATTACGAATATTGTTATGAAGTTTTATCTCTGCTGATCAAGTTTTATTTACGTTATTGGTTTGCAATTACTTTTGGTAGCGAAGGTACTTCAACATGGTAGCGAAGGTAAAACGGATACCTAGTAGAATTAAGTTTTAGTAGTTTTGACGAGTTTGTTTCTAAAAAAATCCTTCTGTCCATCCTTAGCTCTTTATTTTAGATGGCGATAAGATAATTCATCAGGTATTCTACTATTATTAAAACAGAAAAATGATTAGCATAGCGATAAAGAACATGTTAGAATCACTAAAACTGCGAGTTTGAAGGAAGTAAGATCACTCGCGACGAAAATTCATATTTTCGATTTTTGAACTTACTTCCTACAGACGTCGCAGGTTTACTTATTTAAAAATGCTCTTTCCAGCTATGTTAATTATTCTTCTGTCCTGTGAGTTTTGAATTAACATGATAAATAAACCATCAAGGCTCAGATGCACTGGGAGAATCATTGCTTGCAACATTACGATTAAAGTACTATTTCAGCAACCAAATCAGAGAAAATCTCTATTTTTGCCGCTTAGTTTACAAGGAAAATACAAATTAGATAAAAATAATAAAACAGACGTTCAAATTTTTATATTTTAGTGTGAAGTTGAGTGCAATGTTGCACCGTGTGTTGAAGCATTTAATAATATAAATATGCTTGAATGATAAAGTCTCAGCCTAGTATGCTTCACTCGTGTTGTTTGTGGATTCCTTCCCATGTTTATCAGGATTTTCTAAAGGTTTTCTTTAACATTTCCTTCGTTTACTAACTGGACGAAGCTTGTTTGCTTTGCTTGTCGGATTCTTTAATTAATGTTAATGACATTCTTGTAGATAGTGTATTTGGTATGCTAGTGTATGAGAATCAGACCAAATTTGATAATAATACTATAAATGCTTGACAATGTTGGAGCCTTCATTGGTTGTTGATCATCTAGTTTTGAATGCGTAATTTGTATTTTTAAATAAGCTTTCATCTTGAGAATCCAGTAGACAACATTGTATTTTGGCAACTATTCATACAACATAATTTTTATTTCAGTCTGCCTCCTCCTTACCTAGGCCTGACCTTAACCAAGGCTTCTGTTGGGTCATGCATAAGTTCACAAAAATTTTTGTTACCGGAACCTATTTCCAATTTCTATACTACATTGATTCATGCCTTTGTTTGCTCAAGTTTCACATTACATAAATTTATACTCCTTGTGGATTAGGCTCCAGCTCTCATAAATTTATGCTTAAATGTGGGGTCATATCATACTGCAGAAATGTATGCTCCTGTTGAACCAAATCGTATATCAGTGAGATAGATGTTTACTGCAATGGGATCAATTTCTATAAGATTTGCATTAGTTAAGCACATACTGGATATTTGATTTACCAACTTGGAATACTTACCTAATTTATGATTATTTTTTCAGGTGGTTTTTCATACGTACTGTACTTCATAAACTCGTAAACAATGCCATTCCAGATACATTTATACTTCTGATACCAAAAAAGCTGAAGGCTTTTTTTGTTTATCACTTCGCATCCCAAGGAACATGGACATGCATCACCTGTGGTAAGTTGAAAAAAAAAACCCACAATGGACATGTTGACCAGTCATATTTTAAAAAAACCTGGAGAAATGTCCAAAATGATACACATTTTCAGAATACCAAAAATTACTATTTTTGACATCAGATTGTGTTTCCTTCATTAGTTATTTCTACTCATAAAATACCCTTACACAGTAAAGTTTGGAAATAGTTCTTAATTTGTGGTATCTTCTTTCCAATCAATTATTATTGTACATGGCAAGTGACATCGATTTTCTTGGAGGCAGGGCTCAAAAATATAATATTTTATTTTATTATTTTTTTCCCAAACAAGACCAGTCAACATGTTGGCCGTTGACGGCTGTTATTTTGAGCCCTGGGAGGGGTCTCAGCACTTTCGAAAATCATGAATATTTAATGAGAACCCAATAGAATCATTGACTATAGAGGAGGTTTTAAATCTGATGAGATATCATCTTCATTTGCATTAACTTAAACTCACATTTTCTCTGTCAAACTTGGTTCATTCATGAAAAATTCAGTAGATCCGGCAAATATACTATACACCCACAGTAGAGGTTTTTTAAGCTGTTCAATAAACTCACTGATTGTGTTTTATCGGGTCTAAAAACACTCCAGCTCATATATTAAACAGTAGCAGCTGGTAATTTTGTTGATGCTGGCTTAAATATTGCAGGCACTACGTAAACAATGGTGATAATGTTGGGCTACCTGTGTTATGTGCAAATATCCTGTTATTATTTCTTTGGAGCACTCTTTGGAAAACCATAGAATTTAGAGAATGTTAGTCGATGGAATAAAGGTGTAACAATTGAAAACTAACCATGAATTAAAAGTCTTAAAAAGTACCATTATAAAAAAATTGATCGTCAAATATTATAGCATAATGGAAAGTCCAAACCATAGGATCCATCCACTTATTTGTTTTGACAAGCAATAATAATTATTAGTGGTTGTGTATTTCTCTTCAGAAGGCCGCAGTCGAAGGCAACTATTTTATCTGTATAGGTAGAATACAGTCAATTTAAGGCAACTTTTGAAGTAATATACATGCTACAAATTTGAAGAAGATTTATAAGACAATTCGCAAAAGGCAAAGGCTTTTTGGAGCAAAAGCTCAAATTAAATATTGAACTGCACAATCACATGTTATAAATGTAAATCAAACACAATAAAAGGTGGCTACTGGCGGTTTATCGCCGGATACTTCACGTTAAACTGCCAGCTATTTTGACAAAAAATTAAATCTTTGCCAAATAAAGTTACGGCCCCTTGGGGGATACAGACCCCTACTTTTTTGGATTGGCCGTCTACTCCAAATATTATTGAAAGCTCTGAAACAACAAAAGCACACTAGTATATTAAAGATCAAATTTAACATTAAAGGCTCAAAAGTAAAATAAATCTGCAAAAAATTAGACCAAAGTGCCATGTTCCTAAGAAAAGTGTTTTGATTGATGGCTGTCGAAATGCTAATTTGCAAACAATACGTCAAACTTAGTGGGTCCCGTGTTTAATGAGGGTGGGCATATTGAGGGTTTTATTTTGTTTTCATTTCCAAACTGCTCTTACAGTGTGGGCACTCAAACCATCAACACTTTGGAGATTTTTTCGACATTTTTCAGGTGCCATCCAATCAAACAAACAACAGAAAAACTTTGAATGTGAAGAAAAGAACTGCTAAATCACATAAATTTTGCTGTTTGTTGTGATTGGATGGCGGCTAAAAAATGTTTGATCCCTTTTTCTATGGAGGGTGCTGATTGAATAGTTATGTAAAAATTTCAAAACAACCTTGAAGTGTTCATGGTTGGAGTGCCAGCACTGTAAATAAATTATTGATGAGTAAATTGTTATTATTTTTTTCCATTTAAGCTTTACTTGAAAACCCCTTTCTGGAGTTAATGTGTCATGGCATGGAAGGAAGGTAAGAAAACTTGTTTTGAGGATTTTTTATTAAAAACACAGGGAGCCCACAGCCACCGGTAGAATAAAATAAAATCTATCATGCTTAAATGCTCTGGCTCCTGCATGAGCTTGGTGGGTTTCCGGATTGATAACAGTTCAAGTCTGAATATATTATCAGCTGCTTCAGTTCGTAGTGTAGAATATAATGACAAGGGATAAAACTTTCAGAATTTCTGGTAATATCTGTGCCTCGAGGAAGGGAGAACGAAGTGGCCAATAGTAGTAGAAGTGAGGCTTCAGGCTTATCAAGAATTACTCCCAAGTACCTGGGGCATTTATGTGTGTTAGCTGTACCAAAAGAAATACGAGCAAGAATTATTTTTGGATCGGATCACTTGTCTATTGAGTATTCTGAGTTATATGAAAGCTTTTGCTGAACTGCCAGAGAGTATGGCATCTGCCCATGGAACAAAATAATATGTATTCTTTACTAGCATAAATTTTGGTTACAGCGGTTTCCGTGTCTTTAAGGTTTTTCAATTTGGTTCATCGCTGTTCAGCTTAGTGGCATATGCTTCAGGATGAAGAAATATGATCTTCATCGCTCTAAGCTGAACCTCTGTGAGATATGAGTCCATCAAGAAATTTTTATCTATCATAATCAAATTAAGTCGATTAAAACAAAGCAAAAAATGGGTAAAAAATCAACAGTTTTGGGTCTCAAGGAAGCAACACAAAAATCTCAGGCCTGTACACCATCCAGACTAATAAGTAAACAATCTGCACCATTTCATCATCTGCCATCACCCTACCATTCCTTTAACATGGGCAACAAGTAAAACATGCACCCCACTCCAATTCTCTGTCCATTGAGAAGGGTTTATGATTTTAATGTCAACATATGCACCTTTCTGTAATTCCTGCATACATCTATTTTCCATTTCCTTTACCAGATTCTGTTTCTCTGACGAGGTTGGTCTTCCATATACAATACAATATACAATACAATATCTTTATTTTTTACCACAGATAAATAAATAAGAAGTTTACAAAATTTTAAAAAATTATTAATATTTTGGGTAAATCGTTTTTCAGAATAGCTAAAAAGGTAATTGAGCTGGAAACTGAGCAAATTATGTTCACACGATATTGGGTCGTTTGTTGTACCGTATATAATATTACGACATATAATAATATTACATCTGACTTTCTTTTTTGATGGAAGAGAATCAATGCTGTCTTTTTATGTTCTTGTGCTTACCTCACTGGGGTTTTCATAATTCTGCACTTGGTACATTGGATGCTGTCATTCCTTTGAAGTTTTTCAGGAAATTTTGACTGGTCACCAGATGCTTGTCAACTTCTTTTAGAACCTTATAAGAAATCTTCTACCTATTTTAGATCCCCAGCCATTGCAAACAGTTTCCTTTCAAACTCTTGTTTTTTTTTTTTTTGGGGGGGGGGGGGTCAAATCTATTGTGTTACAACTTGCTTGGCACAAGGAGCTTGTAAAGTCGACTTCTTCATCTTCAACAAGACAGATGTGGTAGTGCTAGATGTTGCTTGAGAACAATTTTGCCTTTGCCATCTCTTAATGAATATGTTTGCATATTCCTGTTACTGCTAAATTATCTGGGCAGTTACAGGTAAAGGAATGGATACATATGCCACAATCAGTGCATATGAGTGGGCAGCATGGATTTTCCTTTACTTGCTGCACAACATAGATGTTGGTGCTTTCTTCACCGGTGACTTCATACCTCAGATCATCTATATGGTTGGCACTCAAAGCTCATGCAGGTGCTTTTCGCATGCTTGGTGTTGATTTCTCTTGATGTGTGACTTATCTTGCCCTTTGTGAGTTTTAGGATACTCTCATTAGGTTTATTAGCAGCTTGGGCAGCATTATATATCTGCGTCATGACTTGCATCTATTCCTGCATTTGCAGGAACACATTGAGCATGGCGTTAGCTTGTTCAGCTTAGCAGCGTATGCCTCTGGATGAAGGAATACGCTCTTGAGCGCTCTAATCTGAACAGAGATGATGTACATCGCTGCACCTGCTTGCATCGCTTCCATTAAGTACAAGTCAAAGATGTCTTCCTGATTCATGAAAAAGAGCTTTGTCCTGTACAAGTCATCTCCGTCGGCGTTTTGTCATTTGTATTCAGTCTTTGTAATTCGACCTTAATCGTATTAATCTTCTCCAAGAGCTCCGAGACACAGTTGTCTCTGAAAATGCTGGAGTGTTCTATTAAGGCCTTGTTCTCCAGGATGGCCTGGGATTTTCGTAACATGGTTGGGCAGCGTACGGCTTGAGAATGGTATGCTGAAAGTGAGAGTAAAAAGATACTTTCTTGGAAGGATTTGACTGAGGTGTAGACATCTGTTTTCTACAATACGAAAAAAAATAGATAAATTACAGAGAAGTGTCATAAGTAAAAATTTAATAGTAATTGGTAAAAGGTAATTACATAAATAATTTAAGAAATATGAAAAACATAGGGAAAAAACTATTTACAATAATGTGTGAAATAAGAATAAGAAATATTTTTGAAATTAGAAGTGGTAACATGAACAAATATATGATGTAATAATAATGTAGTAAAAATATAGAAAATGCTGGAGTGTTCTATTAAGGCCTTGTTCTCCAGGATGGCCTGTGCCGCTTCTGACATGGTGATTTCAGGCCTCAATAACCACTCGCAGTTTTTTGTAGACAACTTAGACAATAGCTCTGAAAGATTTTCATAATGTGGCTGGGCTGCATACCGTTTTAAAAAGTAATGCGGAAAGTGGGAATAAAACGAAACTTTCTTCCATGGGGTTGATTGAGGTGTAGACATGTTTTGTACAATACAAAAAATATATATATATAAATTATAGAGAAGTGTCATCGTAGTGAACAGGTGTAAAATGCTGATATTTTAAAGGAGTAAAAAAGTGAATGGAACTTAGACTTCGTACCCTGGAGAGTGCAACATAGCCTGTGCCTCTAGGTACAAAGTCTGAGTCCATCCAAACAATAGCGTTTTCGAATGTCTGTCCTTGTGCCTTGCAGATTGTTACAGCATAGCCCAGCACGAAGGGAAAGCAGCATTGTATGCGTGTCTGCTGTTGTCCTTGGTCGTCTGTGGTAGTTACAGGAGTCGCTATTTCTACTTCTCAGATGTATAATAGCACTCTGTCCGTTAACAACCCCTTTTGTCTTACTTAAATTTTTTGTAATAACAACCCACATGTTCTTGTAAATGGACGACGGTTCTAAATCATTACCATTTGCATTTCTCCTAGACTTTGAGCAAAATTAAAAAGGTGATTCACCGCAACACGATTTATCTGGTCACCAGATGCTTGTCAACTTCTTTTAGAACCTTATAAGAAATCTTCTACAACTTTTAGATCCCCAGCCATTGCAAACAGTTTCCTTTCAAACTCTTTTTTTTTGTGTGGGCCAAATCTGTTGTTACACTTGCTTGGCACAAGAAGCTTGTAAAGTCGACTTCTTCATCTTCAACAAGACAGATGTGGTAGTGCTAGATGCTGCTTGAGAACAATTTTGCCTTTGCCATCTCTTAATGAATATGTTTGCATATTCCTGTTACTGCTAAATTATCTGGGCAGTTACAGGTAAAGGAATGGATACATATGCCACAATCAGTGCATATGAGTGGGCAGCATGGATTTTCCTTTACTTGCTGCACAACATAGATGTTGGTGCTTTCTTCACTGGTGACTTCATACCTCAGATCATCTATATCTTTGATACACTCAAAGCTCATGGAGGTGCTTTTCGTATGCTTGGTGTTGATTTCTCTTGATGTGTGACTTATCTTGCGATTTTGTGAGTTTCAGGATCCTCTCAATTCCTTATTCCCTTGCAAACTTTACAAGGGACACCAGATAATTATCATGTCTCTTATTGGACTTTCCTTTGAGTTTCACATACATATTCGTGTTGATTCTGCTAGCTTTTCTATAGACAAATGCAGATTCTTTTTTTCTTGGAGTTCATGGTATACGTTTGAGCTTGAGACAATTAGTGAGGCAGATCAATGCAAAAATCAATGCATTCGGCAATAAAGGGGATTTATGTACCCTATCCGGATTTTACCGGAAGTAAACTTTCAGGTTTTATAAAATGAAAAAGAAGGCGTTTTTATCCAGCTAATTGGTGGGGTTTTGTTAGAATATGACTTAAACATTAATAATTGTAAGCAATGTAGAGAAAAGCAATGTAAGTGCAAAATAAAACATAAAAAGTATAAATTCTATCATTCTACGAAAATAATAAAACGACGTTCTTATGTTATAATCTTAATAGTTTGGGCTGCATTATAGGTGAGACATCACAATTGATGATTTCAGTTTGAGAAAGGGTTTAGAAATCTAATGCTCATTAACATTAACTGAGGGACCCCATGAGGAACATATGCAAGATCAGAGTCCGTTTTATCAATCGAAACAAACTGTTGTCTTCCACTTAAGTAAGACAGAAACCAAAGTGCTGACTTTTCATCCATTCCATACGCATTTAACTTAGACATCAGAATTTGGTGGTCCACCATGTCAAAGGCTTTACAGTAGTCGATCAGAACCAAACCGCTGACACGATTTTTGTCGAGATTGAGGAGCAACTCGTCAACTAACTTAAGGTTACTGTAAACCTTCAGGGGTATGTTTCTTTTAAAACTATCTTTCCGCAACATATTAAACAAAACCATTTAAAACTATATACCGTTTTAAAGGTTATATGATAAAGATTTCAAATATAATACTTTCAAAAAGCAATTTTATAATCTGAAACAATACCGGTGCCGTAAAGACAAATCGGGTGGGTTTCGTAGACATGAATTAATGGACATCGGGTTAACGCGGAATTCCAAATGAACTGCACTACCTTAAAAGGGTAATGTTTAACTAAAAAAGGGTGTGAGCGATTTTTGTTTTTTTTGCTTTATTAAAAAGTTATGAGAGTTTAAAGTTGGTCGGTGGAAAAAATTCTCTATCGATTGACGTTTGATCGCATTTCAGGCGAAATAATCAAAATATCAAAAAACGCTCACACCCTTTTGTTTATTAATATCTATACATGCTCTCTGCCAAATTTCTTCGAAATTAAACAAAACCTCATACCCTATTAATTCATTTAAAGAGAGGGAATTGTCGAAAAATTGATCATAGAGATTTTAAGCTTTAAAGATTTTGGATGCGTTCACACCTCGTTAAGACGACTGTCAACAGTCAGAGACCGACAACCAATCTGAGACGGAGTCAAACGGAGTATTGACAAGCTTTTGAAATTCGCGGGAAATCATACAGTTTTATTTGAATGACATTGTTTTGCTACTGCCTTCTTGTCACTAGACGTCGCGAAGAGATCAAGATGCCGAAGCGTAGCAAAAGAGTTGCGTCTAATTCCAGCAAATCACAAAAGAAACCGAGAACTACCAGATCGCAATCTAAAAATACAACATCAAAAACGAGTAAGGTTGTTAAAGTGCCTAAGTCAAGAAAGAAACCGACTACAAAATCTTCGAAGAAAACAGTCAAGAAACCCACTGTGAGCAGTACGACGACTGCGAGCACACGCGAATCAAGATGGCGAAGTTTTCTTCTGGTACCTCACTCTCTTCACTCTCTTCCTCTGATGAATCATTACTTTCGCTAATTTCGATGAAGCTATCGTTTGGCTGAACATCTTGGCTTTTTTCGGCCGATTGGGCTTTTAGCTTCAAGGAGCTAGCGCTAACTTTCTTTGGTTTTGGCTCGTCCTCTTCGTACTCTTGCTTGAACCAAGAGCCTTTATCACTCTCCGCTAGTGACGCTTTACGCTCCTCTTTAAATTCAAATTTAATTCTTTTTGGTCCAGGTTTCTTCTTTATATCACTCCATGGATTTCCCTTTTTTCGTTTTGACATAACTTATACGAACATACAAGCATATAAAAGCGCAGTCGAAGGTCCAAAGGTATAGTTCATCGGTCAAGATGTAAACAAACTTATTCAAAGACCCGGATGTGCTTTTTCGCGGGAAATATCCACAGGACTCCATGATATTATAATAGGATTAGTACACCTTCGATCTTTGTTTACTTTTCCTTCAAATTATATTTTGCAAAATAACTCGCAAAATATTTAACGATTTGAAAATTTCTTTTTTGTAAAAGAATTTTCATTATATAAGCTTTTACATTATGTAAAACATTTTTTTTTTTAAACAAATGGCCTCTGAAGGTTTACAGTAACCTTAATTAACTTCTTCTCTATTCCTTCAAACTCATTCACCAACTCCAGAAGCACTTGGATGCTTCTTATGGATTTGCTCTCCAGAGACTTAAGCTTTGTCTGCAATTGCAGAGAATCACTAATGCTCTGCTCCTTTGAGATGTCTTTGAAAGGGATCACAGCCATCCTTGAAAACACTCTGAAAAAAAGTTTGTACTTGCTAGTGTAAAATTTTTGACAAATTTTGTAAACTGTAGAAATTTTCAGACATTCTGTCAACCAGCTCAATATAGATAGCAACAACCATTTGCAACTTTGTATTATTTGTATCAATAATATGTAATTTTTTTAGTGTGTATAATTATCAATTGGAAATTATATGGTTTTTCTCGTGCACAGGCTCATGCAATTTTGAACTCTTTGAAAACTCAATTGTTCAAATTTAATATTCCAAATTTCTATACTAATAACTAATATACAGTGTATTGCCAATTATCTAATATTATTAATCACCTTGACATCTTGTCTGCATCATTCTTGATGCTTTTTAAATTCTGTGGGTTCATCGTGACCACAGGGACTGTTCTTGCAACCACATTTTTCTTTTGGGTTGCAGTCTTCCTTTGGGACTGTAAATTCAAATGTAAAATAAAACTTTATTAAATATAAAATCATACAATGCAAGCTTACCATTATGCGCTTCCCGTGTATTATGACCTCTTTTAAAGTAACAAGCTAATAGTTATTTAGCATTTAAAAAGTTGTACCTTGTTGAATGCCATGACAGCAAGTTTTTTCAAGGATGCCAAAATCTAAATATCAAATCCAAAGCAACAGCAAGAGTACATTCTAACAATGAGAGAAAAGAGAAAAAGAATTAAAATCATTTTCTTGCCATCTAAAGTCTAAACAAATTCAATTTGATTTTGCCCCATCCTTAATTTGCAGGCTGAATTTATAGTTTTACATCTACTTTTTAGTTGCATGAGCTCTGTGTGTTTTTTTTATAGTCACAGACTCCTTGTATGATACTTGAATACAATCTTAAAATAACCTAGAATTTAAGAACTTATTTTGCCTAAAATTTGAAACAGGTTCTTATTTTAGAAAATGAGCCTTAAAGATAAAAGACATGCCCTCTTAAGAGAAAGCGCACAAAAGCGTCATAGAGCCAGAAAGGTGTATTTCATCTCAATTTACATTAACATGGTGAGTAAATATGCTATTTCAATCCGACTTATACAAATCAAAGATGAACCAAATACATACCAGCAAAACATTGTCTCTTGCCTGTGACAGCCATAGCAGCTCCAACAGCTGTAGATTTGATAGAAACCGGTTTGCCAATGCCATAACAATTGAACAAACACCTGGACTGTGGGGAAGACTCTCCATCCGATACTGCTGAAGCGTAAGTTTTTTAAAAAAGATCCATCACATTATAAACTACTATAAAATAAAGTATTGCTCATGTCAATCTGTAGAAGTAAATGTAATACAACTCATGTGACGCTGATGGGTGGAATTAACAGTTGACAGCCAAGACAACTTTATAAAATATACTAAATTTACATATAATTGTTAGTTGTTATGCTGTAGTTGTCTTTTTGTGTTATATCTGGTATATCACACCAGACTGTAGGCATTCACCCAGCAGGGAACAATTCTCTTTGTTCCGGCAGTTGCATGGTTTTGTTTTTTCATTTTCGCTTGTGCTGGCATTGTGTGAATTCAGCTTTTTCTTGTTTTGGTTGTCTATCATTTGCTTTACACTGCTCATACAACTGTAGCTGATTTTAATGGTATTACTGTTGAAGATCTTTCTGAGGGTGTGTCCAATTGGAAAGCATTTGTTGACCAGTGAAAGGAATCTTTTGCTGGTGTTAGTACTGATGCTCTTGCTGAATGGGGGGTTATGCCAAATGATGTCATTTCTTGGTCTATTTCTCCGTTTGTTAGCTGAGGTGGTTGGAATTTGTGGCTGTATCCACTATCATTGAGTGCTTTCTGGTATGGAGTTGCAGTGATGTCAAACGATTATTGATCTGATGATATGGACGAAGGTTGTCTGTTGATTCCTGTTTTTTTATGTTAGATGGGTGGTTGCTGTCTCGGTGTATAAATTGCAGGGTACTGCTGGGCTTAGGGTATGGGCTGTAAGTATCTCCAGTAAGGTTAAAGGTGACATCTAAGAAATTCACTACTTGTTTGTTCGCCTCGATGCAGATGTTAAGGCTGTTGTTTTTGAATATATGAGAGATCGAGTGCTGTCAGTAATTGCTAGGCCATTGTCTCGTTATAGCCCTATTTTGTTACTGAATCTGGGTTGTAGTTGTGATAATATTAAACTTCCAACAAGCTCACATGTCTCCGCTCTGTCAAAGCTTCCCATTGTTACGTCGAAGGTGCTGGCGTTTTTTTTCTGCCATTGTTGTTATTTGTTGGTTAGAAGTGAATTCTTCACATGGATGATGTTCCTTTCGTCAGGTTTTATGTTGTCATAGCTGCGTGAAGTCTAGTGCTTCATTCAGGAGTTGTTTGCTTATGGATGGGTAAAATTCTACGATGTCAAATGAGATGAAGCTGTATTTTTTCTTATTGTCGATGTGTTTTAACCAATTAATGACCGATGAAGTATTTTTCCACTGATTGGTTTTGGTGGCTGTTTGCAAAATTGGGCTTGTGGTCTTTTAATGTAATAAATGCCTCTTTGTTAGCGATGTGATGTCCACACCGTCGTCTTTGCCAAGTTTTGTAGTTATGTAGCACTGGATGAAAAAACGGATTTACATGTATTTACCAAAGTGGCAAAGGTGGTGCAAATTTAGATATATAAATTTGCTATGTGTTTAGTTTATGAGCATATTTAGTTTAAATATATATATTATCAAAGTGTCTTAATTAAGGCAAATCCTTATCAAAATTAGTATTTGTTTATTATTTGCAACAGATTTGGAGTTAGTGTAAAATTTTAGTTTTGCACGAGTTTTGAAACACTTTTACTAGATATACAAATGTTATAGAAATTTTCTATACATTTGGTCTACTAGTAAATAGGCTAGTCAAATGTGCACTTTTATTACTAACCCAAATACATCCAATTATGAAGCAAATTTTATATTTGTATAGGATTTGCACAGTATTTGGAACCTCGATAAATGGCATTCATATTTGCTATAGTTGCAAATCAAATACCAATGTTTACTTAGTTTTTAATATAAGAAACGGATTTACATGTATTTACCAAAGTGGCAAAGATGATGCAAATTTAGATATAAAAATTTGCTATGTGTTTGGTTTATGAGCAAATTTAGTTTAAATATATATATATTATGGAAGTGTCGTGTCTTAATTATGGCAAATCCTTATCAAAATTAGTATTTGTTTATTATTTGCAACAGTAGTATTTCATTCATATTTGCTATAGTTGCAAATCCAATACCAATGTTTATTTAGTTTTTAATATAAGAAACGGATTTACAGTCAGCTAACGAAAGATGAGGCATCTTGAAAGCTAAGTACTCTTGAGAAATGAAAGCAATTATATTTCATTAATTTGCAGTTGTGAGATACATGATTTTGAATTTGATTATATATTTATTCAATTTCTATGTATAAAAAAATAAAACAATTGTTATATTTAAGGAGAGCAAATAAACTAAACTAAACTCAATTGAAAAATAATGATCAACTATGAGTGTAGTGCATAAATAGTGAAAGAGTTTTTAATGGGAGTCCTTAGTAGTACACTTACAACAAAATGACTTGACTATAATTGAAAGCTGTAACAGATCTATTCTTGTTGAAGGGTCTACCTTAGTACATGATTTCACTATGCTTTTTAAATCTTGAATGCAAGTAATAATTTTTTTATCATCAATGTTCTTGAAAATCAGCCCTAAAGAATAGATATCACTAGAAAATGATGCTTTTGCTCCAGAAACTATTTCAGGTGCAATGTGTGGGTATTTTTCTCTATACGACAGCTGCTCCTCTTTTGTTAGTAGTTTACAAGAACTTTTACCCACTTCAATACACTTCCCAAAATCAATAATTATTGGGAAATATTTGTTGTTATGATAAGAAATGACAACATTATTCGATTTCAAATCTCTGTGGATCAAGCCTTTTTTGTGAAGTTAGAGTAGTGATTCTATTAAATCAACCAACACATTTATCCATGATTGATGGGAAAGCTTTTGTGTTGTGCTATGAAGCATTCTTGTTAATGTGTATGGTTGACCTTTGATGCTATAAAGATTTAAGATCAAAAGATAGGGCTTGCTGCTACAAATACCAAATAGCAAGGGAATTCCTGGATGGGATAGTTAAACAAGAATTGAAGCTTTGTGAATGACTTCATCTAAAGATGAGAATCCCTTGTACTGTTTCACAGCAACTGAAATCCCGTGATAAATCATTTTATGGCATGATCCAAAAGTTCCTTCTCCAATTTTAGATTACAAAGTTTGACCATCTTTGCTCACCTCCTTCACCACATCTTCACGGTTGAACTCTTTAATAGGCAGCGAATTTTCCTTTCTGACACTTAATATCTAAATACCGAGATAAAATAACTTAAGTTAAGCTTACATAAGCTTATAAGCCTAAACTTAGCTTATTCATAGCTTAATTTCCGTACGTCCATATTCGTAAACATTATTCAATATTTACAAGTAAACTCTTACCTTTTTTACTGTTAAACTTCCACCTTGGTTTCAGTTATTTACGAGTTTTCTCCAGCGGTCGTAATACCTTCGAGCAAGGTACTTATGCACTTTCTTCGCGTCCTCAAGTTCTTTAAGCTTTTTTTTATTTTACCAAAGTTTAAGTTTTCGATTTTTTCGAGTATGAATAAATCCAGCTTGCCATTTCGGCTGTATTGATGGCTGGCTTCATGAGAATGATCATAATGATAAGGCTATCAGTGCAGCCGAAACGTTAAGCTCAAGTGGGGTCTCGTGAAAATCGGGGAAAAAGACACTATTGCGAGTGAAAGCCTCAAATTAGTGCTAATCTTAATATAATACTTAAACGCTACTCTATTCGTATTACAGATTATAGACATTGTTGTAGTCAATGGCAGAAAGGTGATCCTTGAGAAGGAAATGGAAAAAATCAACATCACATTTAAATTTTACAAAGTTCAAAACGAGTTGGCTGGTGAAAGTGAGACGAAATGGACAAAGCTTGATGATAAATATAATTTATGTTTATTTCATAGGACTTTTAGGACTTTCATAGGATTTTTTTATATAATTGCATTACAATAGCAAGTATCTAAATATAAGAATAAAAAATATAAGCAATAAAAATATTAGTGACATTATCTCCCACTGATTAAAATATGTCGGCCATGGTTCTGTCTGTGTAGATCTTGAAAGTAGTTCAATCCACCACTCCTTTCTTGTTTTTACTTTCCCGGCATCTCTTAGAAGCTAGAATAATCGGAAAAATAACATAAATACAAAAAAATCAAGTGTAGAGATATCAAATAAGCAAATGATATAGATGTTTTCGGTATAGTATGCTAGGCTTACTTTTACACATGGGTGGACATTGTAGCAATACATCCTGTGTCTCCATCCAGCTTGCTGTTGTCTCATTATGTATCTTCGACTTAAGCTAAAAGAAAGAAACAATGATTGGATAGGCCGACGTTCTCGTTATAAATTAAAAAGTAAAAAAATTCCAAGGCGTTAATCGCAACTGCAGAGTTCGCATACGTATTTTACCACCGTTTGCAACTAGGCGCTAACACTACATAACAACATCAAAACATGTTCTAACTTGATGTTTGGTGGCTAAAACTTAAACCTTAGATTGTTTCGTTTGGCGGCCGTCTTGTTTTAAAAATTCGGATAAAGCATTGAAGAAGCCGACAAACATAAGAGTTTCAGGCGCCAATAGCGAAGTTGTTACCCCATACATCCATAGTGAGTACTTAGAAAAGGATAGGCGTTAGTTTATCTCGCTGCTTGGGGTATCACAATATTAAAACAACAATAAATAAAAATTAAAATATTTGGCCATTTTTGGCCCTGGTAACTGATAAAGCTTCTTATACGACTGAACAAATGTATTTTCTCTTAATATCAATTCGAGCTCTGGTGTATCATGTCCCTCAGTTTCTGGCCAAATATGGTAACATAAGCCGGTTTTGTTGTGAAGGTGTGGAAAAGAAGAACCACGTTCAAAATCAATACTTCCACCGTGCTTCACAGAAAAGTGAAAGGAACTCAAAATACACAGAACAGGTATCCAAATTAGATAATTAGCCAGGTGGGAAAACATGTTTGCAGTGAAAGAACTAAAATTAATTGAGTTTAATTGATATATTTCAATTTGTTGTCTATAGATCTTGCAGAAAGAAAACAGATTGCTTTTTGTTAAGAAACACAACCTCAAAAGAGTGGTACGAAAATACCAAAAGAGCAATAGCGGTACCAACATCACAGACGATACCCTGCTGCGACCAAATTCTCCAGATAAAGACCAAGAGGACCGAGACAATGAATTAAGTAACTTCGATGGTTTCACTATGTACTTAGAAAACGAGACAGAAGAAGGTTAACTACTAGTAATTTTCATTTCTTCTGAGTTTCAGTTTTAATTTCTTAAAGACATTTCCTATTTAGCTGCATAAACGAGTTTGACAATCCGGCGGGAAAAGATTTTTCGTGTGACGTACTACTAAATTCACGTGGTCACGTAGTAAATACACGTGACGCTAACTAAAAAAATTGTTTTTAAATTAATGAAGAAAAAAAAGAAGTTTTGCAGTTGAAAACTAAAAAAGACCCCCATCAGTGTATTATAATGAACACTACTAGTCGATAATAAAAAGACTGTTAAAGTGTTATTAAACCAAAAATCGTATGATAGTAAAATATATTTTTATTTACACTCAAGTAATTTACAAAATTAATGCTCTCGTCTTTTCTTGGGTGGCGGGTTTGATGGAGGATCCATTGCGGTAAAAGCTAGTATGATAAAAACAAAGAACGATTGATTATAGTCGGTTCTGTAGGATCTAAAAGAGATCAGTGAGAATATTTAGAATCTTAAATAATACTCACATGAAGGAGACGAGCGTGGAATTCTCGGACTCTGATCAATTAAAAAGATCAGTGTCAGTGATAGCATTAGCTCCCTATAAAGAAGAAAAAAATATATATACATATACCAGTACCAGTACTGATTTCCAGGCTTAATAAAGGGACCAACTTTAATCCATGGCCTTCTGTGTACTATGAAATCCGGCAGAACGATTTTGGAACACTTACCACTGCTGATAAGGGGGAATTTGCGGATTTCGCTGAAAACCAATTGAAAGAAAGTTAGTAATTAAAAACACATCGATCAACTAATGAATCAAAATAGTAAGTGCTTAACCTTACTTGATCAATGAGCTGCAAATGTCGATGGAGGTACAGAGCTAGCTCCTCTAGCAAATCGCTAACTTGACGGTCGTTAATCTGTTGTAGATAATAGGTGGTTATTTATGTCATCACAGGTTATAGATGTGGAGACAAATTGATTAAAAAAACTATTAGTAAATTCTTACCGTAAAATGTGAGTCCGCCATCTCATTAGTGTGCTTAACCAAAAACCATATGCTCGCACAAACACATGAAGCCTTCGCTTTGGGAATAAGATCGTTCCGGAATGATGGCATGAGATTATTCTTAATCAGCATTTTACACGTGTTGCAATACGACCAAGACGAATACTGCGCCCAAAATGTGAGGTGTCGCGCGGTTGTAAGAAATGGATATTCGTGAGTGTGAGTATGATCTAAGCGGTGTTGTTCGTAAAACTTTGTCCGTTTGTCGGTCTGTCGCTGTTGTCTCAGTCGTTCGTTAGTGTCGGAGGCCTGCCTCCAGTCAGCCACAGGGTAGTTGGCGACAACATAAAACGGTCTACCGGCCCAAAAAGCTTGTCCTCGTACATCAGTCATGGTTCTAATTTAAAATGAAAAATTACCTCGTCTTAAACACAGTCGCAAGTCGCGTGGGAGAGTACACGTTATGTGTACGAACTCGAACTCGACGCCAAATCTCGAAATCCAAAACGGCTCGTCGCAGTTGCGTATTTTTAAATTTCTGAGGCATCCGGGACACTTGTAGGGCATCCCGAACACGTCGAAGTTAATCTCCAAGCAGAATTCGTGGACTATAAGTCCACAACATGGCATGGTACGCACAGGGTTACCGCAACTTGCAGGTACACATAGAGCGCAATTTACTGGAGACATCTGTTTAAAATTGTAAGATTACATTATCAGAAAATCGAAAGTTTTGAATTTGTTTTCTAAGCAAAACAATGATAATACATAATTGAAACATACAGCGAACTGTGAAAACAAGAAAATTCTTGAAAAATATCATTGAAATAACAGGCCATACACCGTGTAAACACAACGAGGAGTCGTAAAATACTATGAAAAAGAATATTGAACGGTTTCGAAAAATTAAAAAATTGAAAAAAAAAAGTCATAGATGGCAGGAATCGAAGAAAAAAATTTTTCTCAAAAAAAAAAATTATTTCCAATAGAAAACAGGGTTAGATGATAGAAATAGCTGTACTCTATAATAAAAATGCAGTAAGAAAAGAATTCAATGAAAAAATAAGAGAAAATCAATAAAAACGGCCCAAAAAGAAAAGGACGAAAAAGTACAAAAATGTACTTGGTTGCTAAGCAACCTGAAACGTCTTCGAGACGGATCAAAACACTGAAGCATGAACAATACGCGTAAAAACAGAAGCGTAATCAATCGATTTTTTCTTAAAATTCAAATGCTTTTAATAAATATTTTTTAGGAAATCATGAACTAGACAGTCAAACGCCTGCATAGTGAAAGTTTGACCAGAAGAACGATAAATTCTGGAGAGATATGAACGATCACGGCCTTGACAATTTTTGAAGATTTCATATTTTTGCGAAGTCAAATAATCTTCAAAAATGCAAGTAATTCTGAAAATATTAACGTCAAAAATCCATTCAAGTGCTATAAATTTAGTATCAAATTAATCCACAGAACATGGCGATATAGTGTAGAAAGTTTAAAAGCAATAGCTGCAGTATAAAAATAGTTATAAAGGTTTTCAATATTTATCAGGACTCAGAATAAATTACGAACATTCAAAATCCTAAGCGGTCAGTAAATATTTAGTTGGCATGTAGCGATTAATTGAAATAACTTTGAATGGCTATCATGGTCTTATTGAAGTATCTAATTTACAGAGGACTGTCTTGTAATTGCCGTTTTGTCTGTTTGCTTGTCTTCGAATGAATGATTGCCAGTCTCTTGATCATAAGAAAACAAGGTTTTGGGCCCAGATAACTCAAGCGTATGCAATTTCTATTCGCTGTATCTCTTTTTTGGTCATTTACTACCGGCTAAGTCAAACTTGCTATTATAACTCGAATTCCTCACTTAACTTGAACTAATATTACTTTCCCTTGGCACGATATAATTCACCCCACAGAGCACAGGTGTCAAAATCTTTTATCTCTATTCATTAGACTTAAGTCATGTATGGGGACTTAATTCGATGCCACGGAAGACATTGTGCAAGTGTTTATGCAGCGTGGGAATATTTTTTCGAAGCGGTTAGAGATGACTAAACTAAAATAAACCTGCAGAACCTCAGCGACAACTGAACCTTGTTTCTTTGCTCTCTTTATTCTCCTTATTTGTGATACAGTGTTCCATGAAAAATTGAAATGTCATTACTTCACAACGTTTTACAAACAGTTTTTATGCTCTCAGAAAGTAGCCTTCGTTGGTTGGCGATCGTCATTACTGAGACCGCCGATCAGCGAGGGTTACTTAGAATACAAAATCGTTATCTACAGAAGGGATAACTGAACGATTCTAATCTCATCACTGAGCAAGTCTGTTTACAAACTTTTAGGCGGTCTCACTTCCTTGGCCCATGTTTTTCAGAAACATGGGCGAAGATCTCGTGGGGACCGCCAGGTAGATGCAATCCACAGTGTGGACATCTATTATCTGCCGTGTCGACGGGCAGATGATGATAATAAGTTAGATGAGCTTGTAAACGCTTTCTTTTGTGGAACATGCGTGCTGTATGCAAGCACAGGAAGCACGGATACAAAACTCTCCTGTGCTTGCTTTCCATAATTTCAATGTGACACGGGTTTGAGTGGTAAAGTGAATGATATAGTATACATAGGAATACGTCATAACACTTTTGGCCAGTCAGAGGCGAGATTTGATTTTCACAGTATTATAAAATTGAGAATATATTTAGGTTACAGCACGGCATTTTTAAGCGAAGTAATTACTTGCCAGTCAGAAAAAGACCCTCCAATACACCTTCTATTAGCGTAAAGATTGATCTTATCAAATCAAGGCGGCTTCTTTTTTAAAAAATCTGTTGTTTTTGTCAGTCGATGCGGTTAATGTTGTGTCATTAACAAGCCCCAAAAGTCCGGGACTTGTCAGTGGCACTCCTCTCCTCTTGGCAGATTGGATGCTGTCCACAGCGTCTTCTGGTATCAACCAGGTGTGGGACCAGGCTCCTCTGACTTCCTCCTGGTATCTGATCATTGCATCAGTAGGCTAAAATTTACAATCATAATTTTTACAATTAGTAAAGCATAGATTAACAATAAAACACGCTCTCTAAATATGCAAAGTTGGGATTCACAAATTCTTGAAATAAATAGATAAATGAATGAAAGAATGAATGGTGGTGAATGAAAGAAAAAAATGAAAAAAGGGTTTAAACGATTTGTGGAAGCATGTTGTTGAAGCATGTTGCTGTGGTAGGCGTAGCAAGGGTAACAGCTGATCATGACGTTAGAGTAATAAAGGATAAACGTACCTTTGTCTTCAGAATGACCATCATCTCACGATGATGTCGAACCAGTAGTTCATTGTGGCGCGAGACGTTCTGTCATGTTCTGACATCTCCTGGTGGTTCCCTAGAAACTCGCAACCACGAACCTCGCATTTTCTTATTCTGTATTTGCAGGCGAACATGTGCTGCGTAGCGTCACATCTGTAACCCTCGATGTCACTATTTAGAATTAACAATATTAGTATTTGTTTCACTGGTTTAGTGTCCGCTCTATATGAGATTATAAGTCATACCTGAAAAGAGAGAGAGGAAAAAAACATGAACTGAAATTTTGTAGAAAGACTATGGTATAACAAAGGATGACAAGAAAAGACTCGATTTTCCGTTTTCAATTGAAAACCAAACATTTTCAATTTTTTCGCTCGATGTCCACGGTACTACCAAACCATCCTCGATCATATGTGATTTCCTACGATTCCACGATGCAATGGTCCACGCTTCGATGACACGATGCCACGGTCCACGCTACGATGCCGCGGTGACACGGTCAGACGTAAGATGCCACGGTATGCCACTGCCACGATGATAGTGTCACGTCCACGGTGGAAATGCCTGGAAGACCAGGAAGCTTGAGTGATCCACAAACTGTTGTCTTCCACTTAAGTAAGACAGAAACCAACGTGCTGACTTTTCATCCATTCTATACGCATTTAACTTAGACATCACAATTTGGTGGTCCACCATGTCAAAGGCTTTACAGTAGTCGATCAGAACCAAACCGCTGACACGATTTTTGTCGAGATTGAGGAGCAACTTGTCAACTAACTTAATTAACTTCTTCTCTATTCCTTCAAACTCATTCACCAACTCCAGAAGCACTTGGATGCTTCTTATGGATTTGCTCTCCAGAGACTTAAGCTTTGTCTGCAATTGCAGAGAATCACTAATGCTCTGCTCCTTTGAGATGTTTTTGAAAGGGATCACAGCCACCCTTGAAAACACTGTGAAAAAAAGTTTGTGCTTGCTGTTGTCTCATTATATATCTTCGACTTAAGCTAAAAGAAAGAAACAATGATTGGATAGGCCGACGTTCTCGTTATAAATTAAAAAGTAAAAAAATTCCAAGGCGTTAATCGCAACTGCAGAGTTCGCATACGTATTTTACCACCGTTTGCAACTAGGCGCTAACACTACATAACAACATCAAAACATGTTCTAACTTGATGTTTGGTGGCTAAAACCTAAACCTTAGATTGTTTCGTTTGGCGGCTGTCTTGTTTTAAAAATTCGGATAAAGCGTTGAAGAAGCCGACAAACATACGAGTTTCAGGCGCCTATAGCGAAGTTGTTACCCCATACATCCATAGTGAGTACTTAGAAAAGGATAGGCGTTAGTTTATCTCGCTGCTTGGGGTATCACAATATTAAAACAACAATAAATAAAAATTAAAATATTTGGCCATTTTTGGCCCTGGTAACTGATAAAGCTTCTTACACGACTGAACAAATGTATTTTCTCTTAATATCAATTCGAGCTCTGGTGTATCATGTCCCTCTGGCCAAATATGGTAACATAAGCTGGTTTTGTTGTCAAGGTGTGGAAAAGAAGAACCACGTTCAAAATCAATACTTCCACCGTGCTTCACAGAAAAGTGAAAGGAACTCAAAATACACAGAACAGGTATCCAAATTAGTTAATTAGCGAGGTGGGAAAACATGTTTGCAGTGAAAGAACTAAAATTAATTGAGTTAAAAAATTAAAAAGACCCCCATCAGTGTATTATAATGAACACTACTAGTCGATAATAAAAAGACTGTTAAAGTGTTATTAAACCAAAAATCGTATGATAGTAAAATATATTTTTATTTACACTCAAGTGATTTACAAAATTAATGCTTTCGTCTTTTCTTGGGTGGCGGGTTTGATGGAGGATCCATTACGGTAAAAGCTAGTATGATAAAAACAAAGAACGATTGATTATAGTCAGTTCTGTAGGATCTAAAAGAGATCAGTGAGAATATTTAGAATCTTAAATAATACTCACATGAAGGAGACGAGCGCGGAATTCTCGGACTCTGATCAATTAAAAAGATCAGTGTCAGTGATAGCATTAGCTCCCTATAAAGAAGAAAAAAATATATATACATATATCAGTACCAGTACTGATTTCCAGGCTTAAATAAAGGGACCAACTTTAATCCATGGCCTTCTGTGTACTATGAAATCCGGCAGAACGATTTTGGAACACTTACCACCGCTGATAAGGGGGAATTTGTGGATTTCGCTGAAAACCAATTGAAAGAAAGTTAGTAATTAAAAACACATCGATCAACTAATGAATCAAAATAGTATGTGCTTAACCTTACTTGATCAATGAGCTGCAAATGTCGATGGAGGTACAGAGCTAGCTCCTCTAGCAAATCGCTAACTTGACGGTCGTTAATCTGTTGTAGATAATAGGTGGTTATTTATGTCATCACAGGTTATAGATGTGGAGACAAATTGATTAAAAAAACTATTAGTAAATTCTTACCGTAAAATGTGAGTCCGCCATCTCATTAGTGCTTAACCAAAAACCATATGCAAGTCAAAATCGCGCCACACTCTTGCCACTGTTTAACAGTTGAACTACGTAACTTGAGAAAAACAGTTTTGTTTGTTTGTTGTTTTTTTTTACTTAAAAGTATCTAATTTCAAACTCAACGGTGACAAATAGTTTTGAAAATAATTCTCACCTAAAAAGTAATATCAGCCGGTTCGATGATGAAAATGAATTTTAAAAGAGAAAGAAGTAAGCAGAAATACTAGGACAGATAATTTTAGAAAACAAAATAAAGTTATGAAAAATGAAATGCGACTTGCTAACACTGTGTATGACACTGTGTATGATCATGATCACTTTCAATAAGTGATCATTATTGACACAGTTGTTTGTTTTAACTTTCAGAATTTAATACTCTGTTAATAAAAAAGGCAAAGTAAAAGATAGAAACCTACACCTTGCTAAAGTGACTTATACAGCAAATGATTTGAAAACTATGTAATTATAAAGCTAGATTGGACCTTGTTTTTATATATACGTGTGTATATCAGATATATGATAGTCACCTTATTTTCGATCATTTTTCAGTCGACTTGAAGTTGTCAAAGGCCCAACGCCAGTCTTCTTCAGTCGCTCACATTAAGGCTCGCAACTTATCCATTACGCATATTATTTTCGTTCAAATAAGCTGGTCATTCACTTTAGTGATAATTTTTGGCTCTTATATGAGCCGTTGTTTATTAATTCAAGAACACGTATGCAATAGTTCTTGAGATGAGAGCTTTATCAACTTCATCGAGGTTGGCTTTATTTTCTGGAAACTTATAAAAGATTGGCCTAATCAAGCATACTCTCAGCGTGTCAAAACAATAGATGGCTCAGAATAATAGAATCTTTTGGTTTGTCGGATGAAACAATCATTCAAAGGATTAGTGGTTCGATGAACATAAATCGAAAATTTAGTTTTTATTTTCGCATCTTGTATGAACAAAATACGTCTCATGAGTCCAACAAGTGAACAACAGTTAATTTCACTAACATTTTGAGTGATCGCGTTTGTGTAATCAAAATTTCACTGAATCAAATTCCTAAGCGGTCAGTAAATATTTAGTTGGCATGTAGCGATTAATTGAAATAACTTTGAATGGCTATCATGGTATTATTGAAGTATCTAATTTACAGAGGACTGTCTTGTAATTGCCGTTTTGTCTGTTTGCTTGTCTTCGAATGAATGATTGCCAGTCTCTTGATCATAAGAAAACAAGGTTTTGGGCCCAGATAACTCAAGCGTATGCAATTTCTATTCGCTGTATCTCTTTTTTGGTCATTTACTACCGGCTAAGTCAAACTTGCTATTATAACTGGAATCCCTCACTTAACTTGAAATAATATTACTTTCCCTTGGCACAATCTAATTCACCCCACACAGCACAGGTGTCAAAATCTTTTATCTCTATTCATTAGACTTAAGTCATGTATGGGGACTTAATTGGATGCCACGGAAGACATTGTGCAAGTGTTTATGCAGCGTGGGAATATTTTTTCGAAGCGGTTAGAGATGACTAAACTAAAATAAACCTGCAGAACCTCAGCGACAACTGAACCTTGTTTCTTTGCTCTCTTTATTCTCCTTATTTGTGATACAGTGTTCCATGAAAAATTGAAATGTCATTAATTCACAACGTTTTACAAACAGTTTTTATGCTCTCAGAAAGTAGCCTTCGTTGGTCGGCGATCGTCATTACTGAGACCGCCGATCAGCGAGGGTTACTTAGAATACAAAATCGTTATCTACAGAAGGGATAACTGAACGATTCTAATCTCATCACTGAGCAAGTCTGTTTACAAACTTTTAGGCGGTCTCACTTCCTTGGCCCATGTTTTTCAGAAACATGGGCGAAGATCTCGTGGAGACCGCCAGGTAGATGCAATCCACAGTGTGGACATCTATTATCTGCCGTGTCGACGGGCAGATGATGATAATAAATTAGATGAGCTTGTAAACGCTTTTTTTGTCGAACATGCGTGCTGTATGCAAGCACAGGAAGCACGGATACAAAACTCTCCTGTGCTTGCTTTCCATAATTTCAATGTGACGCGGGTTTGAGTGGTAAAGTGAATGATATAGTATACATAGGAATACGTCATAACACTTTTGGCCAGTCAGAGGCGAGATTTGATTTTCACAGTATTATAAAATAAGACAGAAGAAGGTTAACTACTAGTAATTTTCATTTCTTCTGAGTTTCAGTTTTAATTTCTTAAAGACATTTCTTATTTAGCTGCATAAACGAGTTTGACAATCCGGTGGGAAAAGATTTTTCGTGTGACGTACTACTAAATTCACGTGGTCCCGTAGTAAATACATGTGACGCTAACTAAAAAAATTGTTTTTAAATTAACGAAGAAAAAAAACAAGTTTTGCAGTTGAAAACTAAAAAAGACCCCCATCAGTGTATTATAATGAACACTACTAGTCGATAATAAAAAGACTGTTAAAGTGTTATTAAACCAAAAATCGTATGATAGTAAAATATATTTTTATTTACACTCAAGTAATTTACAAAATTAATGCTTTCGTCTTTTCTTGGGTGGCGGGTTTGATGGAGGATCCATTACGGTAAAAGCTAGTATGATAAAAACAAAGAACGATTGATTATAGTCAGTTCTGTAGGATCTAAAAGAGATCAGTGAGAATATTTAGAATCTTAAATAATACTCACATGAAGGAGACGAGCGCGGAATTCTCGGACTCTGATCAATTAAAAAGATCAGTGTCAGTGATAGCATTAGCTCCCTATAAAGAAGAAAAAAAAATATATACATATATCAGTACCACTTCTGATTTCCAGGCTTAAATAAAGGGACCAACTTTAATCCATGGCCTTCTGTGTACCACGAAATCCGGAAGAACGATTTTCGAACACTTTCACCGCTGATAGGGGTGAATTTACGGATTTCGCTGAAAACCAATTGAAAGAAAGTTAGTAATTAAAAACACATCGATCAACTAATGAATCAAAATAGTATGTGCTTAACCTTACTCGATCAATCAGCTGCAAATGTCCTTGGAGGTATAGAGCTAGCTTCTCCAGGAAATCTCTAACTTGATGGTCGTTGATATTAATCTGTTGTAGATAATAGGTGGTTATTTATGTCATCACAGGTATGTACATGTGGAGACAAATTGATTAAGGATACCCCAAATTACTTCAAAACGGCATTTTTTAAATTTTTCACAATTTCTTAAAAGGAATACTTTTTTCTTTCATAATCAGAAAAAAAATTTGCAAAAAATTAGTTTTAAAAGAAGTTATAACGAAAAAGCTTTTTTTTGAGTCCCGTAAGTGTTGATGTGTATCTGTCAGCTACTTCAGTTTTCTTGACCTTTGGCATCGTCTTAATCCTATCGTCTTTATCCTATGTTCAGTGTGTAACAGCAAAGAATGTTGTTCTTTAACATCACACCTTAGAGTGGTTTGTCTTTAGCAGTAAAATATACTTTTTGAATGGCAATGTCACTGATTAGCGTACTACTTCGATATGATTTCCTGCCAAAAGTGCTCTTTCGTGGCCGAAGGTACAGTGAACTGTATAAAATCTGTCATTTGAACTTTTGTTCCTGGTCTGAAGTATCCTGCTGTTTAATCCCCTAAGCAAACACACGGGCCACACGACTCCAAAATAAGTTTTGGCTGATTTCTCGTAGAAGAAATTTCGCATAAGTGACTATGCGTTTCGTAATGCGGAAGGTGAGAGTAGAATGACACTTTCTTTGAAGGATTTGACTGAGGTGTAGACGTCTGTTTTGTACAATACGAAAAACAAATAGATAAATTGCAGAGAAGTGTCATTAGTAAAAACTTAATAGTAATTGGTAAAAAGTATTTACATAAGTAATTGAAGAAATATGAAAAACATAGGGGAAAAAAACTATTTACAATAATGTGTGAAATAAGAATAAGAAATATTTTTGAAATTAGAAGTGGCAACATGAACAAATATATAATGTAATGATAATGTAGTAAAAATATAATATAGTAATGGGAGAAGTATATACAAACTGGGATGTTTGGTAGTTGTATCGTCGCTACAGTCGCTGTCGTCGATTTCGTCACCGTCGTTCTTTCTGTTTGTCCTGTTTTGTCTTTCGTTTGTGTTACACGTTAATACTAGACTGTCTTCTAAACTTTGTCTCATGGACTTTAGCAAAAACGTTAACAGGTTAAATTAAGTTGCCATCTTTAATTAATTCGTATTTGTTATTTTGTTATTTTTATTTTTTTTTAAAGTTTATTTTCCTATGACAACATTTTTGCAATCAGGTGTATATATAATAATTAAAATTTACATGTACATTTACATACTGAATAAATATTAAAAGGTAGATAATTATAATAGTGTATTAAATCAATTTATATTTAATAATTAAAATTTACATGTATGGTCATTATGCACCTATCAATGCCCTGCCCAAATTGACAATGATTGTAGCATGTGTATTGTATAAGGGACAAGGTCAGAACAATGGTCCAAAATAGGGACCCAATTTTATTGATTTAGCTGGTGGATACCAGTAAATACCCCCTCCCCCTCATACACCTGTTGAAATGCTTAATACTGGGTTTCCGTAGTGACTATTTCTGTATACAAATACGTAACTTGTCTAGCATAAATGAAAACAGGGAGAACATTTATTTGACTTTAGTTTTGGAGATATTTGTGAACAAAATCCAGGATTTGATTTCACTTCCAGAGGTGGAGAGTAACGGGTAACACCCCCCTTCCCTCTAAACCAGGTCCCATAAGATAATTATTTTGACCTTGTCCCTAATATTGGTCTTGATGTGGAGCTATTTAAAAAAGGAGGGACACTCAACACACAATGTAAAGGTTTGAACATCCACGTTTTGTGGTCCCTAGATGGCTGGTCATCGTGTTGCAGTGATGATTTCTGCTCGCGCATCCTGAGTGTATAACTTAAAGCTATTGGATTTCCTGCAGATGAAGGAGAGAATAAAATGTAGTCATATAAACTTCCTTCATTTCCCTGTTTGATTTTATCCTCTCAAAGTTACAATTGAGTTGGTCAGAATTGCTTCTTTATGAAGCAAACAGTTCAGAGGCAGCCCAAGCAGCATACTTGAGACTCCTTTAGGCCTAAATGTAAGTCTTTTCAAAGAATATGTTAATTCGTAAAACAAATGTATGGAGGACATTTTTTACAAATTCACATATTCTTTGAAAATATATACTTATATTTAGGTCTCAAGGAGTCTCAAGTACACTGCTTAATGGCTGCATGTGGCATACTGGGCAGTATTATTGACACTTATGAGACGCTGTAACATACCATCGTCCTGCCCTTTTTATTGTGCTGTCATCTGCACCACAAAGAGCAGCCCACTGAGCTGCTGATCTCCTTATTGAATGGGTTGTGTATTTCTTTCCAAATAAGTTTTGATACATCTGTTGACCAACCATTTTAATAATGTCAAAATTACAAAATAAAATAAATAAAAATCACTTTATTGGTAACTAGATTTACATAAGTAATTTTCATCTATGCTAACTAATATCAAAATTTACAAATTCATTATTAATAAAATATGATGAGAAGAAAAAGAGAAAAAGACAAAAATATATATATACACCTACTTGCAAAAACGCTGCCACACAACACCCGAACACCTGCAGTCCCAAGATCAGGAATGAATCAAAAGCACAAAAGAAAGAGTTCAGCTCGAATGATCTTCTTTCGCACTTTCAATCCATCCCCAATCCACGAAACCACAAAAGCTCAAATGCTGCACGAAATGCGACTAACTAATTTAAAGCGCCGTCATGAATATGCAAATTACGAGAGAGAAAAAGAAACCCGTTCTGTTATATATTTGGTCACGAAACTGTTTTTGTAGAGTAAAATATATTTTTAAGCTTATAAATCGTAATTGAATAAAAGAATGACTCAAAATAACAATAACAATGCTACAAGGAAAATAAATATGTCACGCAACAGGTCAAGAATAATTGGCATATCAGCGGAAGTAACGTTTTCTAGCATTCAATGCATAAACTTGCAACATTTCACGCTCTAAATCTAGTAATTTCTGTGTTGAGAGATATTTCAAATCACGAAAAAATGTTGTGTCAGTTTAATTGAGTTTTTCTGTAAAAGTTGTTGCATTGCCGATGTCAGTTGCTGTGCAGATTTTCTATATCAAACTGACTCGATCAAACTTAGATACTCTACTGAAATATATATTACCATGACCGACTATTCTTTCATCCCTCAGTCTGGTGACAGCTACAGCTTTTGACGGCTTCATTTAGTAACTTCAAATATGGAGCCTTTGCTCTTTCGGGCTTTTTTGGAACTTGAAGTCCAAGACTCTCGCTCATGACTTGTTACATTCCAAGTTTTAGATTTTTTAAGGCATTCTTTCCTACCAGGGCACAAATGTTGTACTGGCCATAGGCAATGGGGTGCTGAAGGCCGATGGATTCCATTGCACTGTTTCTTGCCCTCGTAAAGTTAGCATCTTCTTCAATGGCCACAAGGTCGAATTCAGTGGCTGTTTGGTTTCTGAGCTTTGCCGCAAGTCGGGAAAAATAAGAAGCAATCTGTTTAGAACTTAAGAACTCTGACATTTGAAAAAGCCTTTCGTCATCAGAACCACGAACACGTCTCATATCTTGGGCTACAATACTGGCATCGACCTTTCTTCCAGTTGATTGACCTATCTCGAATTTGGCCAAGAGGTAATCGGTTTGTTTCTTGCTGAAACGGTATGCTTTCTTGGATGCTCTAAGGGCCCAACCTTGAGTAAGAGGACTAGCACTATTGTCGCCATGCTGACATGTTTTGCTTGCTTGCAAAGTTGGTATTACACCAGCACCTTCTTTTAACGAACTCTTGTAGCCCATCTTTGCCAGATCTAAAAGTGTGTACTTCTCCAACGTCCTCGTACATTTGTCAGATGTCAGGTGATTTTCCAAATTCCCAAGTCTCTGGAAGACACGCACACATCCATCGTGGGGACAAGTATAGACCGCTTGGTTGGTACTCTGATTTCATGCCGTGTCTTGCACTGTTCTTGAGAAAGGGATTTGAAACTGCCCGATGAAAAGGTCGACTCCAACCAGTTGTACTGATTAGACTCTAAAATGAAAATAAACAAAGAAAGGAATGAACGAATGAATGAGTGAATGGATTAATGGATGAATGGATAAATGGATGAATGGATGAATGGATGAATGGATGAATGGATGAATGGATGAATGGATGAATGGATGAATGGATGAATGGATGAATGGATGAATGGATGAATGGATGAATGGATGAATGGATGAATGGATGAATGGATGAATGGATGAATGGATGAATGGATGAATGGATGAATGGATGAATGGATGAATGGATGAATGGATGAATGGATGAATGGATGAATGGATGAATGGATGAATGGATGAATGGATGAATGGATGAATGGATGAATGGATGATTGGATGAATGGATGAATGGATGAATGGATGAATGGATGAATGGATGAATGGATGAATGGATGAATGGATGAATGGATGAATGGATGAATGGATGAATGGATGAATGAATGATTCTATGAATGATTGAATGAACGAATGAATGAACGAATGAACGAACGAACGAACAAATGCATGAACGAATGAAGAATGAATAAACAAATGAACAAAAGAATGCATGAATGATAAATTAATTTAACGAATAAAAGACATGGAAGCATTTAATATACCTGCTGATTGATTTTCCGTTTTAATAACTTTCCCTTTGCCCATTCCATAGGCACGCCAGACTTTGATTTTACCGGCAGGCATGAATTCGAAGTTGTTCAGCTTACTGATACCTGGTAATTTCTCAGTACACTCACGTGTGTTTCCAATGGAATCCATAGAAACTACGCGCACGCCATTTATACCTCCATATGAGAGAAGGGCCTTTTCGAGTTGTTTTGCAGTAAGAACATCGTTGCCTTCGTTTATATAAGCACGGATGTGGCTGTTGCATGTTGCTGCCAGGCGATCTGCCGCTCCCTTGCCGCCTTGGGGATCACTGAAATCAAGGCGGGCTATTTTCACTCCAGATGACTTCGCTATATTGGGGCAGGACAGGATTGTTGTCGCGGAGTGATAACAACCTGCATTGTCTTGTCGAAAGTAGGCTTTTGTGATTTCGGGATATTCTCGCTTCAAGGCTCGAAGGACATCCTCCATTAGGGTAACCACTGCTGGGCTGTCTTGACTACAAGACTGAATAATGTGTACGAAACCCTGCCACTGTAGTTGGCCATTTTGCCTCCTGTACACAACACATATGTGCCAGGAAATACCACGCTTGCCAAACCAGTCTTGCTGGGATTCTCTATACCTCTGGGGCAAGAACTTCATGGCCCAATCACTGACAATTAATACCGTCTTGTCATCAAGAAGCTCAAGAATATCGAGTCGAGCTTGATCCTGTCTTGAAGACCTGAGAATGTGGCATTTCCATGACTGAATGGCTAGTAGGGCTGATTGTACAGTGTAGTGCACTTCATCTCGCTCATCAACAGAGGGGAACTTGACAGTTTGGAAGCATCCTTCGATGTCTTTCAAAGTTTGGTCAAGGGCTAAGCACTGCTCAAAGACAGCATCATGTTCGTGATTACATTTCTTCTTGAAGTAAGTGTCGCCACTGTCACTAACGGAAAAGACTAAACAGTGATCTGCAACTTCATCAACATTGTCAAGATGTACCTGTAGAAAAAAATAAAAAAACAAATTATGATGAATCCTGGGTAAACTGTAATCAATAATGCTGATGTACCTTATAATCCCCTTTCAAGTAAAGTCTGGCTGCCTTTAGGTTCTCTGTTGTTTTTACCTCCCATTCTCTGTCAGCAACACCATATTCAACAAATTGGGGAACAAGCGCCAATAGCTCGTCAAATGCACCTGATCCATCTGCAGCAAAGTAATCGAGGCCTTGAAGTGATTTCCTGACTGAAGCACTGCACTCTGACAGTATGCGAACCATTGTACTCTCGCTGAAAGGATGAAAATCTGTTTCTTCGCAGTATCTACTATACTGTTGTACAATGCGTCGTGGTATCATTGTGCGTATCACGTTAGGTACTTCTAAATTTTTGCCAGATGAGAGCTTGAGGTGCTTTTGGCCAAAAGGAAGGTCTTGAACCAAATGCGGGCTGGTTATAAATGATAAGAAGTGGTCGAGTTGTTTTGGATCTATTCTGATGCGAGCGGACGTTTGAACCTCCACTGGAGCACCACGACCAAACTGTAGACGATGTAGATTTGCTGCTGTGTACCTGTACTTTGTAAGACCAGGAATAAAGGATGATATCACAGCATAGCTTGCTAAACCAGTCATTATAGATAGGACTTGTTTCCGGGTATCCCAGCTCGGCGCATTCTTGTACGATTCAGCTAAAGCATCTAAATAACGTTGGTCAGCCATTGTAACTTCATTTACACCAAGAAGCCTATTAATTGTGGAAGCTACGATTTCAGCGCCCCTCTTCGTATATCGTTCCCTCGTTTTCTCACTACTTTCATCCCATCCCATCCATCGTCTTTTTATGGGTGGAATATTTGAAACAACTAAAAATTCGTTCAACTTTTCTAGTGTTTTATTGTGATGACGTCGAAGCACTTCTTCACTACTGTTCGTAGATCCAGTACTTTCAGTGTCAGGGCTGAGAAAGGTATCATCATAAACTTTTGTGGCTGGAGTAGCTTCATTGCTAGATGCGCTGCTCGTAGTGTCTGGACTAGGAGAGTTTTCTTCTTGCATAGTTAATTGGCTAAGAGACTGAATAACTGCATCGTAGGAGACAATATCGCTTTCGTCACTAAGAGGTTTGCATCCCTGAATCAATGAAAAAATTACTTAACGTAAATGCTCTATTAAGCCCTCCCTCTCTAATAAGCTCCCCTTTTTTAATAGAAGAAATAAATTAAGCCCCTCCCCATTTAACCCTAAATTTATCGTGTTGGGATAAAGTTGTCATATCATATTATATCCTGATAGCGTAGAATTTACTGCGTTTCGGCTACAAATCAATAAGCCTCCCCTTTCTATTAAGCCCCTTCCCCTCTCTCCAATAGCCCCCCCCCCCTCCTCAAACATGCCTGAAATAAATAACACCTCCGGGGGGCTTAATAAAGAATTTGTGGTATAAAATACTGCAGACAAGCCTTAGTGCAACATTAAAATACACCACTGACTTACTTCAAAAATACCTGGCACAGTTTCAGCAACTTCTGATTCGTTCTCTTGAATACTTTTCAGATAGCCAGCACATGTTACACACATTGCTACATAAAGAACAAAATCAATACATCAAGATTATCTAAATACATATAAAACATGTATATGTTATAATAGTTTAACCAGTACCCTGGCTGAAAAGCGTCTTTACCCGGGAAAATTTGCTCAGGCTGTTCATTCTGCAGCCAACTAAAGCCCTTTGCATGCATGCAAGTCCTCCCCACTCACCCCTCCCACTCTCAGCAGAGCGCGAGCGCAACCGTCCTTCATGGAATAGAGACGCATTGTACAGAATGTACAAAAAGTTACTTACGTGATCCAACGGACATAAGTAATCCTGTCTTTCTTAGAATCAGTGATGAATGCTCGCACAGTATTCTTTTAATGGCTTTGGCATTTGATTTCTTGTGTGCAGCCAGGGGTTCAGGAACCGAACATCGCACTCTGCGGCATCGCCATCGTATTCCGTATTCATCTCTGTGTTTAGGGCATATAGTAACACTAGAGTGAGATGCATCAAGCCCAAATACACCTAGTGAGATTAAAAATATTGTTGATTAAAAATTCATATGGCAAAGACATTGGTAAAGACATGATAGTTACCTGCACGAGCCAGAATCAGCGCCATCTCACTGTCAAGAGATCGGTCCTCTGAAATACCGTATACCTGTAGATGCCTGGAAATATCTCTGTCACATTCAGTCAATAGCATACGTTTTACCTGGTCGGGATAGTCTGAACTAGTTCCACAAGAGCTATCTCCAACCAGCTCCGAAAAACTACAAAACGCCATTTCCCGGCCCGTGCGAACAAGCCAGTGACTAATTCTTGTGCAATGCTCTGAGTTACGAAATTTTTCTAAGATAATGATTAACTTTGCGCTAATTTATTCCGTTTTTTATTTATCAGACTCAATCGTCTGATTTGTGTGGTTCGTCCTGTTCAGAATTATATTGTTTGAACGTGTTGCATCAAATTTACCACATATATAAAAGATTTGAGTACAGGTGAATTGTATATAGACCCAGTGAATGGTAAGTAGGTCATGGTAATATATATTTCAGTAGAGTATCTAAGTTTGATCGAGTCAGTTTGATATAGAAAATCTGCACAGCAACTGACATCGGCAATGCAACAACTTTTACAGAAAAACTCAATTAAACTGACACAACATTTTTTCGTGATTTGAAATATCTCTCAACACAGAAATTACTAGATTTAGAGCGTGAAATGTTGCAAGTTTACGCATTGAATGCTAGAAAACGTTACTTCCGCTGATATGCCAATTATTCTTGACCTGTTGCGTGACATATTTATTTTCCTTGTAGCATTGTTATTGTTATTTTGAGTCATTCTTTTATTCAATTACGATTTATAAGCTTAAAAATATATTTTACTCTACAAAAACAGTTTCGTGACCAAATATATAACAGAACGGGTTTCTTTTTCTCTCTCGTAATTTGCATATTCATGACGGCGCTTTAAATTAGTTAGTCGCATTTCGTGCTCGAACACCTCCCAATAAAAATCGCTCGCGGGTTGGCGTTTTATTTGTAGAAGTTCAGATTTGTTCTAAGGAATAGTTGTTCTTTAAGGTGATCTAGCTCTTTTGTCGATTCGTTAGGTACCAGCAGAGATATTTGAGTCTATATTTCGTCTAAAATTTGACCGTCAACTGACCACAAGATAATGAGGGTTTTATGAGGCTAAATATAAGTGTCAAGAAGAAAGTTGGTAAAAATACGAATAATACATATTAAAGATATAATGTCAACTTACTTTCATGCGAAATATGGTTTGAATTGGTTGCTTTCCACGCCGTCTATTAATTATTGAAGTTGGCTCTCAATTTCTGCATATTAATTAGGAAAAATAGAAATTTTAATCGATTTTTCAAACTTTCGTAATTTTCGCAAAAATAAAATCGCGCTTGGACTTTTAAATCATTTTTTCTGAAAAACCTATCTAGGAAGGTTCTTTTGGTGAAATAAAATCAACTTTGAATTTAAGCAACTGTCTTGAGTTTCTCGGCCGTTACAGACATACGCTCTTAAGCATCTGAGATAAGTATTCTGGTGCTTGATTATTTAAGGCTTTATATACTGTAAGGCCGTGGAAGTATGTAATACGTTCATAAAATGGTAACCACTTCAGCTTCAGGAACAGTGGCAAGGATGGATGTCTATGGTCAGCATCTAGTATCAGCCTAACTGCTTGTTTCTGTAAGCGATAGACTCTGTCCAGTTTCTCTTGGGTTGCGTTTCCCCAAACAACACATGCATAATCCATCAAAGAGAGGATCAAACAATTGTAGAATGCAAGTCTTGCGTTCAATGGTAGATAGTGCCTGATACGTCGAAGGATACCAAAGCGTTGGGATAATTTCTTGCACACCATATCAATATGGAACGACCAAGAAATGCACTCATCCAACTGGACTCCAAGAAGGCACTCATTCGTAACTGATTTAATAGTTGACCCTATGTTGACCCTATGATGTCTATTGGAAGCTTTCGTTTGCTTGCGACCACCATAGACTTGGTTTTCTTTTGATTAAGTACCATTTTATTATGTCTGCACCATTGTGTAATAGGCAACAGTTCCCTTGACAGTTTATCTTCCACTTCATCAATTGTACTTGCAGATACATAATTAGTTGAGTCATCTGCGTAGAGATAAATAGTTGTAATTTACTTTACTGTGAATATAGCAGCATTTGTTTACCAGGCCAAAAGTCTTTCTATAAGAAGACACACCATGATACCCTTTTGAGGAGCTCAGTGTTAAATTGTTCCTTGCAACTCTGGGAAAAATTAATCCTTTAGTGATACCTATAAGAGAGAAATAATTAAAAACATTTTAAAATGCTTAATTAAAAAGGAATTGTAAAAACTAGCGGTTATATTTTGGTGTAATATATATATTGAAGACCTTTATGTGGACGAAGAAGTCATGTTGTGAGTATATATATATATAAAGAAAATAAAAATTAGAAGTCAAACTTATTGAACACCTACCTGTTATCATAAACCAACTCAATAAGGCAATAACAGGACAAAGTTTCATTTCTAAAGGGTTTGACCACAGAGTTAATGTAGCACCTGAAAATTGTAAGAACCAGATATACATTGTATTCAGGTATGAGAGTGACAGTTAAAGTATTTAAAGAAATGAAAAAAAGTTGGGTATTTGGGGAAAATGATTAGAAATTTGATATCTAGATTGGTATTCATGATCCACTGACATATGCTTACTATTTATTTTGAAACTATATATAGTAAAATCATAAGGTGTACCTTTGGCTTGTCTATCCGCTTTTTAGAAGGGAATTCTAACATCGATTCGATGAGGAATATTGTCTGATTGTGCTGAAAGGACGTTAGTACCAGTTAGAACGAGAATGCCTGAACGGCAAAAGTATGTTTGATCACAGCACTTTTCATAATTATGTACCCTACCAACGCCTAGCGTTTGGCATTTGGGCTTCCGTCAATCAAACTATTTACAATATCTTTGCCTCAATCAATAAATTCTCGTATATGAGACAGATTTCCTAGCACTGTCCCTTGAAATTTTGGGATTGGCGCGAGTTTTCTTTACTCCTGAAAAGACAAAATTTCAATTACGAAGATTATGGCGGCAGATTTTCTCGCAATTAATATTCCCATCTCGCATAAGCGCTGAATTTCTATAGTTATTGACTGTTCATTTATTACATTGAAGGGGGAGGGGGGCTTACGTAATAAACGAACAACCCCTTACAGGCCATTTCAGTAAACGAACAGTCCCTTAAAATCGAAATATGAATTTCTTACTAACAAGTTTTAACTCGTAAAGCTTTTTTTCTAGAGGAGCAAATAGAAACTGTCATTGCAAAACTTCAGTATCATTACATACAATACTTGAAAAAACTGGTTTAGACTTCGTAAGCAGACAGAGGCGGAGAAAGTTCCAACATGACTTACCATTGAAACCATCAGGAAAGGAGAGATGTTTCACTTTCATCCTTAATGGCTCCTCACTTCGTAAAAATAGACCAAAAGAGAACAATGTTACCGTCCACAGCCACAACCCACACAACCTTAGAAATCAAAAATTATCTTCAACTTACAAAAATGAACTGTAGCTAGTGATTGAAAGTCTTGATTCACCTCTAGAGTAGTCAAGCAATAATTCCTCATTTAATAGAGGTCATCAAGCATGAACGGTGGGGCTTTCTTTGGTTCGTAAGCTTTACGACCTCTTCGCGTTTCTTTCTTTGATGTTTGATGGTTTGCTTTACACCTAAAATGTCAAAAGAATGTTTTATTAAAACCTGGACATGAGACCCGATGCAATTGCGATTTGCGTTGTCATTCAGGTTGAATAAAAGTCGTCCAAGATGGCCTGAGTGAAATACTAATAAGTAGCGCCCAAAAGCAAAACCCTTTACATTTGTTTGGTTCATGCCTCGTAGAATAAAAACTAAATAGTTGATAACCGTACTCCTGAAATACACGTGCATGCTTATCAAACCCGCTGAATTATAACAAAAAAAGCCAATATATCAGCTGTTGATTAAACTAAATAACTAACCAGGAGATAACATCGGATTTCCTCTTGGTATAATGGAAATTACTTTCTCTTAGTCATCTTTTTCTATCACTTCCTCGTATGCCCAAGCGCATTGAACAAGTATCGAAATGCTGCTTTATAGCCATTCAATAATGGGGGTTTTAAACCTTCGCAGCGAAGGGAACCAATCCGTTTTCCTTTGCGTTCGGATTTTTTTCTGTGAAAAATAAATGCAAATAGTAATCAGCAAACTAAGTTGAAACAAAACATGGACTATATACTATGTGTGTTCCAGACCACATTTTGGGTTAACGTGAACTATGGACAGATTCCACGGATTGAGTTCAAAAAAGCCATGTTTCGCGTAAACTCACAATATGGACACGTCCTCGCTCAAAGCCCAATTTCGCTTTAGATCAGTTTGAAATACCTTAGCTACCTTGTATTTGAATATTCACAATCATGAAAACGAAGTTTTTTTTATAATAGAGAGTAATTATCAAAGAGAAAATTACACAAACTTGTGAGGAATCTGAGAACAATAAACCACGTCCGGCCAACTTATGATTAAAATCTATAACTCTTCTCAATAGATACGATTTTTCGTATGTTTGTCGTGATCACTTCACGCGAGAAATTATTTGGTCTAACACAAATTATTTCAAGGAATGGAATCTATGTTGACCACAGTTTCTTTTAAACTTGCTTTCAGTATTTTGAAAGAATAATAGGCAGTGGTCAAAGAAATAGTTATGAACGTTTTTAACCAACTATAAACTTCTATGATAAACTTATGTAGAAATGTCATAATTGTAACAGCCAAGAAGGGACGTTTTCTTTCTCCAAAAAGTACGGCATTGTCTCCTTGACTGGATGCAAATTCCTCCAGATGCATCAGCCTTGTTTTATAAAGGCGCATCGTGTGCTCATCAAGAGCCTTCCCCCTATTTTTCGCTGCCAGCGATTGTCCGGCAGCCAAATCTCCAGAAAGAAATTCTGAAATATCTTCTTCCTGTCCAGCGCTTCGCTCGAAGGCCAAGACATTTTCACTGCGTCCTTTATAGTTATACTTATGTTTTGGCATGATACCTGGGTCAAAAATATAAATCGCGATCGTGTTCAAGAGTAAAAGTGAGTTCAATATATAAAATTTCATTCATTCATGGCACTCTCTGTAAATGAATGATGTAGCATAAAATGCTGCATCCTCATTGGTTGTTGCTGTAGGATTCCTACAGACATCATGTGGAGAGTCGTACGATTACTACAATAAAGATAAACACTCATTATTTGGTTTTACTCATAAAAGCTTCACAGTTATGCTGTTGTACTATTATATGAACAAGTTTCTTCTACTTTCAAATCTTACTCAACATGTAAAAGTTATACCAAGTAATTTTAATGTAATATTTCAGATATCTTGACCTTTGCAACAGTAACTAATTTTAAACAACATTTTCAAATCAATGCCCTAAGTGGCAGTAATATTCACTTAAAGTAACTTACTGTTACACAATTTGCTTCTATTGCAGTTACAGTAACTCAACAAGAATAGGTCATGCCCAGCAGTCGTGAGTGAAGTCACTTAAACCATGAAAGTGTAATTCCATTGTTTTTATGCGTATGTGTTGTTTTATTTATTTGACTATTACAAGCCTCTTATCATCATCCCCTCTTATGGTGCTTTAGGCATAGCCAAAACCTTTGCTATTAGCTATGGCAAATGTCATGGAATCCTTAAACGACTGGTATGATTTGTGGGTGACAGGTAAGGCTAAAACACAGTCACAGGTATTGGCTTTTGGAAAATTTGAAAGTTTTCCATTCTTCTCAGGTACGTGAAGAAATCCAATTTTCTCATGGCAACCTAATGGAGGAACCTCCTTACAACCAGTACAGAAGAATAAAAGGTCACTAAAAGACACTTCAGTTTCACCCTCTTCTATGTCTTGCAAATAATCGTTCCAGTGGGATATAACAAGATTTTCCAATTGCCTGTTGTTTGACCCTTGTTCACTAAAAGTAATTGAAGTCATTTGGGTAAGGGTGTGGTTTGAAAGGCTTTTGGGATGGTAGCAAAATACCTCTTTGAAGACATCTGGGTTGGATTCCATTGCCTTAAAAACACCCAGAAGACACAGTCCCTGCTTAAATTACTCAAGAGCTACATGTCCTACCTAATGTGTACCATTTGGCTGTTTGTCCCACCACTGTTTTAAAATCCTCAACAGCTTTGAAAGGTCGTAGGGTTCCTGCTAACTCTCGGATAGTGTCTAGTTTATATTTAAACATTATTTCATAACCCTCTTTGATAGACTGTGCATCTGACGACTTATTCAGGGTCAATTTCAGTTCAGGATCATACACATGTTCAACACTTACACTTGTGTCTTCTATACCCTTAACCAAAGCATTATACAAAACAGGGGAAAGGCAGTAATACCAGGCCCCCTGTACAAAAGACAATGCAATAATCTTTCCTGTATAAAGATAGTCTGTGTTTGCAGCACTGCTTGCACTGCAAGATAAAAGTTTCCCTTCTGATGGGCCACAGAACAACTGAGAACTTGCAAGCCATTCAATGACCAAGGTAAAAAATTCACATGTAGGCCTCCCAAGTCTACAGCACCCTCAGAAATCCCTGCATCATCACTGAATTTAAAAGATATCTTATTAAAGGGAGAAAATGATTTTCTTGCCAGTCCCCTTTTTGCACCCTCCCATATGTCATTCCTGCATATGTTGAATTTTGAAATTTTGTTTCCTTCTAAATCTATTTTCTTGGCAAGATCAGACAGAATATCTTTTAAAGATATAAACAAGGAAGCACTATTTTGTATAGAAGCCTCTTCTGAACCTCCTGTCTCCAAGTCAGAATCTGACTTGTCACCTTTGTCATCTAATTCGTCAAAAAGCAAGCAGCTGTAAAAACATCCATGTTGCTGCTTTCTGGATCTGTCTTTTCTTCAATACCTTCTTTTTATGGTCTTGTGATTTTTTCTGATTAGCCACTGCCAAGGCTGCACTTTCAATCAATCAATCAATCAATCAATCAATCAATCAATCAATCAATCAATCAATCAATCTTTATTTAAACGGTAAAAATTCATCAGCAATATACAATATACACTAATAATAATATACACTAATACTACACTAATAATAATATACATAATAATAATAGTAATCTAAAATAATGTTAATAATAGGAAATAAAATGCTGCTTTCCATGAATGCCGTGCCTTATATCAAATCTTTAGTTAGACTTTTAAATTGTTGAAGGGTCTGTGCCTGCCTCATATGAACGGGGAGGCTGTTCCATGTTACTGCCCCACTATAACTGAAGCTCTTTTTGTAATGTTCAGTCCTTGGAAGGGGGACATTTATTTTTTCGCCAGAGTCCCTTAGATCGAACCCACACACATGGTTTGAAAACAGTGTACTTAGGTAGTCAGGGGCAAGACCCTGGCGACATTTGAATGTCATTATGGCACGTGCCCTTCTTTGTTGTAAATCAAGATTTACCCACTCGTTGAGCTCGTCAAAAAGGAGGTTTGCATTGGCATCAAATGCCGAATGGGTCAAGACACGTGCTGCCCTGTTTTGCAAATTTTGTAGTTTGTTATGTAAGGTAACACCACTGTAGGGTTCGATTCACTGATTCTTTCTCAACGTTGTTTCTCTCGATACATAGTTTATTATATTCCTCAAATGGGTTTACTTTGCTCACTTCACATGCAATACAGTAAAATCCTTAAAAACAAAGAGCATTACATTACGATGGGACAATACTACAAGCAAACAATGACAACGAACTTACCAATTGAACACACTACACGATATGACTCAAAGAATAACAACGTGCACAAGAATGACGAGACGGCGATATTAGTTGGTTAGCGGACTCACACTACACAAAACAGCAGGAAGCACAAATATAAATATATAATTGGTGAGGGTGGTAGCCTGGATCACTGAAGCTTCCTGGTCTTCCAGGCATTTCAACCGTGGACGTGACACGATCATCGTGGCATCGTCACATTGTGGCATCTTACGTCCGACCGTGGCACAGTGGCATCGTAGCGTGGACAGTGGCAGCGTGGCATCGTAGTGTGGACCGTGGCATCATGGTGTCGTAGGAAGTCGCGTATGATCGAGGATGGTTTGGTAGTACCGTGGACATCGAGGGAAAAAATTGAAAATGTTCGTTTATCAATTAAAAACGGAAAATCGAGTCTTTTCTGGACATCCTTTGTTATACCATAGTCTTTCTAGACAATTTCAATTTATGTTTTTTTCCTCTCTCTCTTTTCAGGTATGACTTATAATCTCATAGAGAGCGGACACTAAACCAGTGAAACAAATACTAATATTGTTAATTTTAAATAGTGACGAAATCGAGGGAAGAAATTGAAAGTGTTCGGGTTTTTTTTGAAAACGGAAAATCGAGTATTTTCATGTCATCCCTTTATATAAGATAGTCCTTCTACTATTTTTCTTTCTTTCTTTCTCTCTCGCTCTTTTCAGGTATGACTTATAATCTCATAGAGAGCGGACACTAAACCAGTTACAGCGCGACGCTCAAAAGTATGACCACATTTAATGTATTTGTTTACTTCTATGCTCGGGGTTTTTGCTGCAGAATGAGCTTTCACATGCCATATTTGGTAAAACCAGCCAAAATAAGTTGCTTTAATGTACAAAATCCCGTGCATAGAAGTATGCAAATACATAAAAAGTGGTCATACTTTTGAGCGTCTCGCTGTGAACAAATACTAATTTATAGTTTTAAATAGTGGTAGTTAAACAACAGAAAACAAAGGATTCTGGAAAAATCGTACTAATTATTGTCTGCACTCTAAGCTTAGATGTTTGATTGTAGCTGCAAATATGTACTGATGCATTTAATAATCACTCCATATAAGAAAGTTTGTCGGAATCGAACCAAAGTTTCTGGGCAGAAACAACCATTAACCATTTTTTGGAGTGTAGTGCGCATGCCAATCAGTTGTATGAATTGTATGAAGCGTGCCGTGTGAATATGCTGTGTGATGCTGTGATATACTTATATAAGAACAGGAACGAATTTCTATTTACAAACTGAAACACGTATAGTCGAAATATAACAAGGGAGATATATATACAAATAAAATTGATAAATATTTACAATTTGGCTTGGCCAATCAGGACAACTCCTGGAGGTGGGTCTATAATGGACCTACTCGCCCCTCCAGGAAACAATGTTGCCCTCAATATATCACGAGTTTGCTGGAAACTTGTCATGGTGAAAAGAGTTTTGTACAATTTGGCTTGGCCAACCAAGGACAACTCCTGGAGGTGGGTCTATATGGACTTTCTCGTCCCTCCAGGAAACAATGTTGCCCTCAATATATCACGAGTTTGCTACAAACTTGTCATGGTGAAAAGAGTTTTGTACAATTTGGCTTGGCCAACCAAGGACAACTCCTGGAGGTGGGTCTATATGGACTTTCTCGTCCCTCCAGGAAACAATGTTGCCCTCAATATATCACGAGTTTGCTACAAACTTGCCATGGTGAATAAATGTGAACACAGTTCATGGAGGCGGGTCCTAGGGACCTTCTCCGTTCCTCCATCACCTGAAATTTTGCTGCAAACGATTTAAAATTTTTTTAAAACAACACCGTCTACTTGTAAGTTATCAGGGTTATTGTTATGCGTATTTGGATGGGCAGAATATGCCTGTCTTTCAAAGAATGGCACTTCCACCCTGCCATTTTGCCCTTTTCAAGTGCCACAGTCATCTGATCGCTTTTTTCGCCATCCTGGATTGCAAACCTGCAATTAAGAAAAAAATATACACAGGTTTTAGCTCCTCTTGCACTGAAACGAAAAGCGTACATTTCTGATGAAGTCACTGACAACACATGCTGAGTACCCTTCAGACGCTTGTACGTTGTGTTCACGTACATTGGTTATGAATTTCACTTACATGATCTTGAAGGCAAAAGGCCCTTGCCTTCCTTCTACCAACTGAAGGTACAATTCCCCACTGTTTATGTAAAGGAGTACCCTCCATGTTAATGTTGTGTCATTAACAAGCCCCGAAAATCCGGGACTTGTCAGTGGCACTCCTCTCCTCTTGGCAGATTGGATGCTGTCCACAGCTTCTTCTGGTATCAACCAGGTGTGGGAGCAGGCTCCTCTGACTTCCTCCTGGTATCTGATCATTGCATCAGTAGGCTAAAATTTACAATCATAATTTTTACAATTAGTAAAGCATAGATTAACAATAAAACACGCTCTCTAAATATGCAAAGTTGGGATTCACAAATTCTTGAAATAAATAGATAAATGAACGAAAGAATGAATGGTGGTGAATGAAAGAAGAAAAATGAAAAAAGGGTTTAAACGATTTGTGGAAGCATGTTGTTGAAGCACGTTGCTGTGGTAGGCGTAGCAAGGGTAACAGCTGATCATGACGTTAGAGTAATAAAGGATAAACGTACCTTTGTCTTCAGAATGACCATCATCTCACGATGATCTCGAACCAGTAGTTCATTGTGGCGCGAGACGTTCACTCTGTCATGTTCTGACATCTCCTGGTGGTTCCCTAGAAACTCGCAACCACGAACCTCGCATTTTCTTATTCTGTATTTGCAGGCGAACATGTGCTGCGTAGCGTCACATCTGTAACCCTCGATGTCACTATTTAGAATTAACAATATTAGTATTTGTTTCACTGGTTTAGTGTCCGCTCTATATGAGATTATAAGTCATACCTGAAAAGAGAGAGAGGAAAAAAACATGAACTGAAATTTTGTAGAAAGACTATGGTATAACAAAGGATGACAAGAAAAGACTCGATTTTCCGTTTTCAATTGAAAACCAAACATTTTCAATTTTTTCGCTCGATGTCCACGGTACTACCAAACCATCCTCGATCATATGTGATTTCCTACGATTCCACGATGCAATGGTCCACGCTTCGATGACACGATGCCACGGTCCACGCTACGATGCCGCGGTGACACGGTCAGACGTAAGATGCCACGGTATGCCACTGCCACGATGATAGTGTCACGTCCACGGTGGAAATGCCTGGAAGACCAGGAAGCTTGAGTGATCCACAAACTGTTGTCTTCCACTTAAGTAAGACAGAAACCAACGTGCTGACTTTTCATCCATTCTATACGCATTTAACTTAGACATCACAATTTGGTGGTCCACCATGTCAAAGGCTTTACAGTAGTCGATCAGAACCAAACCGCTGACACGATTTTTGTCGAGATTGAGGAGCAACTTGTCAACTAACTTAATTAACTTCTTCTCTATTCCTTCAAACTCATTCACCAACTCCAGAAGCACTTGGATGCTTCTTATGGATTTGCTCTCCAGAGACTTAAGCTTTGTCTGCAATTGCAGAGAATCACTAATGCTCTGCTCCTTTGAGATGTTTTTGAAAGGGATCACAGCCACCCTTGAAAACACTGTGAAAAAAAGTTTGTGCTTGCTGTTGTCTCATTATATATCTTCGACTTAAGCTAAAAGAAAGAAACAATGATTGGATAGGCCGACGTTCTCGTTATAAATTAAAAAGTAAAAAAATTCCAAGGCGTTAATCGCAACTGCAGAGTTCGCATACGTATTTTACCACCGTTTGCAACTAGGCGCTAACACTACATAACAACATCAAAACATGTTCTAACTTGATGTTTGGTGGCTAAAACCTAAACCTTAGATTGTTTCGTTTGGCGGCTGTCTTGTTTTAAAAATTCGGATAAAGCGTTGAAGAAGCCGACAAACATACGAGTTTCAGGCGCCTATAGCGAAGTTGTTACCCCATACATCCATAGTGAGTACTTAGAAAAGGATAGGCGTTAGTTTATCTCGCTGCTTGGGGTATCACAATATTAAAACAACAATAAATAAAAATTAAAATATTTGGCCATTTTTGGCCCTGGTAACTGATAAAGCTTCTTACACGACTGAACAAATGTATTTTCTCTTAATATCAATTCGAGCTCTGGTGTATCATGTCCCTCTGGCCAAATATGGTAACATAAGCTGGTTTTGTTGTCAAGGTGTGGAAAAGAAGAACCACGTTCAAAATCAATACTTCCACCGTGCTTCACAGAAAAGTGAAAGGAACTCAAAATACACAGAACAGGTATCCAAATTAGTTAATTAGCGAGGTGGGAAAACATGTTTGCAGTGAAAGAACTAAAATTAATTGAGTTAAAAAATTAAAAAGACCCCCATCAGTGTATTATAATGAACACTACTAGTCGATAATAAAAAGACTGTTAAAGTGTTATTAAACCAAAAATCGTATGATAGTAAAATATATTTTTATTTACACTCAAGTGATTTACAAAATTAATGCTTTCGTCTTTTCTTGGGTGGCGGGTTTGATGGAGGATCCATTACGGTAAAAGCTAGTATGATAAAAACAAAGAACGATTGATTATAGTCAGTTCTGTAGGATCTAAAAGAGATCAGTGAGAATATTTAGAATCTTAAATAATACTCACATGAAGGAGACGAGCGCGGAATTCTCGGACTCTGATCAATTAAAAAGATCAGTGTCAGTGATAGCATTAGCTCCCTATAAAGAAGAAAAAAATATATATACATATATCAGTACCAGTACTGATTTCCAGGCTTAAATAAAGGGACCAACTTTAATCCATGGCCTTCTGTGTACTATGAAATCCGGCAGAACGATTTTGGAACACTTACCACCGCTGATAAGGGGGAATTTGTGGATTTCGCTGAAAACCAATTGAAAGAAAGTTAGTAATTAAAAACACATCGATCAACTAATGAATCAAAATAGTATGTGCTTAACCTTACTTGATCAATGAGCTGCAAATGTCGATGGAGGTACAGAGCTAGCTCCTCTAGCAAATCGCTAACTTGACGGTCGTTAATCTGTTGTAGATAATAGGTGGTTATTTATGTCATCACAGGTTATAGATGTGGAGACAAATTGATTAAAAAAACTATTAGTAAATTCTTACCGTAAAATGTGAGTCCGCCATCTCATTAGTGCTTAACCAAAAACCATATGCAAGTCAAAATCGCGCCACACTCTTGCCACTGTTTAACAGTTGAACTACGTAACTTGAGAAAAACAGTTTTGTTTGTTTGTTGTTTTTTTTTACTTAAAAGTATCTAATTTCAAACTCAACGGTGACAAATAGTTTTGAAAATAATTCTCACCTAAAAAGTAATATCAGCCGGTTCGATGATGAAAATGAATTTTAAAAGAGAAAGAAGTAAGCAGAAATACTAGGACAGATAATTTTAGAAAACAAAATAAAGTTATGAAAAATGAAATGCGACTTGCTAACACTGTGTATGACACTGTGTATGATCATGATCACTTTCAATAAGTGATCATTATTGACACAGTTGTTTGTTTTAACTTTCAGAATTTAATACTCTGTTAATAAAAAAGGCAAAGTAAAAGATAGAAACCTACACCTTGCTAAAGTGACTTATACAGCAAATGATTTGAAAACTATGTAATTATAAAGCTAGATTGGACCTTGTTTTTATATATACGTGTGTATATCAGATATATGATAGTCACCTTATTTTCGATCATTTTTCAGTCGACTTGAAGTTGTCAAAGGCCCAACGCCAGTCTTCTTCAGTCGCTCACATTAAGGCTCGCAACTTATCCATTACGCATATTATTTTCGTTCAAATAAGCTGGTCATTCACTTTAGTGATAATTTTTGGCTCTTATATGAGCCGTTGTTTATTAATTCAAGAACACGTATGCAATAGTTCTTGAGATGAGAGCTTTATCAACTTCATCGAGGTTGGCTTTATTTTCTGGAAACTTATAAAAGATTGGCCTAATCAAGCATACTCTCAGCGTGTCAAAACAATAGATGGCTCAGAATAATAGAATCTTTTGGTTTGTCGGATGAAACAATCATTCAAAGGATTAGTGGTTCGATGAACATAAATCGAAAATTTAGTTTTTATTTTCGCATCTTGTATGAACAAAATACGTCTCATGAGTCCAACAAGTGAACAACAGTTAATTTCACTAACATTTTGAGTGATCGCGTTTGTGTAATCAAAATTTCACTGAATCAAATTCCTAAGCGGTCAGTAAATATTTAGTTGGCATGTAGCGATTAATTGAAATAACTTTGAATGGCTATCATGGTATTATTGAAGTATCTAATTTACAGAGGACTGTCTTGTAATTGCCGTTTTGTCTGTTTGCTTGTCTTCGAATGAATGATTGCCAGTCTCTTGATCATAAGAAAACAAGGTTTTGGGCCCAGATAACTCAAGCGTATGCAATTTCTATTCGCTGTATCTCTTTTTTGGTCATTTACTACCGGCTAAGTCAAACTTGCTATTATAACTGGAATCCCTCACTTAACTTGAAATAATATTACTTTCCCTTGGCACAATCTAATTCACCCCACACAGCACAGGTGTCAAAATCTTTTATCTCTATTCATTAGACTTAAGTCATGTATGGGGACTTAATTGGATGCCACGGAAGACATTGTGCAAGTGTTTATGCAGCGTGGGAATATTTTTTCGAAGCGGTTAGAGATGACTAAACTAAAATAAACCTGCAGAACCTCAGCGACAACTGAACCTTGTTTCTTTGCTCTCTTTATTCTCCTTATTTGTGATACAGTGTTCCATGAAAAATTGAAATGTCATTAATTCACAACGTTTTACAAACAGTTTTTATGCTCTCAGAAAGTAGCCTTCGTTGGTCGGCGATCGTCATTACTGAGACCGCCGATCAGCGAGGGTTACTTAGAATACAAAATCGTTATCTACAGAAGGGATAACTGAACGATTCTAATCTCATCACTGAGCAAGTCTGTTTACAAACTTTTAGGCGGTCTCACTTCCTTGGCCCATGTTTTTCAGAAACATGGGCGAAGATCTCGTGGAGACCGCCAGGTAGATGCAATCCACAGTGTGGACATCTATTATCTGCCGTGTCGACGGGCAGATGATGATAATAAATTAGATGAGCTTGTAAACGCTTTTTTTGTCGAACATGCGTGCTGTATGCAAGCACAGGAAGCACGGATACAAAACTCTCCTGTGCTTGCTTTCCATAATTTCAATGTGACGCGGGTTTGAGTGGTAAAGTGAATGATATAGTATACATAGGAATACGTCATAACACTTTTGGCCAGTCAGAGGCGAGATTTGATTTTCACAGTATTATAAAATAAGACAGAAGAAGGTTAACTACTAGTAATTTTCATTTCTTCTGAGTTTCAGTTTTAATTTCTTAAAGACATTTCTTATTTAGCTGCATAAACGAGTTTGACAATCCGGTGGGAAAAGATTTTTCGTGTGACGTACTACTAAATTCACGTGGTCCCGTAGTAAATACATGTGACGCTAACTAAAAAAATTGTTTTTAAATTAACGAAGAAAAAAAACAAGTTTTGCAGTTGAAAACTAAAAAAGACCCCCATCAGTGTATTATAATGAACACTACTAGTCGATAATAAAAAGACTGTTAAAGTGTTATTAAACCAAAAATCGTATGATAGTAAAATATATTTTTATTTACACTCAAGTAATTTACAAAATTAATGCTTTCGTCTTTTCTTGGGTGGCGGGTTTGATGGAGGATCCATTACGGTAAAAGCTAGTATGATAAAAACAAAGAACGATTGATTATAGTCAGTTCTGTAGGATCTAAAAGAGATCAGTGAGAATATTTAGAATCTTAAATAATACTCACATGAAGGAGACGAGCGCGGAATTCTCGGACTCTGATCAATTAAAAAGATCAGTGTCAGTGATAGCATTAGCTCCCTATAAAGAAGAAAAAAAAATATATACATATATCAGTACCACTTCTGATTTCCAGGCTTAAATAAAGGGACCAACTTTAATCCATGGCCTTCTGTGTACCACGAAATCCGGAAGAACGATTTTCGAACACTTTCACCGCTGATAGGGGTGAATTTACGGATTTCGCTGAAAACCAATTGAAAGAAAGTTAGTAATTAAAAACACATCGATCAACTAATGAATCAAAATAGTATGTGCTTAACCTTACTCGATCAATCAGCTGCAAATGTCCTTGGAGGTATAGAGCTAGCTTCTCCAGGAAATCTCTAACTTGATGGTCGTTGATATTAATCTGTTGTAGATAATAGGTGGTTATTTATGTCATCACAGGTATGTACATGTGGAGACAAATTGATTAAGGATACCCCAAATTACTTCAAAACGGCATTTTTTAAATTTTTCACAATTTCTTAAAAGGAATACTTTTTTCTTTCATAATCAGAAAAAAAATTTGCAAAAAATTAGTTTTAAAAGAAGTTATAACGAAAAAGCTTTTTTTTGAGTCCCGTAAGTGTTGATGTGTATCTGTCAGCTACTTCAGTTTTCTTGACCTTTGGCATCGTCTTAATCCTATCGTCTTTATCCTATGTTCAGTGTGTAACAGCAAAGAATGTTGTTCTTTAACATCACACCTTAGAGTGGTTTGTCTTTAGCAGTAAAATATACTTTTTGAATGGCAATGTCACTGATTAGCGTACTACTTCGATATGATTTCCTGCCAAAAGTGCTCTTTCGTGGCCGAAGGTACAGTGAACTGTATAAAATCTGTCATTTGAACTTTTGTTCCTGGTCTGAAGTATCCTGCTGTTTAATCCCCTAAGCAAACACACGGGCCACACGACTCCAAAATAAGTTTTGGCTGATTTCTCGTAGAAGAAATTTCGCATAAGTGACTATGCGTTTCGTAATGCGGAAGGTGAGAGTAGAATGACACTTTCTTTGAAGGATTTGACTGAGGTGTAGACGTCTGTTTTGTACAATACGAAAAACAAATAGATAAATTGCAGAGAAGTGTCATTAGTAAAAACTTAATAGTAATTGGTAAAAAGTATTTACATAAGTAATTGAAGAAATATGAAAAACATAGGGGAAAAAAACTATTTACAATAATGTGTGAAATAAGAATAAGAAATATTTTTGAAATTAGAAGTGGCAACATGAACAAATATATAATGTAATGATAATGTAGTAAAAATATAATATAGTAATGGGAGAAGTATATACAAACTGGGATGTTTGGTAGTTGTATCGTCGCTACAGTCGCTGTCGTCGATTTCGTCACCGTCGTTCTTTCTGTTTGTCCTGTTTTGTCTTTCGTTTGTGTTACACGTTAATACTAGACTGTCTTCTAAACTTTGTCTCATGGACTTTAGCAAAAACGTTAACAGGTTAAATTAAGTTGCCATCTTTAATTAATTCGTATTTGTTATTTTGTTATTTTTATTTTTTTTTAAAGTTTATTTTCCTATGACAACATTTTTGCAATCAGGTGTATATATAATAATTAAAATTTACATGTACATTTACATACTGAATAAATATTAAAAGGTAGATAATTATAATAGTGTATTAAATCAATTTATATTTAATAATTAAAATTTACATGTATGGTCATTATGCACCTATCAATGCCCTGCCCAAATTGACAATGATTGTAGCATGTGTATTGTATAAGGGACAAGGTCAGAACAATGGTCCAAAATAGGGACCCAATTTTATTGATTTAGCTGGTGGATACCAGTAAATACCCCCTCCCCCTCATACACCTGTTGAAATGCTTAATACTGGGTTTCCGTAGTGACTATTTCTGTATACAAATACGTAACTTGTCTAGCATAAATGAAAACAGGGAGAACATTTATTTGACTTTAGTTTTGGAGATATTTGTGAACAAAATCCAGGATTTGATTTCACTTCCAGAGGTGGAGAGTAACGGGTAACACCCCCCTTCCCTCTAAACCAGGTCCCATAAGATAATTATTTTGACCTTGTCCCTAATATTGGTCTTGATGTGGAGCTATTTAAAAAAGGAGGGACACTCAACACACAATGTAAAGGTTTGAACATCCACGTTTTGTGGTCCCTAGATGGCTGGTCATCGTGTTGCAGTGATGATTTCTGCTCGCGCATCCTGAGTGTATAACTTAAAGCTATTGGATTTCCTGCAGATGAAGGAGAGAATAAAATGTAGTCATATAAACTTCCTTCATTTCCCTGTTTGATTTTATCCTCTCAAAGTTACAATTGAGTTGGTCAGAATTGCTTCTTTATGAAGCAAACAGTTCAGAGGCAGCCCAAGCAGCATACTTGAGACTCCTTTAGGCCTAAATGTAAGTCTTTTCAAAGAATATGTTAATTCGTAAAACAAATGTATGGAGGACATTTTTTACAAATTCACATATTCTTTGAAAATATATACTTATATTTAGGTCTCAAGGAGTCTCAAGTACACTGCTTAATGGCTGCATGTGGCATACTGGGCAGTATTATTGACACTTATGAGACGCTGTAACATACCATCGTCCTGCCCTTTTTATTGTGCTGTCATCTGCACCACAAAGAGCAGCCCACTGAGCTGCTGATCTCCTTATTGAATGGGTTGTGTATTTCTTTCCAAATAAGTTTTGATACATCTGTTGACCAACCATTTTAATAATGTCAAAATTACAAAATAAAATAAATAAAAATCACTTTATTGGTAACTAGATTTACATAAGTAATTTTCATCTATGCTAACTAATATCAAAATTTACAAATTCATTATTAATAAAATATGATGAGAAGAAAAAGAGAAAAAGACAAAAATATATATATACACCTACTTGCAAAAACGCTGCCACACAACACCCGAACACCTGCAGTCCCAAGATCAGGAATGAATCAAAAGCACAAAAGAAAGAGTTCAGCTCGAATGATCTTCTTTCGCACTTTCAATCCATCCCCAATCCACGAAACCACAAAAGCTCAAATGCTGCACGAAATGCGACTAACTAATTTAAAGCGCCGTCATGAATATGCAAATTACGAGAGAGAAAAAGAAACCCGTTCTGTTATATATTTGGTCACGAAACTGTTTTTGTAGAGTAAAATATATTTTTAAGCTTATAAATCGTAATTGAATAAAAGAATGACTCAAAATAACAATAACAATGCTACAAGGAAAATAAATATGTCACGCAACAGGTCAAGAATAATTGGCATATCAGCGGAAGTAACGTTTTCTAGCATTCAATGCATAAACTTGCAACATTTCACGCTCTAAATCTAGTAATTTCTGTGTTGAGAGATATTTCAAATCACGAAAAAATGTTGTGTCAGTTTAATTGAGTTTTTCTGTAAAAGTTGTTGCATTGCCGATGTCAGTTGCTGTGCAGATTTTCTATATCAAACTGACTCGATCAAACTTAGATACTCTACTGAAATATATATTACCATGACCGACTATTCTTTCATCCCTCAGTCTGGTGACAGCTACAGCTTTTGACGGCTTCATTTAGTAACTTCAAATATGGAGCCTTTGCTCTTTCGGGCTTTTTTGGAACTTGAAGTCCAAGACTCTCGCTCATGACTTGTTACATTCCAAGTTTTAGATTTTTTAAGGCATTCTTTCCTACCAGGGCACAAATGTTGTACTGGCCATAGGCAATGGGGTGCTGAAGGCCGATGGATTCCATTGCACTGTTTCTTGCCCTCGTAAAGTTAGCATCTTCTTCAATGGCCACAAGGTCGAATTCAGTGGCTGTTTGGTTTCTGAGCTTTGCCGCAAGTCGGGAAAAATAAGAAGCAATCTGTTTAGAACTTAAGAACTCTGACATTTGAAAAAGCCTTTCGTCATCAGAACCACGAACACGTCTCATATCTTGGGCTACAATACTGGCATCGACCTTTCTTCCAGTTGATTGACCTATCTCGAATTTGGCCAAGAGGTAATCGGTTTGTTTCTTGCTGAAACGGTATGCTTTCTTGGATGCTCTAAGGGCCCAACCTTGAGTAAGAGGACTAGCACTATTGTCGCCATGCTGACATGTTTTGCTTGCTTGCAAAGTTGGTATTACACCAGCACCTTCTTTTAACGAACTCTTGTAGCCCATCTTTGCCAGATCTAAAAGTGTGTACTTCTCCAACGTCCTCGTACATTTGTCAGATGTCAGGTGATTTTCCAAATTCCCAAGTCTCTGGAAGACACGCACACATCCATCGTGGGGACAAGTATAGACCGCTTGGTTGGTACTCTGATTTCATGCCGTGTCTTGCACTGTTCTTGAGAAAGGGATTTGAAACTGCCCGATGAAAAGGTCGACTCCAACCAGTTGTACTGATTAGACTCTAAAATGAAAATAAACAAAGAAAGGAATGAACGAATGAATGAGTGAATGGATTAATGGATGAATGGATAAATGGATGAATGGATGAATGGATGAATGGATGAATGGATGAATGGATGAATGGATGAATGGATGAATGGATGAATGGATGAATGGATGAATGGATGAATGGATGAATGGATGAATGGATGAATGGATGAATGGATGAATGGATGAATGGATGAATGGATGAATGGATGAATGGATGAATGGATGAATGGATGAATGGATGAATGGATGAATGGATGAATGGATGAATGGATGAATGGATGAATGGATGAATGGATGAATGGATGAATGGATGAATGGATGATTGGATGAATGGATGAATGGATGAATGGATGAATGGATGAATGGATGAATGGATGAATGGATGAATGGATGAATGGATGAATGGATGAATGGATGAATGGATGAATGAATGATTCTATGAATGATTGAATGAACGAATGAATGAACGAATGAACGAACGAACGAACAAATGCATGAACGAATGAAGAATGAATAAACAAATGAACAAAAGAATGCATGAATGATAAATTAATTTAACGAATAAAAGACATGGAAGCATTTAATATACCTGCTGATTGATTTTCCGTTTTAATAACTTTCCCTTTGCCCATTCCATAGGCACGCCAGACTTTGATTTTACCGGCAGGCATGAATTCGAAGTTGTTCAGCTTACTGATACCTGGTAATTTCTCAGTACACTCACGTGTGTTTCCAATGGAATCCATAGAAACTACGCGCACGCCATTTATACCTCCATATGAGAGAAGGGCCTTTTCGAGTTGTTTTGCAGTAAGAACATCGTTGCCTTCGTTTATATAAGCACGGATGTGGCTGTTGCATGTTGCTGCCAGGCGATCTGCCGCTCCCTTGCCGCCTTGGGGATCACTGAAATCAAGGCGGGCTATTTTCACTCCAGATGACTTCGCTATATTGGGGCAGGACAGGATTGTTGTCGCGGAGTGATAACAACCTGCATTGTCTTGTCGAAAGTAGGCTTTTGTGATTTCGGGATATTCTCGCTTCAAGGCTCGAAGGACATCCTCCATTAGGGTAACCACTGCTGGGCTGTCTTGACTACAAGACTGAATAATGTGTACGAAACCCTGCCACTGTAGTTGGCCATTTTGCCTCCTGTACACAACACATATGTGCCAGGAAATACCACGCTTGCCAAACCAGTCTTGCTGGGATTCTCTATACCTCTGGGGCAAGAACTTCATGGCCCAATCACTGACAATTAATACCGTCTTGTCATCAAGAAGCTCAAGAATATCGAGTCGAGCTTGATCCTGTCTTGAAGACCTGAGAATGTGGCATTTCCATGACTGAATGGCTAGTAGGGCTGATTGTACAGTGTAGTGCACTTCATCTCGCTCATCAACAGAGGGGAACTTGACAGTTTGGAAGCATCCTTCGATGTCTTTCAAAGTTTGGTCAAGGGCTAAGCACTGCTCAAAGACAGCATCATGTTCGTGATTACATTTCTTCTTGAAGTAAGTGTCGCCACTGTCACTAACGGAAAAGACTAAACAGTGATCTGCAACTTCATCAACATTGTCAAGATGTACCTGTAGAAAAAAATAAAAAAACAAATTATGATGAATCCTGGGTAAACTGTAATCAATAATGCTGATGTACCTTATAATCCCCTTTCAAGTAAAGTCTGGCTGCCTTTAGGTTCTCTGTTGTTTTTACCTCCCATTCTCTGTCAGCAACACCATATTCAACAAATTGGGGAACAAGCGCCAATAGCTCGTCAAATGCACCTGATCCATCTGCAGCAAAGTAATCGAGGCCTTGAAGTGATTTCCTGACTGAAGCACTGCACTCTGACAGTATGCGAACCATTGTACTCTCGCTGAAAGGATGAAAATCTGTTTCTTCGCAGTATCTACTATACTGTTGTACAATGCGTCGTGGTATCATTGTGCGTATCACGTTAGGTACTTCTAAATTTTTGCCAGATGAGAGCTTGAGGTGCTTTTGGCCAAAAGGAAGGTCTTGAACCAAATGCGGGCTGGTTATAAATGATAAGAAGTGGTCGAGTTGTTTTGGATCTATTCTGATGCGAGCGGACGTTTGAACCTCCACTGGAGCACCACGACCAAACTGTAGACGATGTAGATTTGCTGCTGTGTACCTGTACTTTGTAAGACCAGGAATAAAGGATGATATCACAGCATAGCTTGCTAAACCAGTCATTATAGATAGGACTTGTTTCCGGGTATCCCAGCTCGGCGCATTCTTGTACGATTCAGCTAAAGCATCTAAATAACGTTGGTCAGCCATTGTAACTTCATTTACACCAAGAAGCCTATTAATTGTGGAAGCTACGATTTCAGCGCCCCTCTTCGTATATCGTTCCCTCGTTTTCTCACTACTTTCATCCCATCCCATCCATCGTCTTTTTATGGGTGGAATATTTGAAACAACTAAAAATTCGTTCAACTTTTCTAGTGTTTTATTGTGATGACGTCGAAGCACTTCTTCACTACTGTTCGTAGATCCAGTACTTTCAGTGTCAGGGCTGAGAAAGGTATCATCATAAACTTTTGTGGCTGGAGTAGCTTCATTGCTAGATGCGCTGCTCGTAGTGTCTGGACTAGGAGAGTTTTCTTCTTGCATAGTTAATTGGCTAAGAGACTGAATAACTGCATCGTAGGAGACAATATCGCTTTCGTCACTAAGAGGTTTGCATCCCTGAATCAATGAAAAAATTACTTAACGTAAATGCTCTATTAAGCCCTCCCTCTCTAATAAGCTCCCCTTTTTTAATAGAAGAAATAAATTAAGCCCCTCCCCATTTAACCCTAAATTTATCGTGTTGGGATAAAGTTGTCATATCATATTATATCCTGATAGCGTAGAATTTACTGCGTTTCGGCTACAAATCAATAAGCCTCCCCTTTCTATTAAGCCCCTTCCCCTCTCTCCAATAGCCCCCCCCCCCCCTCCTCAAACATGCCTGAAATAAATAACACCTCCGGGGGGCTTAATAAAGAATTTGTGGTATAAAATACTGCAGACAAGCCTTAGTGCAACATTAAAATACACCACTGACTTACTTCAAAAATACCTGGCACAGTTTCAGCAACTTCTGATTCGTTCTCTTGAATACTTTTCAGATAGCCAGCACATGTTACACACATTGCTACATAAAGAACAAAATCAATACATCAAGATTATCTAAATACATATAAAACATGTATATGTTATAATAGTTTAACCAGTACCCTGGCTGAAAAGCGTCTTTACCCGGGAAAATTTGCTCAGGCTGTTCATTCTGCAGCCAACTAAAGCCCTTTGCATGCATGCAAGTCCTCCCCACTCACCCCTCCCACTCTCAGCAGAGCGCGAGCGCAACCGTCCTTCATGGAATAGAGACGCATTGTACAGAATGTACAAAAAGTTACTTACGTGATCCAACGGACATAAGTAATCCTGTCTTTCTTAGAATCAGTGATGAATGCTCGCACAGTATTCTTTTAATGGCTTTGGCATTTGATTTCTTGTGTGCAGCCAGGGGTTCAGGAACCGAACATCGCACTCTGCGGCATCGCCATCGTATTCCGTATTCATCTCTGTGTTTAGGGCATATAGTAACACTAGAGTGAGATGCATCAAGCCCAAATACACCTAGTGAGATTAAAAATATTGTTGATTAAAAATTCATATGGCAAAGACATTGGTAAAGACATGATAGTTACCTGCACGAGCCAGAATCAGCGCCATCTCACTGTCAAGAGATCGGTCCTCTGAAATACCGTATACCTGTAGATGCCTGGAAATATCTCTGTCACATTCAGTCAATAGCATACGTTTTACCTGGTCGGGATAGTCTGAACTAGTTCCACAAGAGCTATCTCCAACCAGCTCCGAAAAACTACAAAACGCCATTTCCCGGCCCGTGCGAACAAGCCAGTGACTAATTCTTGTGCAATGCTCTGAGTTACGAAATTTTTCTAAGATAATGATTAACTTTGCGCTAATTTATTCCGTTTTTTATTTATCAGACTCAATCGTCTGATTTGTGTGGTTCGTCCTGTTCAGAATTATATTGTTTGAACGTGTTGCATCAAATTTACCACATATATAAAAGATTTGAGTACAGGTGAATTGTATATAGACCCAGTGAATGGTAAGTAGGTCATGGTAATATATATTTCAGTAGAGTATCTAAGTTTGATCGAGTCAGTTTGATATAGAAAATCTGCACAGCAACTGACATCGGCAATGCAACAACTTTTACAGAAAAACTCAATTAAACTGACACAACATTTTTTCGTGATTTGAAATATCTCTCAACACAGAAATTACTAGATTTAGAGCGTGAAATGTTGCAAGTTTACGCATTGAATGCTAGAAAACGTTACTTCCGCTGATATGCCAATTATTCTTGACCTGTTGCGTGACATATTTATTTTCCTTGTAGCATTGTTATTGTTATTTTGAGTCATTCTTTTATTCAATTACGATTTATAAGCTTAAAAATATATTTTACTCTACAAAAACAGTTTCGTGACCAAATATATAACAGAACGGGTTTCTTTTTCTCTCTCGTAATTTGCATATTCATGACGGCGCTTTAAATTAGTTAGTCGCATTTCGTGCTCGAACACCTCCCAATAAAAATCGCTCGCGGGTTGGCGTTTTATTTGTAGAAGTTCAGATTTGTTCTAAGGAATAGTTGTTCTTTAAGGTGATCTAGCTCTTTTGTCGATTCGTTAGGTACCAGCAGAGATATTTGAGTCTAAATTTCGTCTAAAATTTGACCGTCAACTGACCACAAGATAATGAGGGTTTTATGAGGCTAAATATAAGTGTCAAGAAGAAAGTTGGTAAAAATACGAATAATACATATTAAAGATATAATGTCAACTTACTTTCATGCGAAATATGGTTTGAATTGGTTGCTTTCCACGCCGTCTATTAATTATTGAAGTTGGCTCTCAATTTCTGCATATTAATTAGGAAAAATAGAAATTTTAATCGATTTTTCAAACTTTCGTAATTTTCGCAAAAATAAAATCGCGCTTGGACTTTTAAATCATTTTTTCTGAAAAACCTATCTAGGAAGGTTCTTTTGGTGAAATAAAATCAACTTTGAATTTAAGCAACTGTCTTGAGTTTCTCGGCCGTTACAGACATACGCTCTTAAGCATCTGAGATAAGTATTCTGGTGCTTGATTATTTAAGGCTTTATATACTGTAAGGCCGTGGAAGTATGTAATACGTTCATAAAATGGTAACCACTTCAGCTTCAGGAACAGTGGCAAGGATGGATGTCTATGGTCAGCATCTAGTATCAGCCTAACTGCTTGTTTCTGTAAGCGATAGACTCTGTCCAGTTTCTCTTGGGTTGCGTTTCCCCAAACAACACATGCATAATCCATCAAAGAGAGGATCAAACAATTGTAGAATGCAAGTCTTGCGTTCAATGGTAGATAGTGCCTGATACGTCGAAGGATACCAAAGCGTTGGGATAATTTCTTGCACACCATATCAATATGGAACGACCAAGAAATGCACTCATCCAACTGGACTCCAAGAAGGCACTCATTCGTAACTGATTTAATAGTTGACCCTATGTTGACCCTATGATGTCTATTGGAAGCTTTCGTTTGCTTGCGACCACCATAGACTTGGTTTTCTTTTGATTAAGTACCATTTTATTATGTCTGCACCATTGTGTAATAGGCAACAGTTCCCTTGACAGTTTATCTTCCACTTCATCAATTGTACTTGCAGATACATAATTAGTTGAGTCATCTGCGTAGAGATAAATAGTTGTAATTTACTTTACTGTGAATATAGCAGCATTTGTTTACCAGGCCAAAAGTCTTTCTATAAGAAGACACACCATGATACCCTTTTGAGGAGCTCAGTGTTAAATTGTTCCTTGCAACTCTGGGAAAAATTAATCCTTTAGTGATACCTATAAGAGAGAAATAATTAAAAACATTTTAAAATGCTTAATTAAAAAGGAATTGTAAAAACTAGCGGTTATATTTTGGTGTAATATATATATTGAAGACCTTTATGTGGACGAAGAAGTCATGTTGTGAGTATATATATATATAAAGAAAATAAAAATTAGAAGTCAAACTTATTGAACACCTACCTGTTATCATAAACCAACTCAATAAGGCAATAACAGGACAAAGTTTCATTTCTAAAGGGTTTGACCACAGAGTTAATGTAGCACCTGAAAATTGTAAGAACCAGATATACATTGTATTCAGGTATGAGAGTGACAGTTAAAGTATTTAAAGAAATGAAAAAAAGTTGGGTATTTGGGGAAAATGATTAGAAATTTGATATCTAGATTGGTATTCATGATCCACTGACATATGCTTACTATTTATTTTGAAACTATATATAGTAAAATCATAAGGTGTACCTTTGGCTTGTCTATCCGCTTTTTAGAAGGGAATTCTAACATCGATTCGATGAGGAATATTGTCTGATTGTGCTGAAAGGACGTTAGTACCAGTTAGAACGAGAATGCCTGAACGGCAAAAGTATGTTTGATCACAGCACTTTTCATAATTATGTACCCTACCAACGCCTAGCGTTTGGCATTTGGGCTTCCGTCAATCAAACTATTTACAATATCTTTGCCTCAATCAATAAATTCTCGTATATGAGACAGATTTCCTAGCACTGTCCCTTGAAATTTTGGGATTGGCGCGAGTTTTCTTTACTCCTGAAAAGACAAAATTTCAATTACGAAGATTATGGCGGCAGATTTTCTCGCAATTAATATTCCCATCTCGCATAAGCGCTGAATTTCTATAGTTATTGACTGTTCATTTATTACATTGAAGGGGGAGGGGGGCTTACGTAATAAACGAACAACCCCTTACAGGCCATTTCAGTAAACGAACAGTCCCTTAAAATCGAAATATGAATTTCTTACTAACAAGTTTTAACTCGTAAAGCTTTTTTTCTAGAGGAGCAAATAGAAACTGTCATTGCAAAACTTCAGTATCATTACATACAATACTTGAAAAAACTGGTTTAGACTTCGTAAGCAGACAGAGGCGGAGAAAGTTCCAACATGACTTACCATTGAAACCATCAGGAAAGGAGAGATGTTTCACTTTCATCCTTAATGGCTCCTCACTTCGTAAAAATAGACCAAAAGAGAACAATGTTACCGTCCACAGCCACAACCCACACAACCTTAGAAATCAAAAATTATCTTCAACTTACAAAAATGAACTGTAGCTAGTGATTGAAAGTCTTGATTCACCTCTAGAGTAGTCAAGCAATAATTCCTCATTTAATAGAGGTCATCAAGCATGAACGGTGGGGCTTTCTTTGGTTCGTAAGCTTTACGACCTCTTCGCGTTTCTTTCTTTGATGTTTGATGGTTTGCTTTACACCTAAAATGTCAAAAGAATGTTTTATTAAAACCTGGACATGAGACCCGATGCAATTGCGATTTGCGTTGTCATTCAGGTTGAATAAAAGTCGTCCAAGATGGCCTGAGTGAAATACTAATAAGTAGCGCCCAAAAGCAAAACCCTTTACATTTGTTTGGTTCATGCCTCGTAGAATAAAAACTAAATAGTTGATAACCGTACTCCTGAAATACACGTGCATGCTTATCAAACCCGCTGAATTATAACAAAAAAAGCCAATATATCAGCTGTTGATTAAACTAAATAACTAACCAGGAGATAACATCGGATTTCCTCTTGGTATAATGGAAATTACTTTCTCTTAGTCATCTTTTTCTATCACTTCCTCGTATGCCCAAGCGCATTGAACAAGTATCGAAATGCTGCTTTATAGCCATTCAATAATGGGGGTTTTAAACCTTCGCAGCGAAGGGAACCAATCCGTTTTCCTTTGCGTTCGGATTTTTTTCTGTGAAAAATAAATGCAAATAGTAATCAGCAAACTAAGTTGAAACAAAACATGGACTATATACTATGTGTGTTCCAGACCACATTTTGGGTTAACGTGAACTATGGACAGATTCCACGGATTGAGTTCAAAAAAGCCATGTTTCGCGTAAACTCACAATATGGACACGTCCTCGCTCAAAGCCCAATTTCGCTTTAGATCAGTTTGAAATACCTTAGCTACCTTGTATTTGAATATTCACAATCATGAAAACGAAGTTTTTTTTATAATAGAGAGTAATTATCAAAGAGAAAATTACACAAACTTGTGAGGAATCTGAGAACAATAAACCACGTCCGGCCAACTTATGATTAAAATCTATAACTCTTCTCAATAGATACGATTTTTCGTATGTTTGTCGTGATCACTTCACGCGAGAAATTATTTGGTCTAACACAAATTATTTCAAGGAATGGAATCTATGTTGACCACAGTTTCTTTTAAACTTGCTTTCAGTATTTTGAAAGAATAATAGGCAGTGGTCAAAGAAATAGTTATGAACGTTTTTAACCAACTATAAACTTCTATGATAAACTTATGTAGAAATGTCATAATTGTAACAGCCAAGAAGGGACGTTTTCTTTCTCCAAAAAGTACGGCATTGTCTCCTTGACTGGATGCAAATTCCTCCAGATGCATCAGCCTTGTTTTATAAAGGCGCATCGTGTGCTCATCAAGAGCCTTCCCCCTATTTTTCGCTGCCAGCGATTGTCCGGCAGCCAAATCTCCAGAAAGAAATTCTGAAATATCTTCTTCCTGTCCAGCGCTTCGCTCGAAGGCCAAGACATTTTCACTGCGTCCTTTATAGTTATACTTATGTTTTGGCATGATACCTGGGTCAAAAATATAAATCGCGATCGTGTTCAAGAGTAAAAGTGAGTTCAATATATAAAATTTCATTCATTCATGGCACTCTCTGTAAATGAATGATGTAGCATAAAATGCTGCATCCTCATTGGTTGTTGCTGTAGGATTCCTACAGACATCATGTGGAGAGTCGTACGATTACTACAATAAAGATAAACACTCATTATTTGGTTTTACTCATAAAAGCTTCACAGTTATGCTGTTGTACTATTATATGAACAAGTTTCTTCTACTTTCAAATCTTACTCAACATGTAAAAGTTATACCAAGTAATTTTAATGTAATATTTCAGATATCTTGACCTTTGCAACAGTAACTAATTTTAAACAACATTTTCAAATCAATGCCCTAAGTGGCAGTAATATTCACTTAAAGTAACTTACTGTTACACAATTTGCTTCTATTGCAGTTACAGTAACTCAACAAGAATAGGTCATGCCCAGCAGTCGTGAGTGAAGTCACTTAAACCATGAAAGTGTAATTCCATTGTTTTTATGCGTATGTGTTGTTTTATTTATTTGACTATTACAAGCCTCTTATCATCATCCCCTCTTATGGTGCTTTAGGCATAGCCAAAACCTTTGCTATTAGCTATGGCAAATGTCATGGAATCCTTAAACGACTGGTATGATTTGTGGGTGACAGGTAAGGCTAAAACACAGTCACAGGTATTGGCTTTTGGAAAATTTGAAAGTTTTCCATTCTTCTCAGGTACGTGAAGAAATCCAATTTTCTCATGGCAACCTAATGGAGGAACCTCCTTACAACCAGTACAGAAGAATAAAAGGTCACTAAAAGACACTTCAGTTTCACCCTCTTCTATGTCTTGCAAATAATCGTTCCAGTGGGATATAACAAGATTTTCCAATTGCCTGTTGTTTGACCCTTGTTCACTAAAAGTAATTGAAGTCATTTGGGTAAGGGTGTGGTTTGAAAGGCTTTTGGGATGGTAGCAAAATACCTCTTTGAAGACATCTGGGTTGGATTCCATTGCCTTAAAAACACCCAGAAGACACAGTCCCTGCTTAAATTACTCAAGAGCTACATGTCCTACCTAATGTGTACCATTTGGCTGTTTGTCCCACCACTGTTTTAAAATCCTCAACAGCTTTGAAAGGTCGTAGGGTTCCTGCTAACTCTCGGATAGTGTCTAGTTTATATTTAAACATTATTTCATAACCCTCTTTGATAGACTGTGCATCTGACGACTTATTCAGGGTCAATTTCAGTTCAGGATCATACACATGTTCAACACTTACACTTGTGTCTTCTATACCCTTAACCAAAGCATTATACAAAACAGGGGAAAGGCAGTAATACCAGGCCCCCTGTACAAAAGACAATGCAATAATCTTTCCTGTATAAAGATAGTCTGTGTTTGCAGCACTGCTTGCACTGCAAGATAAAAGTTTCCCTTCTGATGGGCCACAGAACAACTGAGAACTTGCAAGCCATTCAATGACCAAGGTAAAAAATTCACATGTAGGCCTCCCAAGTCTACAGCACCCTCAGAAATCCCTGCATCATCACTGAATTTAAAAGATATCTTATTAAAGGGAGAAAATGATTTTCTTGCCAGTCCCCTTTTTGCACCCTCCCATATGTCATTCCTGCATATGTTGAATTTTGAAATTTTGTTTCCTTCTAAATCTATTTTCTTGGCAAGATCAGACAGAATATCTTTTAAAGATATAAACAAGGAAGCACTATTTTGTATAGAAGCCTCTTCTGAACCTCCTGTCTCCAAGTCAGAATCTGACTTGTCACCTTTGTCATCTAATTCGTCAAAAAGCAAGCAGCTGTAAAAACATCCATGTTGCTGCTTTCTGGATCTGTCTTTTCTTCAATACCTTCTTTTTATGGTCTTGTGATTTTTTCTGATTAGCCACTGCCAAGGCTGCACTTTCAATCAATCAATCAATCAATCAATCAATCAATCAATCAATCAATCAATCAATCAATCAATCAATCTTTATTTAAACGGTAAAAATTCATCAGCAATATACAATATACACTAATAATAATATACACTAATACTACACTAATAATAATATACATAATAATAATAGTAATCTAAAATAATGTTAATAATAGGAAATAAAATGCTGCTTTCCATGAATGCCGTGCCTTATATCAAATCTTTAGTTAGACTTTTAAATTGTTGAAGGGTCTGTGCCTGCCTCATATGAACGGGGAGGCTGTTCCATGTTACTGCCCCACTATAACTGAAGCTCTTTTTGTAATGTTCAGTCCTTGGAAGGGGGACATTTATTTTTTCGCCAGAGTCCCTTAGATCGAACCCACACACATGGTTTGAAAACAGTGTACTTAGGTAGTCAGGGGCAAGACCCTGGCGACATTTGAATGTCATTATGGCACGTGCCCTTCTTTGTTGTAAATCAAGATTTACCCACTCGTTGAGCTCGTCAAAAAGGAGGTTTGCATTGGCATCAAATGCCGAATGGGTCAAGACACGTGCTGCCCTGTTTTGCAAATTTTGTAGTTTGTTATGTAAGGTAACACCACTGTAGGGTTCGATTCACTGATTCTTTCTCAACGTTGTTTCTCTCGATACATAGTTTATTATATTCCTCAAATGGGTTTACTTTGCTCACTTCACATGCAATACAGTAAAATCCTTAAAAACAAAGAGCATTACATTACGATGGGACAATACTACAAGCAAACAATGACAACGAACTTACCAATTGAACACACTACACGATATGACTCAAAGAATAACAACGTGCACAAGAATGACGAGACGGCGATATTAGTTGGTTAGCGGACTCACACTACACAAAACAGCAGGAAGCACAAATATAAATATATAATTGGTGAGGGTGGTAGCCTGGATCACTGAAGCTTCCTGGTCTTCCAGGCATTTCAACCGTGGACGTGACACGATCATCGTGGCATTGTCACATTGTGGCATCTTACGTCCGACCGTGGCACAGTGGCATCGTAGCGTGGACAGTGGCAGCGTGGCATCGTAGTGTGGACCGTGGCATCATGGTGTCGTAGGAAGTCGCGTATGATCGAGGATGGTTTGGTAGTACCGTGGACATCGAGGGAAAAAATTGAAAATGTTCGTTTATCAATTAAAAACGGAAAATCGAGTCTTTTCTGGACATCCTTTGTTATACCATAGTCTTTCTAGACAATTTCAATTTATGTTTTTTTCCTCTCTCTCTTTTCAGGTATGACTTATAATCTCATAGAGAGCGGACACTAAACCAGTGAAACAAATACTAATATTGTTAATTTTAAATAGTGACGAAATCGAGGGAAGAAATTGAAAGTGTTCGGGTTTTTTTTGAAAACGGAAAATCGAGTATTTTCATGTCATCCCTTTATATAAGATAGTCCTTCTACTATTTTTCTTTCTTTCTTTCTCTCTCGCTCTTTTCAGGTATGACTTATAATCTCATAGAGAGCGGACACTAAACCAGTTACAGCGCGACGCTCAAAAGTATGACCACATTTAATGTATTTGTTTACTTCTATGCTCGGGGTTTTTGCTGCAGAATGAGCTTTCACATGCCATATTTGGTAAAACCAGCCAAAATAAGTTGCTTTAATGTACAAAATCCCGTGCATAGAAGTATGCAAATACATAAAAAGTGGTCATACTTTTGAGCGTCTCGCTGTGAACAAATACTAATTTATAGTTTTAAATAGTGGTAGTTAAACAACAGAAAACAAAGGATTCTGGAAAAATCGTACTAATTATTGTCTGCACTCTAAGCTTAGATGTTTGATTGTAGCTGCAAATATGTACTGATGCATTTAATAATCACTCCATATAAGAAAGTTTGTCGGAATCGAACCAAAGTTTCTGGGCAGAAACAACCATTAACCATTTTTTGGAGTGTAGTGCGCATGCCAATCAGTTGTATGAATTGTATGAAGCGTGCCGTGTGAATATGCTGTGTGATGCTGTGATATACTTATATAAGAACAGGAACGAATTTCTATTTACAAACTGAAACACGTATAGTCGAAATATAACAAGGGAGATATATATACAAATAAAATTGATAAATATTTACAATTTGGCTTGGCCAATCAGGACAACTCCTGGAGGTGGGTCTATAATGGACCTACTCGCCCCTCCAGGAAACAATGTTGCCCTCAATATATCACGAGTTTGCTGGAAACTTGTCATGGTGAAAAGAGTTTTGTACAATTTGGCTTGGCCAACCAAGGACAACTCCTGGAGGTGGGTCTATATGGACTTTCTCGTCCCTCCAGGAAACAATGTTGCCCTCAATATATCACGAGTTTGCTACAAACTTGTCATGGTGAAAAGAGTTTTGTACAATTTGGCTTGGCCAACCAAGGACAACTCCTGGAGGTGGGTCTATATGGACTTTCTCGTCCCTCCAGGAAACAATGTTGCCCTCAATATATCACGAGTTTGCTACAAACTTGCCATGGTGAATAAATGTGAACACAGTTCATGGAGGCGGGTCCTAGGGACCTTCTCCGTTCCTCCATCACCTGAAATTTTGCTGCAAACGATTTAAAATTTTTTTAAAACAACACCGTCTACTTGTAAGTTATCAGGGTTATTGTTATGCGTATTTGGATGGGCAGAATATGCCTGTCTTTCAAAGAATGGCACTTCCACCCTGCCATTTTGCCCTTTTCAAGTGCCACAGTCATCTGATCGCTTTTTTCGCCATCCTGGATTGCAAACCTGCAATTAAGAAAAAAATATACACAGGTTTTAGCTCCTCTTGCACTGAAACGAAAAGCGTACATTTCTGATGAAGTCACTGACAACACATGCTGAGTACCCTTCAGACGCTTGTACGTTGTGTTCACGTACATTGGTTATGAATTTCACTTACATGATCTTGAAGGCAAAAGGCCCTTGCCTTCCTTCTACCAACTGAAGGTACAATTCCCCACTGTTTATGTAAAGGAGTACCCTCCATGTTAATGTTGTGTCATTAACAAGCCCCGAAAATCCGGGACTTGTCAGTGGCACTCCTCTCCTCTTGGCAGATTGGATGCTGTCCACAGCTTCTTCTGGTATCAACCAGGTGTGGGAGCAGGCTCCTCTGACTTCCTCCTGGTATCTGATCATTGCATCAGTAGGCTAAAATTTACAATCATAATTTTTACAATTAGTAAAGCATAGATTAACAATAAAACACGCTCTCTAAATATGCAAAGTTGGGATTCACAAATTCTTGAAATAAATAGATAAATGAACGAAAGAATGAATGGTGGTGAATGAAAGAAGAAAAATGAAAAAAGGGTTTAAACGATTTGTGGAAGCATGTTGTTGAAGCACGTTGCTGTGGTAGGCGTAGCAAGGGTAACAGCTGATCATGACGTTAGAGTAATAAAGGATAAACGTACCTTTGTCTTCAGAATGACCATCATCTCACGATGATCTCGAACCAGTAGTTCATTGTGGCGCGAGACGTTCACTCTGTCATGTTCTGACATCTCCTGGTGGTTCCCTAGAAACTCGCAACCACGAACCTCGCATTTTCTTATTCTGTATTTGCAGGCGAACATGTGCTGCATAGCGTCACATCTGTAACCATATAATCAATGGGAATAAATTTTGATTTTATATAGATTTTGCTTTTTCTGCTTGTAGTTACAAATGATGTTACAAATAACTCAAAAAGGCTTTAGAAGCGAACTTACTTTTCTACAAAATGGCTGTCACTTTGCCCTTTAAAATAAGGGCAAAGCACTTGAGTCTTTTGCACGTATTCGCCTGGTGCCTGTCCATGTCTGCCATCGGGACCTCTACATGGCACTGGGTGCACGAACTCGGTCTGTACGGGCACTCCAGCTCGTGCCTTGACATCTTCTGTCGCTGCACCAGTACGCTGCAGCCAGCATGTTGGTACCGGCAGTTTGTCAGCCTAAACTGACACTGTGGGAGGTGGTATTCGTGCTCTTCCACTTTCCCCGTCCATGGGGATCCGTCGTTAATGCACCTGGCAGCCAGTGAAGATACTAGAGCTGCCACCAAGACATTGACGGATGCCACAGTGATCTTTTCCCTACAATATGGACATACTTGTCCTCTTGCAGGACCCTGATTTAATCTGTCGACGCAGGCGTGACAAATCGTGTGGCAGCATTGCAAACTAATGGGCTTCATCATCAAGGACGTGCTAGGATGTCAAACCAATCAAACAATAAAAGAACATAGTTTGATATTTTACCTAACAACTCGATTTTTCTTATACGCTCAGTGACTTATGACATTGAATTTCTTTTGCGCAACACGATTTTGGAATGGCTTATCAAACTATTTTGAAGAGACATTAAATATGACCCAAGAGGTCATACAATGCAAAGCAAACAGAGGCCCTGTCCACTTTGCCAGGTAAATTTGAAAATGCAACTTTTTTGATCCGGTTACGCCTTCCGTCCACACTAATCCGCATGTATCTTTTTGAAAGATACTTTTTGAAAACGGTCTCCAGAGTGGAACAATTTTTATCGCAGAGTTGTTTTTCGGTGTGAAAGTTGCGTTTTCAAATTTATCCGGCATAGTGTGGAAGGGGCCCCGAGATACATTTTTAGACAATTCCCAACCTCTAACAACCTAAAAAATATTCCTTATAACATTGTTTGTTTTTTCTCTTTTTGAATGTAGCCGGTTTTTAAATTATCAAGAATGAAAACATTCGCCAAGACTGCTTAGGCAGCTGTAAATCATAACTGTGACTGACAGTTTTTTATAGCAGTTACTAGAATTATGGCATGTCTTTGATACAGTTCAAGTAATTGACAAATATTTTACAAATCCGAAAAAAAAAACTATCCAGCTAAGTACATAACCCACTTGCCGCGATCAATAATGCTATAAGGTCATAGCTTGCTGCTGTTGGATATCTTGCCCAACGTAAAAACTGATTCTGTATGCTGTATATCTATATACGTGTAATCAGTGTATCCCAAAAGTTTCCTTACCAGATGTCGCATATTACAAAGGAATGGCTTCTGTCCAGCATGAGACACTCTCCTATCGTCCAGGTTTCATCAGACATGTTTCTTACAGTGCACCAAACCACCAAACGAAAAAGACCAAGAGTTGTCACTGTGTTACTATCACTGTGTGAGACTTACGAGAGCTCGTTCTGTAGATAATCATTGATATACCAATGAATTGGCATTATGAGTGGTATCACGTGTGTTGTGGTCTTGTGGTATGTCATTCGGTATGCTTGGGCCGGACACCAGAACAATTGGAAGGACAGTGGGTCGGTGACCAAAAATATTCAACCACAGCCTTGACACTTACCGCGCCTAAAAAAATACCAGGAAAAAATTGTATGGAAGTTGATATATATATAAATATTACCAAAAAGGACAACGAAATAGGTCATTGCAGGGAACACGTTTGCCCATCCCCCTCCCCCAGCACACACACACATATGCACGCACCCTAATCACTCGTATCATCAAAGAAAATCAAGACATCCGAGGGCTATGAATGAAAACTAGAGCTACAAACTAAGGGGACGGATTTCCCCTTTCGCTGTTTTTTACTGGGCAAACGCTCCCCCCTTTTTGACTTTTGACGTTTTGACTATATAAAATTTTTTTGACCTTTCCCCCCCCCCCCCCCCACCGCCCTTAATCTTTGTTATTTCCGGTCGCATGAGTTACACTATGTTTTGATGGTTTGGTAATCCAGCCCATTCCTTTATAAAATGACACAGACAACGCATTCATATGAAAATATTCCTATGTATCCAAATAAATTCTTAACCATATTTATTCATACCCAGCTAAACAACTGCACAAGCATCGACACGCATTAGTATTGGTGTGCTGCAACTGCACCCTTTTTAACACGTACTTTGCATACTTTGTAAACTACGTCAATCAAATCTCCTGAAAAACTGAAACTTAAGCCTGCCTTATCATATCTGTGAGAGTCAGAGAGATTAACGGACATCGCATCTTGTGGTACCCATCTTGTAATAGAAACAGTAATTGTGAAGAAAACATGGAATCCTCGTCCAGCAGCTCAGACAGTCCTCCACCGCCAAGATTCGCTGGACGTCCAGTAAAAAAGACCTTTGTCTTTTTGACCCACAAAGTCAACTGTGTGCCAAGAAGAGGCCAGCTGGCTAAACTTGTGGCCGCCGGCAGGGTGAGGGAAATGACAATATGGCCCAGCTTTTCTAGACATCAGATGGTCGACATGATCAAGTCGAACATTCCTGCTGCGGCCGACCTTGATCCTAACAGGTTAGTGGTCTATATTAATAATCATATTCTTCCAAATTTGAAATTTTATTGGCCATATTCGATTGGTTGATTTTATGTTTTCTGCTTTTCTGGCTAGCCGTGGTGCCTCCCTCGAGAAGATCGTGAACAGGATCCTTGCAGGGAATGAGTTAATTCAAGGGCTTTCTGGGTCGAAATCAGATAAGCTTTTACTTTACTACAAGAAGCCCTCGAGGACATCATCATCTAGAGGAGATCAGTAATATGACACGTATTGCAGCAGTGTTGAAGGACCACATGTCCAGCTCCACACACGCGCAGTGTAAATTTCTAACTTTCAGCTCACTTGATGCTACGAGTTGGCAGCAAAAAAATACAATAAACAACATAAGAAAGTATTATAATTCTTTTACATATTTTCGAGAAATGTTTCTGTGATCGTTTGCTTGGTTATTCTTTGGTCGTAGGACATTGGGCCACCATTTTTTTAAGAGCCATTAGGGCCCTGGTGACTCTGCTCACGCGGTTCGATTTCCACTGAATTTATCGCGGGCGCTTAGTACAAAATGGCTGACATGGATGAATTCGCGTCGAGCACGTTTTCGTCTCAAAATATGAGTTTATGTACCACATGTCTTGATTATATGCCAGAGAAAATTAGGGAAACGAGAAATATGGGTGTTACGATGTGATATCAACTGGAAATTGCAAAGTTTTCAATCTGATTCGGACAGTGGTAGCAGTGCACATTACAAAATGGCCTAAATCAGCCGAATTCTGCCTAAATTTCACTGAGATTTCACCCATTAGTTTTACTTTTACGTGTGTTGGTTTGGTTAACTTTGGACTCCAGTCTAAGTAACTCTTATATGAAGTACCAGGGCTTACTCATTGCTAACAAAGAAACTATATGTCCCTAACACCCCAATCCCATTTTTATTTTTTTGGGATCTAAACTTTTTTGAGTAAGGGATGGAAAATCATGTAACTGGTATGGGTTGTACTGACTAACTTGTGTTTTGTATGTTATAGGGTCTCCAACAACAACTAACAGGAGGCATATAGCCAGTAAGTATGACAACAACAACAACAAGAATTTAATTGTACTTGAGCTTAAATCAGCCTAGATTACCGTACTGCCTTCATAGATATAGCAGAGCTATATGGTCTCTGACTTTAAAATTATTTGTACTGCTAACTTCAGAATATGGAATGGATATTTAATAACTTACTTAAGTTAACTTTGAATAAATTTAATTAATTAAGTTTAACTGTTTGGCATTTTTTTTAGGAAACTCACCATCACCTCCACCAACACCCTCCAACAGGAGGCACGCAACCAGTAAGTATCACACTTTGTCTGACTCTAGAATTATTTGTGCTGCCCGCTACAAAATATGGGATGAATATTTGTTAATTGTTTGGCTTTCTTTCCTTTTTTAGGAAACTCACCATCACCTCCACCAACACCCTCCAACAGGAGGCACGCAGCCAGTAAGTGGAACACTGTGTCTGACTTGAATTACTATAGCATACAGTGCAGTGCATTTAATTCTTGGGCTTACCTTTTTGAATGCTATTAACTTTAGGGAGCTCATCACCACCCCCACCCATATCTCCGTCTTCTGCTGTTGCAGGCACCAGTCAAGGACCCAGTAAGTAGAACACTGTGTCTGACTTGAATTACTATAGCATACAGTGCCGAGCATTTAATTCTTGGGCTTACCTTTTTGAATGCTATTAACTTTAGGGGGCTCATCACCACACTTCTCACCACTTTTCTCCAACATTGGTAAGTAGGAACTTTCTGACTTTTTTTCATTTAAAAATGAGTACTGTAGTCTCTTGTAAGAATCTTTTTTTAATTAAAATTTTCCCAGTGACTTTCTCTATAGGCCAACATACACAGTACAATGTTATAAGCAAGTGGAAGGGTCTATAATTTGATAATGTGATAGTTGTCAAGAAACGTTGTACTGTGTAAGTTGGCCTTAATAAAATACATTTAACATATATAACTCTAACTCCTAGATATCAGTTCAGATGATGAAGATGAGAATCAAGGTTTGTACACCTTATGATTTTGAAAAAACTCATCAATGTTAATTATAATTATTTGATTTTATAGCCGCACAGTTGCTGTTGACTTATACTATTGTCTACATATCACTTGGACAACCTACTTCATGTATTTTTTCAAGTAGCTAATATCAAAAAACCAACTGCACCTCTTTACACCACATTACCTTCACACAGTCTCGTAAATCGCAGAGTCTTTTTATTTAATGTGTCTCAGTCTGTTCATTTATTTGTATATATATTTTTATTTTTTTTATAACAGATCAGGTCCTCTGTAGCCCAAAAGATGGCTTCCATGGGAGAGGGGTTCGAGGTAATAACTGCTTCTGAAAATTTAAGGCAGCGATCCTAATCTTGTACACACACTGTCACCACCCAGTGAGAATCTCGACCTTGAGTAAGGATGATTATTGACATCATCCAATTATTAGAAAATAATTTATGCATAGCATTAGTGTTTACATTGCTTTCATTTCCCATAGTTTTTAAATATAATTTCTAATTTAAGTTTAATTCATAATATTTTCCATGTAAATTTGTCAGCCTGAGCATGTAGGGAATTTGTCTTCACTTGTTGTAAGTTATTAATAGCAACCGCTGATTCCCTTATCATCACATGAAGCTTGTGGGCCTCGAGGTACTTAGCCCAAAATTTTCGACTATAAACGTTTAACAATTCTAAATTAACGGCAGGCAATACACAGCATTATAACAAAGGCATGTTTATTTGTTTATATGGGTTGCCTTGGATTACTAATCCTAATGTCAACGAAATGCAAAAAAAGAGACACATCGAAAAACTTTAAAACCATCGTAAAGCAATTGGACCACTCTTTAGATCAATATTAAACTACATTTTCTGTTTATTTTCATCCTCTGCAGTTGGAATGCTGGAAGAAAACCCAGAGTCCCTGAAAGAAGCACACAAGGCTGGTAAGGTTTTTGTTCATCCAGAACTAAAAGTGATTCAGCAGTGCTATAATATCATTAATTATTATATGGCTACGATAGTACATGCGCTCTGATTGGCTGATTTCCGGTCTGAGATTTTCCCATCTCAGACCGTTACCATGACAATCGTTCCGGATCGCATATCAAATTTGCGAGTTTGTTTACAATTTTCACGTCGCGAAATTTGACATTTTTCTCGTTAAACAAGAAATTTATAAGCAAAATAAAACAAAAAGCGAACAAAGAAATGATGAGCTATGAAGAGGACCATTCTCCGAGCAAATTTTACTACCCTGACGAGCTCGAAGTGGACATCAAAATCTTGTTTTGACTTGCTCGCTGGCCGTCAAATATATTTTTTGTCAAAGAACCAAGTATTTTTACTAAGTCTTAGCCTTTTTTCTTGAAATTGGATCAAAAACAAAAAATCAAAGCTTCAAATATCGGTTTTTGGTTCACAATTAAAAGATGAAAAAGAAGAAAAAGATGATAAAAATCTAGAATGCAGTAAAAACGACAAACTATCCAAGTTTTTCTGACAATTTTTGGCGAACCAACGTCCTTGGCTTGTCTGAGAGTTTCTCCAGCTAGTTTACTCATTTCTTGTCGATTTTTTTACGAAATATTAATTAAAATTAATGAATTTACCTTCTATGAAGTGTTTTTCTACGGAACTGAAATATCATTCTTGCAGTATAATCAGGTTTTTCTGGTCTACAGGCCACTTTTTCTCTCACTGAAGTTTAAGTCACGAAACTTCATCGTAAGATTAAGAATCTTCCCTCGCTTTCCCTCGCTAAATCTTCTTTAACAAGTCGCTAAAGTCGAAAAATTGTTTTTGTTCACTTTAAGACAGACATGACTTCGATTAAACGTATTTTTCGCATTGCAAAAATAAGAAAAAAATACTTCTTGATCCATCTTTGACTACATTATTGAAAACCATGAAAACACAGCTCCTCTGTTAAACAAGTTCTTGTTTAGTTTGTTCCACTTCGATGAATGAGCTTAGTTCTATTACGATTGTTTAAAAAAAACCAACTTAAAAACATTTAAAATCAGTGCTTGAACTTCTGTGACATCGGTCTGAAGGGTCTTTAAAGTTCTTTGTGTAAAAAAATAGCAGTTTCCTGAAGTAATAAATGCAAGATTTGGCAGTTTCACTTTATGTGTTTTGCTAGTTGGAAACGATCGATACCTGGCCTATCGATATTCGCTCGATACCAGAAGTTCGCGTGTTTTTTATCGACGCAGCTAAAAAAAACCCCAGCCATATAATAAACGATTTATTAACCTCGCTTGCTCGGTCTTTACGAGAAAATATCAGACCTCGGTCTTTTTTGTACGGAACTCACTGCGCTCGGTCTGTACTGTCAAGACCTCGGTCTGATATTTTCCCGTACAGACCTCGTGCTCGGTTAATAATCCTTTATCATACATTTGCCATTCTATTTTTGTAGTGTATGAATTGGACTTCATACACAGCATGTACAATGAAGGGGATCTGGTGTTTCTGCCACCAGGATTTACAGAGATAATTATAACTTTTAACAAAGGTGACTTTTAATTACTTTTACTACCATTTTCTTCTTCAGAGTTTTTTGTTTAAGATACTGATGCTATACATGTGTATAAATAAAACTTTTTATTTGATTTTCATCCTATTTTATTCATCCTTCTAATAGTTACAATGGGAATGGGAGGAACATTAGAAAGATTTGTGAGGTATGTGAAATTTTCAGTTTTGCTGAATGTTGCTAGGTGAATATATCATAAGGTACACTGTATTAAGAAACCAGTACAATTAAAATAAAAACCGTTCGTGTTTTCATTGAAATTTTTTTCAGGTCTCTCAATATTCTTGCAAATGATGCCTCATTGGCCAAGGAGAATTTTCCTTTGATATTATATGCCAAGGCTGGCAGTTTAGACGGTGAAGAAAGTAAGTGTGTTTTAACATTTATCTTAAAAGTTGCTCATCATATTTTGTTTTCCATAGAATCATTATTTATTATATAATTAAATTTTGTCTTAATATTTATGCATGTTCAATGTTTTTGGAATTACAGTTCTATCGAGATACACAGGTGGCAGGTCTTTCAATCTGGACATAATTTTCTGCATTCCAGATGAAACTGGTGAGCTGAAATTAGTATCTCATGAATATGGTAAGTATAAAAATGACATAAGGTCAGGTCTGTGTTTAATTTTATTAATATCTGATTGATAGTTCTTGTTGTTAAAACAACAACAACAACAACAAAATAAACCAGGGCAGGTATTAATCTGTTTTCCAATCATTCACAGGTACAGACTTCAGTGGTACTTTTCATTATATAGTGAACTGTGAAGAAGAAATGGCAAGCTACCAGGCACAGGGTTATGAAAGATAGTTTTATGTACTGTTTAAATGAATGACTTCAAAAACGTCTAGGTATAGTCTGATTTTATGCTGTTTTTTTTAAGGAAATACACTGAATGTTGGCAGAGAAAATCTAAGTTTAAGTTTATGCAAACGAAGATAAAATTTCATCAGATTTAAAACCTCCTCCATGGTTGATGATTCTATAGTGTTTTCCTCGTTAATTATTCATGAAATTATTTTGAATATCATCTTGCATTTGAAAATGAGTATTACCCAAAATTTTAAGTTTCTTGATACATGTACCTGCCATTTCCAAACTTGGGTTTTCATAGAGTTTTATTATCAACATTGCAATCTATTGTGTGCTATGTATGTATTAATGGAATACATACATAGTAAATTGGGGCCAAGGCTATTGTCTGCGGATGGTGGCCATATCTAGGGGCATCCCCTCCATCATTTCTAAAAAATTTTATCAGAAATTTGAATTTTGCTCCATTTGTACAATGTTTCCTTGTAATCAGAGTCCTGCATTCCAAGAAAGTAGATTTTATTAGCTATTTTTGTTGGAAATGTTTTAGATTTATTCATACTCAAAAGTTCCCAAAAATACCCCAAAAAAATTCCTACAGTGTACCTGTGCAGTATGAGCTGACGTTCCCCATTTTTATAGCTAATTGATCACATTTTTGTTCAATATTCTGTATTAATTACTATTTCCCTTTTTTAGGAACCAGCAACGCTCCTGTAGGAGAAATGTAAGTGCCAAATCTTATATCCTCTACTGATATAAAAAAATATTTTACAGGGTATTATGCAAATCACATTTTTGTAAGACAATAACATAAACAAAATCGAGATAATAAGCTACAATCTTGGACATAATTATTGAGAAAAAAAATTATGTAACTTAAGGCATATTCCTATGCTATCAGAGCCAAGTAAAGGTGCCTTTTATTTACTTTTGTATTTACCGAACTGAAAATATTTTTTATTAGGTTATTAATGTTGAGGCCTCAAATACAGATAATGAGGTAAGTAAAGCCTTTTACTTACAAAGCGTACTTTACTTCTGGAACCGAGGATGTCATGTCCAAGGGGTAAGGTGTGTTATTATACATCTGGAACCGAGGATGTCATGTCCAAGGGGCAAGGTGTGTTATCATGCATCTGGAACCGAGGATGTCATGTTCAAGGGGTAAGGTGTGTTATTATGCATCTGGAACTGAGGATGTCATGTCCAAGGGGTAAGGTGTGTTATTATGCATCTGGAACCGAGGATGTCATGTCCAAGGGGTAAGGTGTGTTATTATGCATCTGGAACCGAGGATGTCATGTCCAAGGGGTAAGGTGTGTTATTATGCATCTGGAACCGAGGATGTCTTGTCCAAGGGGTAAGGTGTGTTATTATGCATCTGGAACCGAGGATGTCATGTCCAAGGGGTAAGGTGTGTTATTATGCATCTGGAACCGAGGATGTCATGTCCAAGGGGTAAGGTGTTAATACCATCTTTATTCTTGTTGGTCAAAATGGGTCAATTTTCCTACTGCTAGGTTCACAGAGTTGAAAAAAAGTCTCAAAACTTAGAGAAACTTAACAAGGCACTTGTATGAGGAAATCCAAATATAGAAATAATGTTAATTAATCATCCAATTTAAAGATGCCATAATTAATCATTAATTAATATTAATACATAACAATTAATTGCAAATCAATCATAATTCTAAATTTGGATTTCTTTGAAATATTGTCACCAAGTTTCATTGAGTTCAGAACATTGTATAACTCTATAAACCTTATAGAAGAGAAATGGACCCATTTTGACCATCGTGTATGCTTCCTTTTATTCCAGGTTCAATTTGGTGGACTTGTTTCTCCTTCATCATCTGCGAATGACTCGACATTGATAGAAGATATCATAAGTAATAAAATTAATTGTTTTCGTTATTTCTTTTGGCATGATTTGGTTGTTTGGGCTCTTTTTTAGGTATTCCTTCATATTGTGTAGATTACTGTTACTGTAGAATCTAATCAATTGGTTACACACAGTTAAGTATTGGTCCATAGGGAATTTCAGTCTTTTCATGTAGCATTAAATTTCAGCTCTAAATTTACATAAGTTCAAGTTTCCATCTTCACAAGTTAAGATATCTTTTTGCTCTTAGTCGAGCCAAGTTAAGTAACAAGTCAAGTCAAGTTAAGTTTAGTTTTTTTCATTTATCCAAGTCAAGTATCTTAAGTATAATTCTCTTCAAGTTCCTTCAGTTGAGCTATATTGAATCGTTACCAAACCACTCAACGTGAGGTGAGAAAATAATTTATCAAGTTCAATTTTATATCTTGTATCTTTATTTATATTCCCATACTAAGTTATTACCGTTATTAAAGTTTACCTTAGGTTCAGATTCACCTGTGGTTTTGACGATTAAGTTATGTTACAGTTACTACTAAAAAAGGTAGACTGTGAATTTGACTTGTTGTGTAACAGTTGTTTGTTTGTACATTTGTGAACTTTAATGCACACATTCCTAAGCCTCGAGCGGCTAACTAGCTTGGAAGTTAAGGAATAATTTGGTCATTCCTTCTACTTGAATAACTTGTTCAAAGGTAATAATTAGCTGCTCAGGTTAGCAATAAGGCTACGTTAATGGTAGATATATTTGTAGCCCCCAAGGAAGTTTTTAGATTTACTCCGATTGCTTTGTTCTTTTTCAACTTCATTTGTTTGAATAAACTTTTGCCTATGACCATAACAGATATTTTTGCCAAGCCTCGTTTGCTACAATGTCTTATGAAGGTAGAAATGTCTGGACCAAGGCTGTTGCTACGACAACTGATCTGTATAGTTATTTGTGAAGAGCAGCTAGTTTACTACAATACTACTAAATGTGGTCGATTTTGATTGAAATTGGGCTGAGATATAGCTTATTGTAATCCTAGGCTGGTCAAGTAGTGAGGCTATGACGTAATCAGGAACCAAGGCCGCCATTTTTTAAACTCCAATATCTTTTGAAGGAAAAAAGATATTTGAACAAGGAAAGCTACCAAAGGTCTCTTTAACGTGCAAAAAACAGCAAGTCAAAAATTTGGTCAAAGAAACGAGGGGAGGACAGGTGTATCTTAGACTGATGTATTTATCTTTTACGTGGATGAAATTTTGTAAGATTGAGTTTGCAACGACGATTTTTCGCGACACCGTTGCGCGAAAAGTTTATATCATGTAACATTCCAGATAAAACTATCTTTAGAATGACTTCAACTTCAGGCAACACGTTGCGAGTTTCTGATCTGAAGTCAAAACCTCACAACTCAAAATGACGAATTTTTCGCAGTGTTGCGCAAAATATTGTCGTTGCAAATCGACTCGTGTAACATCGGCTGTAAGTCTTTTAAAAATGAAACTTTGGCTTTTTCGTGTATAAAAAATTAGATACGGGAGATAAAAGTTTACATAAAGTCAAGATAAAAACAAGAGAACAAAAGGTACTACCATTTGCGAGCTTCCGTGAGGCGTGACGCGACAAGTAGGTTTTGAAAAGATTATATCCCAGACGATTGTCAATCAAAACTTTTATTTTGGCCTGTCAAACTTAGAGGGCGTGGATGCAAAACTATTATGTTTCACAAGGGAAACTTTTATGTTTTACCAGCATAATAAACTTGACGGCGCGGCGAAAATTCGAAAACAGAATAATAATAATAATGGCGACCGTGAAGGTGAAAGTGTTTTATGGCCCAAACTACGAGAGATGTAAAGTAATTAGTATAGATCGAGACGCATTAACTGCAATGGCCTTCATTTCTTTTTCCAAAAAAGTGCGAGGAACAGTGGGCTATGAAAATTCCTCTATGAGAATTCAGTACAGGGATGATGAACAAACCTTCGTTACAATGAACACAGACGAAGATTTTGAGGATGCCCTACGGTGTATTTGCCCCGTGATGAGCTACGAAAATCTCTACAGATTATGCATCAGAGTAGACGACTCCTTGACACCAAAATCTCCAGCGAAGAAAAAACAATGTGCTGCAAAGACTGAGAGTACTACTAGTATCTCAAGCAAAAAGAAACTGGATTTCGCATTGCCCGCCAAACGTACACCTGATCCTCTACTAGTAAAATCAGAATCTCAAGCTCAAACACCTCTGCAGAGATATATTTCGAGTACTAAAGAAAAGATCCAGGGAAAGCTGCAGGCTAAGCAGAAGATTATCGTCGAAGAGACAGATATGAGAACAAAAATCAACAAAGCAAAATTACAGAGTATTGGTAACGGCGAAGGAGTAGTTTGTCATAATTGCCACATGCGATTACGCCATACAGCCCGGAACTGCACTTTCGAACGCTGTACAACAATATATAGCTGCGGCGAAGAAAAGCTTCATCCTGGAGAACAATCTCAACTGAAACAAATGAGGCAATCAATAAACAAACTCGATATTGAAATCCAGCAACTTAATAAAGAAATAGAAACTAGAATGGCTGCTGTCGAGAAAGTAAACAGTTCAGTAACCAACAGGATTGAAAACGAACTTTTCGAAGCGGACGGGGATGTTTAAATTGCGAACGGTGTACGAAACTGGCCGCTTTTAAGAAAGCATGTATTCGCTTTACAAGGATATTGCAAAAACAATTTGAGCGGAAAAATACCTCCAAAACATCAGTTAAAAAAAATTCTTGCTCTCGCTTTGAATGAAAGTGAACCTAGTAAGATGTCACAACCCAAACAACGAAAGCATCGAGACAATCCAACCAAGGAAGTTTTAGAGAGCAAAGGCGTCGTTTTTCCTGTTTTTCCAGAGTCATTATCAAGCGACCTAGTTTGTGATAAATCCGATGTACTACGCTACATGCCTAAAACAAAAGAAGAAGAAGAGCAACTGAAAATCGCACTTTCAGTTAGCGCATGTACCAATAATAGTTCTAAGTGCAATGCTGATGATCAGAACTACGACTACCAACAAGCACCTTGGTTCTCTCCGCCGGCTGTTCCTTATTTTTATCCGCCTGTATACTATTCGCAGAACATTGAACGAGCACCGGGTCCCTACTTCTACCCTCCTCGACAGCCAGTGATTACCAGCACTTCTACTATCACTTCTCAAGAAAGCGATACTCCTGAAGGACAAATAGACATTCCTCAAGATACAGAAGACACCAATGCGGCGAGTGTCTTGCTTTCACTTTCCCGCACAAGTACAACAGATCTAGAGTCAAAGTAGTTCAGTATGATATGATACTAATAAACTACCGTGGTATTCTTCTCTAGCTGTACATGTCGCTATAGTGATATGTTGATGTTTGCGTTACACAGTTGTTTGCATAATAATAATGATTTAGATAATATATATTTTTGCGTTAGAATTCAGTAGTGTGAATTGCTGAATTAAACTTTGACTGTTGAGTATAAAAAGTAAGAAACAGTGATTTTATTGGAGAAAATAGAGATATAAACACAATAGTCAGTTTATTAAAATTACAAGTCAAAAATACAGTAGGTCACAACAAGCTAAACGGTATTAGGCTACAAATAGGTAGGAAGTGTGCTTGTAAAATCCTCGCATGTCATTCTCTGTTATTGTTTCAACTGCATACGAACCAGCTAGCTTGACATTACGGTGTACCAAATCATTAAAGTCCTGGTTTAACACGGTTTTTATTTTGTTAAAACACATTTCTATAGGGTTCAGGTCCGGTGAGTAAACGGGTGTATAGAGAAGTTCAATTCCCATATCTGACAAGTAATCTTCTAAGACTTCACCACCATCAAAGTGGTGTACTGCTAAATTGTCCATAACAATAATGTCTCCAATTTCCAACACAGGTCGAAGAGTAGTCATGTTCATAGCACTTGCAGCCTCTTGAAAAAAATTCAAGAATTCCGCCGTATCTGTCGCCCCATCAATAAAGTTGTAGTACTCCGGGCCATTGACGGAAACAAGCATATTTAAAGTTGTATTCGGGCTTTCTTTTTTCCGTACAACTTCCACACATCTTTCGCCGACTGGAGAATGTCCATATAAGCGAGTTCCAACATCTGGCACCTTTATGCCTGCTTCATCAAAAAACTTAATTGTTCTTACATCTTTAGAGCTTAAATAATCAATAAATAATTGTGTGTACAACATGTTTTCAAGAGTAAATTTCTCCGCTGCTATTTGGGTTATTTTCTTTCTTGAGTAATTTTCTCCCGACAGTAATTTTGATTTGATTGCTCTTGATATCGAAGACAAAGAAATGTCACCCCCTACGTTCCCGACTTGTTCCACTACTTGATAAATTTCTTTTAGAGAAATTGAGCCCCTTTCTGCCTTTAGAATTTCGATCAGTTCAAGGTCATCGCCAGTTAATTTGGAACTGAAATCTCCTCCTCGCTTTAGACTCTCGATATTGTAAGACTCGCAAAATTGCTTCCAAACTTTTTTAACTGTGTTAGGCGATATCAACAAGTCCTGTGCAACGTTAGAATAATTTGAAGGAAAGAATCCGGTAGTTCTGTCACCCCCTCGGTTGATGATGTTACTAATAATCATCATTCTCATCTCCTCAGAGAGCGAAAAGCCTGATTTATAGATTCGCCCGAATTTGTTCACTTTCTCCATGATACTAACTTTACATAAAAACTAATGCTATCGAGGTAGAAACATAAAAGTTTCCCTTGTGAAACATAATAGTTTTGCATCCACGCCCTCTAAGTTTGACAGGCCAAAATAAAAGTTTTGATTGACAATCGTCTGGGATATAATCTTTTCAAAACCTACTTGTCGCGTCACGCCTCAGGGAAGCTCGCAAATGGTAGTATTAATCCGAATAAATAATGAGGTAACCAAACAGTGTAGAAAAGTTATTTTCATGTATTGACATTGCAGCAATTCTCTTAAAGTCAGACATGTTTTTCACCGAACTGTTAATTTGCATCTCATTCATCTAACGCATTCACCACACCCACGCGCTTGATCACTGAAGCTGCTGTCGCCTTTTGATTGGTTCATGGTATGATAACGGCATTATTCCACTTCATTACACAAAATTCAAAAGCTCAAATACTGCAGTATTACTGCAGTAACTGTCACTTGACACTCTTGGAAATAACATGGATCTTCGATATATTTTCAAATTAAGGCAACGATCAATGGAAAGGCAAATAAGATGGCTTCAAAGAAGGGCTTTGTTATCCAATCCACTATACTGTGGAGATTGTAACAAGGAGATGCAGCTGGTACGGAAAATAGACAACAGAGTTGACGGGCACGCTTCGTAAGTCCAAACCAACATATTCTTATCTAATTCTAAATGGCAAAGCCTCTTAAGGGGTCCCTAATATTTAACTTCAGGATCATGATAAAGGTCCTTTTACACTGTGCTGCTCGTCAACTTGTCTCGCAATGCTTGAAAATGCAACGTTGCAGTTTGCCAAGGTGATCTCAGCAACTTGCAATAACTTGAAAAAGATGTCTTAAAATTGAGAGAAAGGTTGCTGGAGGGGTGATACGCTGTGCAATGGCATTGCGAAAAGTAGAACTTTTCGTTTCGAAAGTTCTACTTCGTGAAACGTGCAAGAAAAAAATTGTGACACAACGCGAGACAGGTTGCTGGAAAAAAGTTTATGTTACGACTTCTAGCCCAACCAGAGTCGTATTTGTTCTTAGTGTACTGCTGATGGTAAAGGACTGGCGCATTTTCTCAAAAACTTTACTAATTTGCTAATTTGCTTGTTGATGTAATGATGACTTGCAAAGAATTGTCACCACTGGAAGTTAAAGGTGTGAACAATTGGACAATGGTGTATTATTGTTATTTCAACCCTATTGTTTCACTAATACGCCCACACCAAGGCCACGCCGCTCCAAACAGTTAACACTTAACAACTTTGCCAATTTATTTGTTCGTTCATGAAATGACTTGCAAAAAAATTGTCGCGTTTTGTTCTATTACTTTCTAAAAGAACAGTACTGAAATATTTGAATGGTCGTTTTTATTTCTTTTTATTCTTAGGAGATGTGGTGGCTGCAAGAAAAAGAGGTCACTGAGATGCAACAGTTTGTTTGCAACAATCCGAAAGATAGCACTGAACGATGCTCTGTTAATGATCTACTTCTGGAGTGAAGATCAGGCCAGAAAGAAGACAGCAAGAAACGTTGGGGTCAGCGAAAACTTGGTTTCCAAGTTCTTTCGAAAGCTGACAAACGTTTGCTCGGATAACATTGCACGTTATTCTTTCGTGCCATTTGGAGGCCCAAACAACACTATTGTTCAGTGCGACGAAAGCAAGTTCAACCATAAATCAAAAGTGAGCGCAAGTGTATTAACTAACAGGAAAATAGCATTTAAAGAAAAAAAAGTTCCTAGCTTATATCATATAGTGTTTGCTGTAAAGCATTATTTTTTATATTCTATAATCCATTTCATACGCCCTATGCATTAAGAGTAAAGACTGGGAACGAGAACCATGAATCATCAATGATTTTAAAAATATATTTTGATTACAAGAAAGAGCATGTCTAAATTAGTAATTTGGCAGAGTTATGTTGTTATATATTAAATCACTGCAGAGTTATAAGCATTTGAATTGTACCAAAAACATGAAAACGAGGCTGGTCAGGCCTTGGTTGTTGTTTCTATACAAACTTTTCTAGTTTCAAACAGGTGTAGCTTTCTATCATTTAATGTTAGTAAGCTGAAATTTTTTGGAGATTACTAAAATCGATATACTCTTTACAATGAAAGCAATGGTTTTTTTCAATAACTGATGAACTAAGTTATTTCCATGGCCACGCCCTTATGCATAGGTGTATAACAAGTCGGCTCACTTTAATTTCGTGTCACTTGTTGTAAAGGAATGGGCTTCCTGCGTCTTGTATACGTCAGAGCACATGGACAGTAAGCACATGTTTGTGAAAACACAGTTCCGTAGTTAAGTCCTGAATAAAAGCAAGACGAAACGTTTACATGGTGCCCGAAGTAGGATCAAGGACTTAGCTACACACCAGGATAAAATTTTTCGCCGTTTATTGGAGTAAGTGAGAGAAAACGACGAGAAAAGACATCCGTTCAATCCAAGATGGCCGCCGCCGCCGCCGCCGCTGCCAACCAAATCCTCAAGGGACCAGTCATGGATTGGTCTACAGACGAAGGTTTGTACAGTCGCTTCAAAATATGGAAACAGCAATGCGAATTACTGTTTACCGGCCCACTAGTCAAGTTGGAAGAAGCCGTAAAGTGCAAATATTTACTGTTCTGGTCGGGTCGACAAGGCCTAGAGCTCTTCAACAGTTGGGACCTTTCAGAAGACGAACAGAAACTTCTGAAGAACTACTTCGATAGGTTTGAAAACTTCGTGAAACCACATTCTAATGAGCTATGGCTGCATGGGAACTCTACAACTTGAAACAAGGGACATTGTCATTAGAGGAATTTATTGCCAAACTGAGATTGCTTGTCAAGGAAGCAAACTACCCTACAGATCATCAACAAAGATTCCTGTGAGACTTTTTGGTATTCGGAATGAACTCTCATCGTGTCAGGAGAGACTGCTTAAAAGAAGGCAACTCGTTAACATTCCAGAAGGCCAAAGACCTAGCTAAAGCAGAAGAATCGGCTGATAGTCAACTCAAAGCAATGAACAAGACAACAGAGGTAAATTCAGTCAGGAGACATGTCAAAACCCGCAAGGAACAACCAAGTAAGTCAGATAAAACCCAACCCAATCCTCACACACCACAGAAAGCATGTTTTGGCTGTGGAAAAGGCCCACACTCACGTGAAAAGTGCCCGGCAAAGAATGTCGAATGTTACTATTGCCATAAGATAGGACACCTTTCAAAAGTCTGCTTTGCAAAGAAGAAGAAACAAGGTGTCAACCAAGTCGGTGCCGAGTCCACAGCTAATTCAAGTGAAAATTTACTCCCTGAACCTGACATGGAATGCCTGTTCACGGGTCCAGTTCAGGTAACACCACTCAACAGTAATGTGAATGCCATATCCTCTAAGGAGAAAGCCTTGCTTGATGTCAAGCTGTCATCCAGTCTGAAAGGGGTTCAGAAATCCATTTCATGCAAAATTGACTCAGGAGCAGAAACAAATATAGTGCCAAAGTCTACTTACAGTTAATTGTACCCAAAGGGAAACAAGCTTGAGAAGCCTACAGTAAAGCTAACAGCCTATGGTGGGACAGAAATCCCTAACCTAGGGTCTTGCAAGATGTATGTACAGGGTCCACACAACCCTACACCCAAACAGATACCAGTTGAAATAGTGGATGTTGATGGGCCAGCGATCATTGGAAACAAAACCGCACAGGAACTAGACTTGCTCAAACTCAATTGGCCTGTTACAACCACACCTCAACCCCCCTCAACAGTGAAGTTGTTTGATATCAATGGGAAAGAGCACCCAACACCACTAACAAAAGAACACCTTCTAACAGAGTACAAAGATGTATTTACAGGTATTGGTCTCTTCCCTGGACAACCCTACCACATAGAAGTAGATGAGAGCATCCCTCTAGTCCAACACCCACCCAGACAGGTACCCGTCCACCTACAGCCAGCCTACCAGAAAGAGCTGGAGAGACTGAAAGAGCTGGGAATCATCACAGAAATACAGAACGAATACACGCCCTGGATCAACTCAACCGTAGTCACATCGAATGCAGATGGATCGATACGACTCTGCCTAGATCCACGTGACTTAAATAAAGCTATCAAGCGCAACCTCTACTATACAAGGACCATAGATGATGTGATACCCCAGAAGCGGCTACTGGCAGGTGCAGCTCGACGAAGAGAGCAGCAAGTTGTGCACCTTCAGTACGTATGTGGTGTATATGTAGTGGGGACATCTTCCAAGAAAAGATGGACTCAACGTTTGCACAGACAGAAGGCTTAAGCGGTATTGCAGACGACACATTTGTCTACGGTAAGAGTGAAACAGATCACGACCGACACATACTGAACACTCTTGATACAGCAAGAGCAAATAACGTGAAATTCAACCCGGACAAGTTCCAGTTTAAAGTCAAAGAAACGTCCTTCTTTGGACTCACATGGACCGCCGACGGTCTCAAACCAGATGCAAAGGAAGTGAAGTCTATCGTAGACATGCCACCCCCACAGAACCTGACAGAATTACAGTCATTCATGGGAATGATAAACTACCTCAACCGTTTCTCACCAACAATTGCTCAAGTATCAGAGCCCCTCCGGCAGCTGATGAAGAGGGAAGTAGCCTTCGTGTGGCTACCAGAGCATCAAAGAGCGTTTCAAGAACTGAAACAGATCATCACAGATACACCTGTACTAGCGTACTACGATCCAGACAAGGAAAACCTCATCCAATCAGACGCAAGTCTGAAAGGTCTCGGATGTGTTTTGCTACAAGATGGCAAGCCCGTCTGTTACGCCAGCCGTTCCTTAAGCGACGCAGAGACAAGATACAGCAACATTGAGCGGGAACTGCTAGCTGCTTGCTGGTCATTTGAGAAGCTCAATCACTACGTCTACGGCACGAAAGTTGTGCTAGAGACGGATCACAAACCCTTAGAAAGCATTTGGAAAAAGAGCATCGCAAGTGCATCACCACGTCTACAGAGACTGCTATTAAGGATGGCCAAGTATGATGTAGAAATAAAATACATCCCTGGCAAAACCAATGTTGTAGCCGACGCACTGTCACGAGTCAGCTACATGGAACCTTCAACAGAAGAAAACGCAGTACCAGAGATCCAAGTGGACACAATCACAAGTACCCTTCCAACCAACGCTGCACAGTTTCAAGAAATCCGAGAAGAAACCGACAAAGATGAGACACTGTGCCACCTCAAAGACGTGGTATACCACGGATGGCCAGAGTTCTACCAAGATTGTCCTAGTGACTTAAAGGACTATTGGAACTTTCGAGAGGACTTAAGTGTTGAAAATTGCCTCGTACTCAAAGGCCATCGTCTTGACATTCCTCCGAAACTTCGACAACAGATGATGAGCATCATACATCAAGGACACATGGGTACAGAGAAGTGTCTGCTGAAAGCCAAAGACTGCCTATTTTGGCCCGGAATCTGCAAGGACATAAAGGAGTTAACTTCAAGCTGCAGCACATGCATAAAGTACTCAAGTCAACAACCTAAAGAACCTCTACACCAACACAATGTACCAAGCTACCCTTGGCAGAAACTCGGTTCTGACTTGTTCGACTACCGTGGAAGTCAGTACCTACTTGTCGCTGATTATTACAGTAAGTTTCCAATCATCAGGAGGCTGAACGCTTTGACCTCGAATGCCGTAATACACCATCTCAAGTCGATATTTGCAGAGAATGGCATTCCCGAAGTCATAGTAACGGACAACGGTCCTCAATACAGTAGCCAAGAGTTTACGAAGTTCTGCAAAGAATGGGGAGTCGACCACAAGACAAGCTCACCATTGTACCCCCAAAGCAATGGCTTCAGTGAAAGGATGGTACAAACTGTAAAAGGATTGCTGAAAAAGTCAGAAGCTGCAGGAGAAGATCCTTACCTCGCCTTATTGAGCTACAGGTCCACACCAGTTGACAGCAAACTGGGATCACCCGGAAAGTTGCTGAACCAGAGGAACTACCGTACGCAACTACCAACGAGTGGACGCCTACAGCGCTCGATGGCGAAAGATGATGACGTGCTGCAGCTACATCAACGCCAGCAAACCCAAAGACAGCAACACGACAACAAGTTCAACAGAGAACTGAAGGACCTACCTTCAGGTCAAGCAGTTGCAGTATACCAACCTCAGTCAAAGGCATGGACCTCGGCTGAAGTCAAGGAAAAGTCAAGTGAGCCTCGCTCATACGTTGTCAACACACCAAGTGGCTCAGAACTGAGACGTAACCGCGCCCGTCTCAAACCTCTGACAGAGATACCTCAGCTGACGACAGTTCAAGGTGAACAAGCAGCACCGTCACCAAATGATGTGCCGTCACCTCCAACAGCCACACAAGCTTCTGATGGCCCGCGAGCACCCATTGTGACACAAGGAACAGAGTTCAAGACAACGAGAAGTGGCCGCATCGTCAAGCCACCAGTCAAGCTAAACTTGTACATCAAAGGACACTGAACACTTCAAGAAACGAACATTAGTTGTTATGAACATTGAACATGTTGCTTTATTTTTAGTTGTATTATTTAAGCATTTGCACGCTTGCGCTTGTAAAGGGGGAGATGTAAAGGAATGGGCTTCCTGTGTCTTGTATACGTCAGAGCACATGGACAGTAAGCACATGTTTGTGAAAACACAGTTCCGTAGTTAAGTCCTGAATAAAAGCAAGACGAAACGTTTACACTTGTTACACACTAGGTCCAGTGTTGCGTACAGAAAAAAGCATAAAAACCAACCTCGCCTCAAACCGTAAGAAGTAGTTCGTCTCCAAGCACGACTATTAGTGGAGTATGTCTGGATTTTAGGAAAGTCCTTTGTATTTAGAACAAGCTTGTCCGAAACAACAGAATCAGGGGGACAAAGAAAGAAAGAAAGAAAGAACGGAAAAGAATAATGATAGAACTACTCGTTTAAAATTCGAGATTCAATTTTGAATGGGTGGTGGGAGAGATAGTGTAATGTTACTGAATTGGATAAACTGCATTGTGGTTTATTCCAATATCTTATCTATATATTATCTACATAAGATATATTAACATTTTCTTATTTTTCGAATATAAACAGTATCAACGAGGGAGACGAAGTGAAGAACTGTGGGTATTTGGAGTTGTTACGACAGAGTTTGCGCCATGTAAGGGATATTATCAGGTGGTAGAAAGAAAAAACCGCGATAACTTGATTCCTATATTGGACAAGTGCTTGAAAGCCAGGAGTGAGGTCCATACAGATGATTGGGGAGCCTACGACAACCTGCAGCAGCAACTGCCACAAAAGGTTGCAGTCCATAGAATAGTCAACCATTCTATTAATTTCGTCGATCCAGGAACAGGAGTCCATACCCAAAATATAGAATCAAAGTGGAACTCACTTAAGCAAGGCATAAAATAAAGAAGAGGTATAAGTCGCCAGGACTTACAGTCTTACCTGGACGTACGAATGTGGAGGGAATGGAGGGGGAAAGATGAGGTTTTGAATAATTTCATTTCTTGTGTAGACCTAATGTTTCCAAATGTTCCTGTCTAGGTATGTAAAGAGTATACAGTATTAAAATGCCATTACCATTGTCCGCTAAAAAAAGGTTTGGACAAAAATAAATAATATAATAATGCGGATAATGTGATACAGTGACCCTCTACTTTATTATATGGGCTTCGATAACGGCGTTTATTGCTTATGACGTTTTACTCCTAGTCAATGTTGAAATGGGTGTGCTCATACATCTTTATTGTGTATTTATCAACGTCCATAATCCAAACGTTCTTAACCCTTATCTCACGCTATACATCCATTTTCAATTAACGTTGATATCGGGATATCTGGAATGGTAGATCTGATACCAGTAGGAATTTGTGAGTTTTTTTATTACATTGTGATGCAACACAAATTAGCAATAATGTATAAAAAATTAATTGAAATAATAGTGTACACAGAATATTTAAATTAGCAGTTCAATATCATTCAAGCGTGATTGCAACTATGCTTTTGCAGTACTTATTAGATGAGCATTCAGCCTTCCATAATTCCTGTATGTATCAGATCAACCATTTCAGATCTCCCATTATCAACGTTAATTGAAATTATTATATGAATTATCTTCTCTCAATTTGTATTATCAATGTATTGAGCTTACTAGAAATGTAAAACTGTTAAAACATTTGCGTTGTATTTTTAATATTTTAAATCTTTTTAAGTTAGTATCGACCTTCGTTATAATAGCTTATTCTTGATTTAATCCTTCAATAAAGATGATGATGATAATGCAACTCAATATTTACGTCTTTTTATTGTAAAAAATATATAAGTAACATTTTGTCCATACTTTGTAAGCACTTTAGGACAATTTTCTGCTAGTTGTTACTCTTGTTGTATAAAAACGATCTACCGAACTATCTTATGAATTCTCAGCCAATGATGTAAAGCAGACTTTTGCTATCTGTAAAAAAGTGCTACTACGACCAAATTTTAATGTCTCCAAATGTTACTATTTTAGGACATATTAAAGTACTTTACTAGAGAATAAAACTGGCGTTTACCATTTTTTGTTAGTTTTTATTTCGCGAGATATTCAAGTTTTTAGTTTATGCTAATGAATTTTGATGACGTCATATTCTCAATATTCTCAATTCGTAGTTTTTTAAGGCTAAAGCTGTTATCGGAAAGAGGTCTAACCTTGGTGAAATGCCTAGAAATTGCCCGCTCATATGAAGCTACAAAGGTTCGTGTGAAAGCAATGCAAGATAAAACAGACCCAACTGAAGCAAGAGTCAATAGAGTCAATAATAAGAATCAACCGAAACCGAAGCAAGAGAAGAGCAAAGGTTACGAGTCATCTAAAGAAAGTAAACCTAGACAGCCAAACAAAAAGTGCTATTTCTGTGGAAGAGACTTCCACAGACGTGAGCAGTGTCCAGCCAAAAATGCTACGTGTAACAACTGTGGAAAGAAAGGTCATTTCAAAACAGCCTGTAAATCTAAAGGTGTCAAGGAGGTACAAGACACTGAACGGTTGGATCAACAACAAGACAGTGCACCTTATTTTGAAACCCCAGAAGTCGACCCATTTCTTGGATCAGTCCAGAACACCAAGACAAGGACCAATGACTGGACAGTGGATGTCTTAGTTGATGATACTAAGATTAACTTTAAGATAGACACTGCAGCAGATGTTAATATTATTTCTGACAAGATATATGACAAGTGCTTTAACCACAAGCCTTTGTTACCCTCAGACAAGAATATCAAGGGTCCAGACAGAAAGCCACTTCCAATACTGGGCTATATCGAGTGTAGTATGACAAAGGGAGACAAGTCAACTCATGCAAGCATCTTTGTTATGAAAGGAGGATCAAGTCTTTTAGGCAGAGACAGCAGTGTTTCACTAGGTGTTGTTGCCTTAACAGTTGATAATGTTGAAAGTTACCCTCAACTCTTTAAAGGACTTGGTGAAATGCCACATCCATACCAGATTCAGCTAGAATCAGGAGCTCAGCCGTATGCTGTGCAGTATCCTCGTAGAATTCCAGTTCCACTTATGCCCAAAGTTAAGCTCGGGCTGGATAGATTAGAATCACTGGGAGTAATCGAAAGGATAACAGAGCCAACAGAATGGTGTGCGCCCATTGTAGTGGTCCCAAAGTCAAATGACAAAGTGAGAATCTGCGTAGATTATACTCGACTGAACCAAGCTGTGAAGAGGGAAAGACACATACTTCCCAGTGTCGATCATGTGCTCGCACAGATTACAGGAGCTACTGTTTTCTCAAAACTAGATGCAAACTGTGGATTCCATCAGATAAAACTTAAAGAAGAGTCAAAACCCTTCACAACTTTCATCACACCACATGGAAGATATTGCTACAACCGGCTTCCATTTGGTATTAACTCTGGTCCAGAACACTTTCAGAACCAGTTAAACAGAGTCTTAGAGGACCAGCCAGGTGCAGTAAGTCTGATAGATGACACAGTGGTGTATGGTAAAGACCTTCAAGAACATGATGAGAGACTTAACCAAATACTCAAGAGACTGACAGAAGCAAAGATAACACTAAACAAAGACAAGTGTCAGTTCAGGAAACGAGAGATCCTGGGTCACACAGTTGGAAAAGAAGGCATCAAGCCAGACCCGTCCAAAGTCTCAGCAGTAGTGAACATGGAAGTTCCATGCAATATTGGTGAACTTCGCAGATTCCTTGGAATAGTCAATCAGCTGGGAAAGTTTCTACCGAATCTAGCCAGCATAACAGAGCCACTACGTGGACTACTCTCACCTACTACTCACTGGTACTGGGGTCATTCCCAAAAGCAAGCATTCAACGAGATAAAGAACGTGCTAAGCTCAAGCCCAGTCCTGTCCCTCTACAACCCGAACATACCAACGAAAGTGACAGCAGACAGTTCTTCGTACGGACTGGGAGCAGTGCTCACTCAACAGCAAACTGATTGGAGGTGGAGTCCTGTCGTGGAAAATAATCCGTAACTTAGCTCCTTCTAAATGCTCAAATCTCCCTAGCCACTTAACTGTTGATGGTGTAACTTATGATAGCCCTTATGATATTGCTAACTTATTTAATTTTCACTTTGCTAACATTACTTCCTCAGTCCAGTTTAACTCCTCTTGCACACCTCGTAACTGGGATTACTTGAAGGACTTTGTTAAGTCCAAGCTTCCACCAGAAGTTACTTTTAGTATACCACCAATTACTAAGGACTTCGTTCTGGATTGTCTTCAACATCTGCCTACTGGCAAAGCTGTAGGTCTAGATGGGCTTAGTGGATATTTCTTAAAAATGTCGGCTCTATCTATCGCTTCTCCGCTTACAGAAGTTTTTAACCTTAGCCTTGCTTCAAATTCCTTCCCTGACCTCTGGAAAATCGCTAAAGTTTCTCCTCTCTTTAAAGACGGCTCTCTTTTTGACCGCTCCAATTATCGACCTATTTCTGTTCTCGCCATTCTCTCTAAAGTTCTTGAGCGGCATGTTCACATTTCTTTCTATAATTTTCTAATAGAGCATAGCCTACTTTCTGATTCTCAGTTTGGCTTTAGAAGGTCTCGCTCTTGTGAGCTTGCTGTCACGGACCTTATTGATCACATACTCAACAATATGGATAATAGACTTTTAAACGGGCTTTTGTTAATTGATCTGAAAAAAGCATTCGACCTGGTCGACCATGACATCCTCATCTTCAAGCTCAAGGTTTATGGCTGCTTACCTTCCGCTGTTCAGTGGTTTACTTCTTACCTTTCTGACCGGTCACAGCGCACTTCCTTTAAGGGCACACTATCTGACCCCCTACCAGTATCGGTAGGTGTTCCACAAGGAAGCATTTTGGGTCCTCTCTTCTTTCTACTATTCATAAATGATCTGCCTTTATTTCTTCCCCAAGACTCTAGTACTAACCTTACAATGTTTGCCGATGACACTTCAGTCTTGCAGTCTAGTTCTTCTATCTGTGAGTTACATACTCGCCTTAGCCGTACTGCTTCGGACGTGTCTGCATGGGCTAATATTAACAACATGGCTCTAAATACTACTAAAACCAAATCTCTTCTTATTACTACACATCAAAAACGTAATCTGTTACAAGATCCTTCCCTCAATATTCATGTAAATAACATCTTAATTGAACAGGTTGATGATGCCAAACTACTTGGTATTACCCTTGATTGTCACCTTACATGGGAGAAACACATAGACAATATATGTTCTATTGTAAAAAGCAGACTGGCACTTTTACGAAGGATCAAGCCGTTCCTCTCCCATGACTGCACATTACGATTTTATAACTCCTGCATTCATAATCATTTTATCTATTGTTCAAGCGCCTGGGGAAATTGTTCCCATTCTTCTTTAACTCGTCTCCTTCGACTACAAAAACGTGCAGCACGTATGATCCTTGACGCCGACTTTTCGCAACCATCTGTCAGCTTATTTGCCAAGCTCAAATGGTTACCAATTTCTGACTTAATCAAACTTAGAAAGCTTGTGCTATTATTTAGTATCCTCAATAATCCTGATGCTCCTCTCTGTCTCAAGTCAATGTTCAATTTCCTGTCTTCTACTCGCTCAGCTGGTCCGCGCACTAGAGCTTGCGCTTTTGACCTTAAGGTACCCTCCCCACGATCTAATTCTGGCAAACGTACATTTGTTTACTGTGCTGCTACTCTCTTCAACTGCCTTGACTCTAATCTTAAACAACTGGTCAGTCATTCACTTTCTACCATCACTTTTTCATCACGTTTAACTGACTTTAAGTATAAACTTCGTAACCTATTCCTTCAGTTTTCTAATACTGTTAATCATCTAGAAGAACTAATGTGTTATACTTGTCGCTTCTCTCTTCGCTGTAACTGTATTACTAGATAAATAGCTGTTATCATATCTTAAGCATTTATGTTAGCATGTATTTTCCTTTGTTATTTAGCATCATGTATTGTTTTGTATAATTGTATTGTAAATATCTACATATATATATATCAATTTTTAACGCATAAGTTTGTAAGATTTGTATTCTGTTATGTAGTGAGGGCCGTAAGTTAGATAACCAAATGTGTTAATACGTCACCCTCTCTAAATAAAGTTTATTGTATTGTATTGTTGTATTTGCTTCACGTTCTCTAACCCCTGCTGAGCGCCGCTACTCTCAAATAGAGAAGGAGGCCTTAGCAGCCACATGGGCTTGCTCCAGATTCCAAGACTATTTGATTGGAATAACCTTTACACTAGAAACTGATCACAAGTCTCTAGTTCCACTACTTGGAACAACCAAGTCACTGGACCAACTACCACCATGCATTCAAAGAATGAAGATGAGACTTAAAATATTGTGCACGTTCCAGGCAAAGAACTGTACACAGCAGACACTCTATCAAGAGCACCCATTGAAGATCAGACTGAGAACAGCTTTACAGAGGACGTAAATGCCTATGTCAACCTCATTATACAAGGGCTACCAGCAACAGACATGCGCCTACAACAGATGCTAAAGCATCAGTTAGAAGACGACGTTTGCAGAGAATGAGGAAAAAAATGTCAAAGAAGGCTGGCCAGAGGGAGAAAGCCTAAAGGGAATCGTCCAACAGTACTGGCCATAGCAAGCAGAGTTAACTTTAGTTGATGGTCTACTGATGTACGGATCCAGAATAGTCATTCCTTCTGCACTCCGCCAAGACATACTAGAGAAGCTGCATGAAGGACACCTAGGCATAACAAAATGTCGAAGATGAACTATCCAGTCAGTGTGGTGGCCTGGAGTGAGCAAGAATATTAAAGAGGTAATAGACAACTGCAGAGTATGCTGCCAAGCCGCAAGGTCACATCCAGAACCACTACAAACCTTAAGAATGCCAGAACAACCCTGGCAGCGATTTTTTGGTAATTTTGTCAACATGATCACGCCAGGTTAAATTGCTATCATTGAGTATTCCTAGTGATTTAGCACAGGTCACCTCGTCAAAAGGAGTACCATTGATTTCAGGCCTGGGATGATGGTCGAGATTCGATATTTTTTGTCTTGTGCCAATTAGCATAAATTCAGTTTTGATCGCATTTAGTGTTAGTTTGTTTGCTATACATTTGGCTTGTCGGGTATGCTACATGATCAAAACAACAACAAAAATACTTATTCTATATCTCAATATGTAATACCAATTATACTGCTGTATATTTATGTTTGATTTAGGGCCTATATTTAAAAACTATAATACTACTACTAAAGAACCTAAAACTAGTAAATAAGCTATACTGGGACTTATTGCATTTTATTATCATTTGAAACACAAAGACTGACTTCCACATGCTAAAGCGTTATTGATGACATTCATTTCTCAGTCAAAGTCTTACTCACCTTCATTTGGTTCGCCAACAGACCCCTTATCATCATTACCACTTTTTGAAGAGACTGAGACACAGTCATTTTCAGGGTCATTCTCTTGCTTGCCTTCGCAGAGCAGCTCTTCTCTCTTGACCAAGTAAAAGGAAATCCGATTATATGGTTTTCCAATATCTTCAACTGACTGAAGCAAATTATGGAACAGCCATAGATCTACTACAGTGACGTTTTGGAGACAAACAGACCATTATAAGCAGCCATATGGATTTTTTGTTGAAAATTCTTCCACTTAATTCATCGACCGACATAAACAAGCTCAGGCAAACCTACAAACAGATCGAAACGCACGTGCATGGATTGAAGGTGCTAGACGTACCCACATCATCGTATGGAGCACTGCTTATCCCTGTTATCGTGAAAAAACTACCAGAGGATGCAAAACTCAGTATCAGTCGACAAATTAAAGGAACCTGGGAGTTAGATCTATGGGGTGCCAAGCTTGTCAAAAATACATGATATCATATATATATGACAAGTCTAAAATATCAGACACGATTGTGGATTGTGTATATACACCTCTTTACATGAGATACTTGGTCATCGTCCAAACGATTAGCCATCCTTCATCTTAGATACGGCTAAAGTACAAGCAAAGGATGGCAGTGATGACAAAAGTGGTGATGAAGAAGGTAAGTATGGGACTCTAATAATATAATCAGTATATAACTTCTCATAGCATGTACTTGTGCAATATGTCAGGTCAGTTCTTAGTTTAAAAAAAACATATTTCTTCTATTAAATGAAGTGGCCGAGTTGCTTTCTGAGAAGTATGGACATGGCAAAATATTCACAGAAGTGTGTACCAGGTGTAAATACAAAGATGAAAGCCTCCATTCAGAGGGTGTGCATGAATCTCAAAGTGGTTCTCTACGAGTGTATTCAGAAGATGAAAAGTTTAAATGCCCCAGATGCCCAGACTTTTCAGATGCAGGTGTGCAGTTATGTCTAATACCTACAAAGAATTAATATTAGGGGATAAGATGAACTTGGATTTGCATTTTAAGGCCAGGAAAATGGGATTGTCATAAACAAAAAGAAAAATAAGATTGGAATTAAGATTTAAGCAAAACAAACTGGAATTGTGGAGTTTGAACTTGGATTTGGGTGGAATCATGCCTTCATGTTCAAAAATAATGTTCCTACAAATTGCTTCATTACTTTAGGTTTTCAACCAAAAAGATTAGTATGTATTAACAGAACACCAATAATTCTCTTTTTTAACAGATGAACCAGATGATCAGGAAAACCAGCAGGTTGATAATGAAAGTTCAGGAGGTAAGAATAAAAAAAATAAATGAGAATTTATTTACAGGTATTACAATTCTTGCTTATATTTTATAAATGATGCAGCATCACATACAAGGTTTTTATGTATTTTACAGGTCCTGTTGATCCTAACAATAATTGTACTGAAAATGCTGACTCTGGGAAAAAGTTACCACAGCCAAAGCAGAAAAAGAAAAGCAGTTTTGAGAAAGGGATAGAAGTAGTATGTGAGAAGTTCAACAGTTCCTGTAAAAATGAAATGGAATGGTAAGTCTAGCTAGCTTTACTTTCCTAGAAGATAGAAGTCCAAAATATTTTTATTATCCACAGCCATGACATTCACTGAGAAGTTGTCTTACCTTTAGTCACCATGCAAATGAAACATAGGTACATATTGAAAACTTTAAAATTATTATAATTTTTTTAAAATTCTGATCACAAACCTTTTTCATCAGGCTCATGAAAATAGAAGATGAACGTCACAAGCGTGAAATGGAGGCACTACTGAAACAGACCCAGCTGGAAAACGAAAGACGGAAAGAAGAAAGGGACCATGAATTGAAGCTGTTTAGCCTCCTTGTGAGTGCTCAGGGTACAAGGGGAGACAACCGAGGATTGACAGAAATGGCCGCACCCCATCCTATGCCATCATATTTTCCATACAGCTGGGATCAGGCCACCAATTATAGTTCCCATTCCACAAACAGTACATGTACCAGCATTGCTAATGAAAATCTGCGGTATACTACACTTTAGATTAGAAATTTGACAACATTGTTTGAATTGTTGGTTATTGTTACTTTGTTATTTATTATCCGTCATGTTGAAAAAGATAGTGTTATCATAGTTATACTTTAACTTATGAGAAGGTTGATGACAAGCTTTAAAATGTTGTGAATTTTATGTTACATATTGAACACACCATATGCAGTTGTGTTACATGGTTGTATGACAAATTAAGTGCATATGATTTTGATATATTTGAAACTGATCAGGTAGAAACTTTGAACTCTGTACTTAGCAGATCATTCTTCTTAGATTTCTAATAAAATACATCTCTGATGAGCTGAATCATAAGCAGGTGCCAAGATTCTTGTTATTGTTTTGAGATTTTCAATTTTTAGAGCACAAAAATAGCAGCTTCCAGATGCCAGTCAGACATACTTGTTGACTTTATTGTTCACTAGCAAAAAAATCAGTTAGTGCAGATCTAATATTAACAGCATCAACTCTTGTAGGTATCTCTTGAAATTGATCATCATCTGGTTGATCCAAGCCATCAGCCTGAATTTCTGCCAGCCAATCCTCTAGAACATCTTCATGAGAAAGTTCACACAAATTATGTAAAATGCAAGAAGCCATTGTTGATACAGCAACATTCTCAACATTCATGTCAACTCTCTTCAAAAACGGCGAAATCTACCCTTCCAACGCCCAAAAGTGTTTTCCACTGTCATTCTTGCACGACTTAGTCGGTAGTTGAAAGTTCTGTGAGCAGCACAACTGTTCGATTTTCCTATGTACTCTTTCATAAGCCATGATAACAGGGGAAAAGCAACATCCCCCAAGAGGAACGGAGAAATACTTGTGTCACTTATGTCTTCAGATACATTTCCTGTGAACAACCTTCCTTCATTGCCACGCTGGTACAGACGAGAATTGCCCAGGACTCTGGCATATGAACACTTCCTGGCCAACCAATCACAATGTCCCTGAACAAATAGTTGCAGTCAACAACAGCTTGCACGACAATACTATGATATCCTTTTCTGTTAATATAGTCTGAATGGTTATTGTTACGTAAGTAGTCATGTGACCTCGGATGTACGGGTCGAGAGACGGCATTAAAAAGAAGTACGGTTGAACACGAAACATGGTGTCAAAGCGGGATTCTTTTTTTCCGGCTTTTCGCACGTTAAGCTAGGAAGAAAAAGAGCAAAAGACAGAAAACAGAGCAACCCAAACACCAAGAACAAGGCCTAACAGAATCACAACAGAGACAAGTGAGTTTCAAGCGAGTAACACAGTGACCACGTGCGTGGAGTTAGAGAAATCAACGTGATGGCAGAAAATGATCGACCGGCCGCACAGCCTCAAATTCAATGCGTTCCTACGAATTTTCCGATTCCAAGTCCAATGGTTTGCCGAGGAGACCAAGCAGGTAACTGGGATTTCTTCATTCAACAATGGAGGGATTACGAAATCGCCACTGGATTAGACAAACGAGGCGAGAAGATCAGGACGGCGACGTTTCGCTCAATCATGGCACGTGATTGTGTACAACTACTACAGAACCTCGGAATCACGAGCGAAAACAGTCTTAAAGAAGCAGAGGATGCATTGGAAGCCTACTTCATCCCAAAGAGAAATGTTGTGTATGAAAGGTACGAATTTAATACCTGTTGTCAACAAGAAGGCGAAAACATCGACATCTACGTGAACCGATTACGCAAGCTTGCCTCGACATGTAATTATGGCGCTCAAACCGACGAGTTTATCCGCGATCGACTGATAATTGGTCTAAACAGCCGAAGTACCAAACTACGACTTCTCAAGGAACAAGATTTAACACTAGACAAAGCCTTGGAAATGTGCAGAGCCAGCGAACACGCAGAAAAACAAGTTAAAGCGATCCACAGCAATCAAGCGAGCAGTGAAAGTGTTTATGTTGTCAAAGCCAGACAGACCGATAAAGGACAACAAGCCAGCAACACGGAGAAACGAGCACAGTCCAAGAGCAAAACAGGCACCAAGAAACCTCCCGATACACCCAGTGAAAGGTGTACGTTCTGTGGAAACAAAAGACATCAAAGAAGGAAAGATTGTCCAGCGTTTGGTCAAACGTGCCGCAAATGCAAGAAAGCAAACCACTTCGCGAAAGTCTGTATGCAGAAAAGCAATCGACAAGTCAACATGATAGCAGAAGATCAAGGGTCAGATGAAGATTAAGATGATTATGAAGCCAGTTCTGACGATTCTGTACTTACTATTCAGGAAATAGCAGCGGTGAAGGGAACAAAGAAACGATTATCAGCTAAGTTAACACTTTGCACTCTAGATGACAGCGAAGTAGAGATGAATTGCCTATTGCACACGGGGGCGACATGTAATGTAATGAGCTACAGAGACCTGATGATCCTGTTACAAGATGGAGATCCACCAGTGGAAAACTCAAAGGTGAGCCTGAGACTGTTTGATGGAACTATAGTCAAACCAGTAGGAGAAATAACACTGTTGATTAAGTGGAAAGGCAAGCAACACCCACTAAGTTCCAGATAGTTGAAGTCAGCAGTCAGCCCCTGATATCAGCAGAAACCTGTGAGCAGCTAGATCTCATCTCAGTCAACACGGCTTCACGCGGCTCCCCTCCGCCTCTACTGCACGATGACCTACGCCACGAACGACGGGAAGACAGACCACATCGAAGGAGTTGTGAAGATGACTACGCCAGGACAAGCGCCGTAGACTACGGAACCACTCCGAAAGACCCGATTGCCGCGATGTGGAAAATCCAGCTACTGAATGGGATCAGGCCCACACAGTTCAGCGGAAAACCTTCAGAGTTTCCCTTTTTTCGCGCCCAGATCAAAAACCACCTGGAGAGTGATCTCCTCACTGATTCTCAGAGAGTAGAATACCTACCCAAGTTCCTCACGGGAGACGCCCTTGAAGTTCTGAAAAGAAACAGAGGATATTCCTACGAAACGATTGTACAGATTCTAGAGGAACGCTTTGGGCGGCCTGTTCAAGTCGCCCAACACTTCATAGAAGAACTTGTATCCGGCCCGAAAATAGGGTACGGGAACAATGTGGCCCTCCTCAACTTCAGCGATAAACTCATCGCCGCCACCAAGGTCTTAAGAGGAGAGTATGAAACGGAAGTGAGTGTGGCAACTAACTTGAGAAAGATTGTCAACCGTCTGCCAAACGACATGATTACCAAGTGGCAACAAGAAAACTACCGGATAAATGAAGAGGGTCGAGCAGCGCGCCTCAGCGATGTTGCCACCTTCGTGAAGAAACACGCTTTGATAAAGAACGACCCCGTCTTTGGCCTGCCGAGACAAGACCCAAAGGAAAACAAGCCGGCATCCCGGAACGACAGGGTTCAAATGCCAAGGAAGCCATCAACCATTTGGACGACATCTTTGAAACCAAGCGACCAGACATCAACCCGATGTGACATTTGTAAGGGGAGCGCTCACAAGCTTACCCAATGTCCAATGATAGTAAGTTGCGACAAGACACCTGTGCGAAGGCAGTACGCTGCGTCGTATGGATTTTGCTTCAACTGTGGCTTACAAAGACCCGGTCATGGGTCAGGTAGCTGCCCTGAGCCACCTTCTTGTAAACGTTGCTCGGGACGCCACTTGGACATCCTGTATGAGGATCGCAAGACCCCAAGCAATAAATCTACTCGTACAGTCAACGAGTCCACCAGAACATCTACAGAGAAGACACCTGCTCGTAATGCGGATGAAACTGCCACTTACAGTAAAGAAGCGAAGAAGACGAACGCGACCACCACCTCGCCTTCTGTCGGCAGTCACGGAGCGTCCACAGAAAAGACACCCGTCTTGTTGAACGTGGTTCCGGTTATAGTTACGTCAGAGCCAGGTAATTCTACGTCTACCTACGCGTTCATGGACAATGGTTGTACTGATTCTCTGATAGATCAAGAGCTAGTTGACCAACTGGACATCCAACGAGTCCCAACTGAAATCCAGATAAACACTATAACAAACAGCCACGTTCCCCAGAAGTCACAACGGGTAAAGTTTACAGTCACCGCCGCGGACGGCTGTGGTGAGGACATCATCGTGGAAGGCGCTTATGTCCTACCCAGTTTGAACCAGTCTCAAAGAAAGCTACCTGAAAACATTGATGTATGGCAGTACCCTCACCTCAGGGACTTGCAGTTTCCAAGGGTCGACGTTCCTCGTGTTTCAGTTATCATTGGAAACGACGTACCAAGTGCGCACGTACAGCTGGAAGTAAGACCCCCAGAGGACCCAAAGGACGGTCTGTTTGGATTCCGACATCTGCTGGGATGGAGCGTCGCTGGACCCCTCGACACCAAGCAGCACGAGGCCAATCTGAACTACATATCAATAGACCAGAAGCTGGACAAGCAGATCGAACAGTTCTGGTCCCTGGAGAGTCTAGGTACGACTACAAAGACCGAGGGCCCACTATCGGAAGATGACAAACTCGCCCTCGGGATAATCGAAGACACGACCAGTTTCAAACAAGGACACTATGAAGTCGGCCTGTTGTGGAGACACAACAACACCCGCCTACCAAACAACAGGCTCATGGCCGAGAAACGTCTAGAGTCCTTGAAGCGTCGCCTGATAAACCCGGAGAACCGCGAGATGGCAACTAAGTACCGCGATGTAATCAAAGAATACGTGGAGAAGGGCTACGCGCGGAAACTGAGCCCTGAAGAAGGTGCGCACGAGAGTGACCGCTGCTGGTACCTTCCGCACCACCCAGTCACCAACCCCAACAAGCCCGGGAAGGTGCGAGTAGTATTTGACGCAGCTTCTGAATTTGAAGGAACGTCTCTGAATAAGAACCTCGTCCAAGGACCGGACATGACGAACAATCTCGCCGGCGTACTCTTACGCTTCCGTCAAGGCAATGTAGCCTTCGCGGCCGATGTGGAAGCAATGTTCCACCAAGTCAAGGTGAGAGAGGAGGATCGAGATGCACTGCGGTTCTTGTGGTGGACCAAAGGGCTTGATGAGCCGCCTGACGTCTATGTGATGCAAGTGCACATCTTCGGAGCCGCATCCTCCCCTTGTGTGGCCAACTCGGTTTTGAAAAGGACCGCTAGCGACAACGCTCAAGACTTTAGCCCTGAAGCCGTTAATGCTGTTAAAAGGAACTTCTACGTGGATGATGCTCTCCCGTCAACCGACAGTGAGGCATCCGCCGGTAAACTCGCCTCTGAAATGACAGAGATCCTGGCTCGTGGAGGTTTTAACCTCACCAAGTTCACTTCTAACAGCAAGAGCGTCCTATCATTGATCCCCGAGGAGAGGAGAGCCAACCCTCGACTTAATCTTGATCTTGAGGAGCTCCCAGTCGAGAGGGCACTCGGTGTGCGCTGGTTCGCCGAAACAGATGAACTGGGTTTCGAAGTCAAAGACCTAGTTCGCCCGGAGACGAAACGCGGGATACTGTCCACCATCTGTTCACTCTACGACCCCCTTGGGTTCGCATCCCCAGTGACGTTGACAGCAAAGTCGATAGTTCAGGATCTGTGGAGGACAGGTGCGGGCTGGGATGATCCCCTGGAGCCTAGTGTGCTGCAACGCTGGAGAATATGGAAGGAGCTCCTGCCTTCACTCGCAGATGTAAGAATCCCACGTTGCTACTTTCGGGAGGGGACTGATGTCTCCTCGTGTGAACTCCAGTTGCACCACTTCGCGGACGCTTCAGAGAAGGGCTATGGCACAGTCTCTTACCTGAGGATCAAACACCCTGACGACACCATACAGTGCTCATTTGTAATGGGCAAAACAAGAAACGCCCCACTGAAGTTTACCAGTATTCCCCGACTGGAGCTGCAGGCCGCTGTTCTCTCGACGCGGATGAACAAGATGCTCCGAGAAGAGTTAGACCTCCCCATCCAAGAATCGAGATACTGGACGGATAGCGAGATCGTCCTACACTACCTGAAGAAAACAACGCGCCGCTTCAAGACCTTTGTCGCTAACAGAATCGAAGAGATAAAGGAAAACTCGCTGCCAGAAGAATGGAGCCACGTCCCGGGTACGCTGAACCCTGCTGATGATGCCTCGAGAGGCAAGAACCCATCGGAACTAACGCTGGATCACCGTTGGTTGCACGGCCCGGACTTTCTGTGGATGCCTGAAACGTGCTGGCCCAACTGTGATGTTGCCGACGTTCCAGAAGAAATGCTAGAGGTCAAAGGGGAAGGAAGGAAGAACGTCATCGTGAATGCTGTGTCGGCCAAGGTGAAGGATGAAGGCCCCAAAACAGACGCCACCAACCAACCAATGAACCACATCCAGAAGATGATAAAGGACTGTTCCCTGTGGAACACGCTGAGGCGAAAGATTGCATGGCTTTTACGCGTTACGAAGTTCATTCGAGATCGTAAAACTGTTCCCACAGGAGAACTAACCCCACAGGATTATCAAGAGGCTACCTCTGCCATCGCCAGAATTATCCAAAGCTCAGCCTACGAAAGCGAGAAAGCTGACCTTCAAGCAAAGGGAGCTGTTGGACCTAGAAGCAAAATTGCCAACCTAAACCTAGTGCTCGACAAACACGAGGTACTCAGAGTCAACGGGCGAGTCAAGGGCGCCCCCATCACTGGTGACACAACACAGCAGATCATCCTTCTTAAAGAACACCACGTATCATCCCTTATAGTACGACACACACACTTCTCGATCGGTCATTTGGGCCGAGAACACGTGTTAGCAAAGGTCAGAGAGCAGTTTTGGATCCCTGGTGCAAGGATTCTCATCCGCTCCATCCTCCACCACTGCATTACATGCAAGAAGATTAACGCTGCGCCTATCACACAGCAGATGGCACCGCTGCCCGCAGATCGGACGACCGCCTTCGAACCTCCATTCAGCCACACTGGTATGGACCTTTTTGGCCCGCTGCATGTAAAGCACGGAAGAGGCACTGCTAAACGATGGTGCTGCTTATTCACGTGCTTGAACACTAGAAGTGTCCACCTGGAACTCGTCAACTCGCTTGACGCTGACGACTTCATACTGTGCTTAAGAAGATTCATCAACCGAAGAGGTGAAGTGACTCAGATCAGATGCGACAGAGGTACCAACTTCGTCGGCGCTGAGCGCGAGCTTAGAGAGAGCCTAGAGGAATGGAACCGTCAGATTGAGCGAGAGCTTGTCCAGCGTGGCTGCAGATGGATTTTCCAACCCCCCACCGCATCCAGCATGTCCGGTGTTTGGGAAAGAATGGTCCGGAGCGCAAAGAATGTTCTAAAGGCAACAATTGGCCAACGCACCCTGACAGACCCGGCTCTCCAAACCCTCTTGACTGAGATTGAAAGGATTCTCAACGGAAGAGCCTTGACAGCTAACTCCGAAGATCCCAATGACCTACAGGCCCTTACACCAGCTCATTTTCTGATGCAAAGAACGTCCATCTGCCTTCCGCCAGGGGTATTCGACGACAACGATCTATACCACAGAAAGAAGTGGAAACAGATCCAGTACTTGGCGGACCTGTTCTGGAGGAGATGGCTAAAGGAGTACATACCCTCTCTACAAACTAGGAGTAAATGGCATAGAGTCCAGCCCAACCTTATGAAAAATGCCCTCGTGCTTCTTGTAGACCACAGATGGCATCGTTCATACGGCCAAAGTCAAGACAAAGAGTGGAGAGCTCCTACGCCCGATCCAGAAGCTGTGCCTCCTAGAAAGTGATCTGGAGGCTGCACAAGTTTGAACACTGAACCTTTCAAAGGAACAATTGTTTTGTTGATAGTGTAGTAGTTAAGTTTTAAGTTACCCTTCCCTTTTTTTTTGAGACGACACCTGGTCATCTCAAGGGCGGCGGTATGTTTGGGCACGTCAAGTGACCCTTGGGCTTCCTGTGCCTCGGGCACATCACGTGGACTCCTCGTGTCAGTGTTTTTACGGCAAGTCAGTTAATTTGGGACTTTTCGCCTATGTTATTAGAGTTTGCTAGTGTTCTTTCTCTCTTTTTCCCCATTACGGCACGATTGTAAGTAGACATTTTATTCGCTGTAGTGTTTTAGTTTATCTTGTAATATTTATGTTTTTTTTGTGTGTAGTTTTTACCGCTTGTAAACCCAGCAGACGAAACGGTCAAGTAAACTCTAGTTGTCATAGATAAACCGAACCTAAAGTCGACTCAAGAAGCGAGTTGGGAATGTGTGCCACTAGAACTAATTTGTCCCCCCACAACAAGGAGTATTTACGATTTTCAAGGAAGTTTTTCTTTTTTCAAGGAGTTTCAAGTGCCCTTGAAATGAGTTTTCAAATTCCAGCACTTTTCAAGGAGTTCAAGGACCTGCACGAACCCTGAGAAGCAGTTCAGCACTTCCAGAAAGCTGACCATGGTCCAAATGTAACTAAAGAGTTCATTGTTCGACACTACAAAGATGTCTTTGAAGGCCTTGGCCACATTGGAGACTCCAAATTTGTGCTGAAACCAAATGCCAAACCAGTCCAACACACACCTCACCGAGTACCCATTGCTATCAAAGACAAAGTCAAAGACAAGCTAGATGAGTTAGAGAACAAAGGGATCATAGCCAAGGTTACCGAACCTACTGAGTGGATAAGCAGTATGGTGGTAGTAACGACCCCAAAGAAGATCAGAATTTGTTTAGATCCAGGAGACTTGAACAAAGCCATACTACGCCCAAGATACCAGATGCCAACCTTAGAGGAAATCCTGCCAAGAATCAGTAATGCAAAGGTTTTCAGTACTCTGGATGCAAAGGACGGCTTTTATCAGGTCAAACTGGATGACAGCAGCAGCAGACTCACCACATTTTGGACCCCGCATGGCAGGTACCGCTATCTGCGAATGCCCTTTGGTGTGAACCTGGCACCAGAGGAATTTGAAAGCAAGCTGCATGAACATCTGGATAATCTACCTGGAGTAATAGTGCTGAGAGATGATATCCTGGTCATCGGCAAAGGGGAAACACAAGGTGAAGCAGAACAGAACCATGACCAAAATCTGAAAGGTCTTCTGGAAAGAGCAAGGAAAATAAATCTCAAGTTAAACAGTAACAAGATGTGCCTAAGAAAACCAGAAGTTAAGTTCATGGGGCACATTATTTCGAAAGATGGGCTGAAACCAGACCCTGACAAGATCAAGGCGGTCGAGGAAATGCCAAGACCAACAAACAAGAAGGAACTCCTAACTCTACTAGGATTTGTCAATTACTTGGCGAAGTTCCTTCCCAAGCTGTCGGAAGTAACCCAACCTCTCCGAGACCTAACAAGAAAGGAAGCACAGTTCATCTGGGCCACACAGCATGAGGAAGCCTTCGAAAAGGTAAAATCACTGGCCACCAAACACCCAGTCTTAAAGTTTTATGATGTGAATCAGCCCGTCACTATTCAGTGTGATGCTAGTGACTGAGGGTTGGGGGCCACACTCCTTCAAGAGGGACAACCAGTGTCATTTGCCTCAAGAACTCTTTCTAAAACAGAAAGACATTACGCACAAATAGAGAAGGAGTGCCTTGCAATAGTGTTCTCATGTGAGAAGTTTAATCAGTACATTGCAGGCAAAGAAGAGATTCTTGTGGAGTCAGACCACAAACCACTTCAGTTCATCTTTAAGAAGTCCATACATACAGCACCATCCAGGCTGCAAAGGATGCTTTTGAGGTTGCAGCGTTACAACCTGAGAGTGATCTACAAACAAGGAAACAAGATGTATCTAGCTGACCATCTGTCTAGGGCATCATTACCAGTGGTGGAGGAGTTCAAGAACCAGTTTGAAGTATTTGCAGTGGAAGTGGAGAGCATCAATCCCCTCGAGCACATCAAAGTCAGTCCAGAAAGACTCGATCAGATACAGAGAAGCACAGGGCAGGACTCAGTTCTGGAGACCCTCAAATCGACTGTGTTGCAGGGATGGCTTGAGAGTAAAGATCAAGCACCACTCAACATCAGAGAGTACTGGCACTTCTGGGAAGAAATCACACTTCACAACAGTATCCTTCTGAAGAACCAAAGAGTGATCATACCAAAGGCATTGAGGCCAGAAATTCTATCAAGGATACACGCAAGCCACCAAGGAATCACAGCGTGCATCCGAAAAGCTAAAGATGTAGTCTTTTGGCCAGGCATGGCAGCTGATATTAAAGAAATGGTGGAAAAGTGTTCAGTTTGTGCAGAGCTCCAACCACAGAACAGCAAAGAACCACTGCAGTCCCACAAAATACCAGACCGTCCGTGGAGCAGGATAGCAGCTGATATCTTCACCCTACAAGGTCAGAATTATTTAGTCACTGTAGACTACTACTCGGACTTCATAGAAGTCGATGAACTGGCTGATGGTACGAAATCAGCTGATGTAGTAAAGGCTTTAAAACAGCAATTCAGCAGGCATGGCATTCCTGATACTCTGGTATCAGACAATGGTCCACAGTTTGACTGTAGAGAGTTCAGGCAGTTTGCTACAGAATGGGAGTTTGAGCACCTCACATCCTCTCCCTATCATCCCGAAGCCAATGGCAAGGCTGAAGCTGCAGTCAAAATAGTAAAGCGACTATTCAAGAAAGCTAAGGCAGATAACAAAGATCCACTGATTGCACTGCTGAACTACAGAAACACTCCAACAGAGGGGCTAGATACCAGTCCAGCCCAGAGATTGATGTCAAGGAGAACACGAACACTGTTACCAACAGTTTCCAGTCTTCTACACCCAAAGGTTCCAACAGATATCCCTCAGAAGATAGAGAGAAAGAGAAGGCAGTCCAAATCCTATCATGATGAGAAGGCAAAGATTCTGCCACAGATAGAGGTAGGTCAAGACGTGAGAGTGGCACCGACAAAGGAAAACCAGCGGCCAGGAAAGTGCTCAAAGGTCTTGTCAGATAGGTCCTACCTGATTGATTTGGAGAGCGGAACCATCAGAAGAAACAGACAAGCACTCAAAATGTCAAATCCTGAAAGGAACCAGAGCCCCCAAGCGGACCAGACACACCCACTGGAGACCACCAGCAGAGTTGCAACAAGCACAAGCACACCCACAACGGACAAGTCCACACAGCAAGAGAAACCAGCAGAGCCTCAGAAAGTTACAAGCACACGGACAAGAGAAATTAAACTACCAGCCAAGTTCAAAGACTTTGTCATGCCAAAATAGACTTTAGGGACACTGACTCTGAGTTATGTTGTTGTTGAATTTAGTTACCCTGTTAAAGATTTTGCATTTAGTATTTACCTTCATGTAAAGGAAGGGGGATGTTACGTAAGTAGTCATGTGACCTCGGATGTACGGGTCGAGAGACGGCATTAAAAAGAAGTACGGTTGAACACGAAACAGTTATCAGTTGGGGCAAGGATAGGAATGTGTGTTCCATCAATTGCACCTGAACACATAGGAAATCCCCATTTTTCTTTGTATGCTTTGATGATTTCTTCTAGCTCTTCGCCTTTCGATAGGAATATAAAAGATGACATCATGTTGTCAACTATTGCCTGAAATACCTCTCTTACACAAATACAAACAAAAGAAGGTGAAAGTCCAAAGAGATTAGCGATAGTACGGTACTCTGCAGTACTTGACAAATAGTACAAGGACATGGATACTCTGCATCTAGTAGACACAGAAGCACGTAATCGTGTATCTTGGCGGTGTATTTTGTCCTCGATGAGTCCTAGCATGTACTGAAATGTTTTTCTTGACACTCTGAAATTCTTGTACCACTCCTGATCATCTAACGATGCATCTGCCATAGTAAACCAAGCATCGGTACAAGGAGACATCCAAGTAACTCGTATTCTATTGGTTTGAGCAAGGAGCATCGTTACAAATCTCATTTTCTTCTTCCTTGCAAATATTTTAATCAAACTTTCGTGGGAAATGAAGTTCCCTTTCCCAAAGACGTTTTTCTTTTTCCTTTTAGCCATAATTAGCTCGAATAGCTCACGTTTTTTCATTAAATGCCAGAACAGCAATACTTCATTAGAGGTCGCCATTTTCTTCAGCAATACGCATGCGTAATTTGAGTGCTCACTGTCCACAATAGTGCGGTCTCGGATAATAAGGGAACGCTTGAAAAACGGATTCTAACGTTATATTGGAAGTGTAAATAGATCGTGCCGTGCCCAAAGAAAAGAACACCCATGCCGTCTTTTACCCGTGCCGTACCAATTTTTTACTAGTGTAAATGGGCCTTTAGTCAATGAAAATATAAAACGTGTATCTAGTTGGCTTATTGCAAATAAGCTTTCTTTAAATATTGATAAAACTAATTATATCATTTGCCATCCACCACAAAAAGCTTCCAATTATACAATTAGACTATTCATTGCAAATAAAGCTATTAAGCAGGAAAACTGCATTAAATACTTAATTGGAAATCTCATATCTTGCATATTTCGAAGAAAATAAGACGATCTGTTGGCATACTCTCTAAACTTAGACATTTAGTCAGTACATCAGTTCTAATTCAGATTTACTATTCCTTGATTTATCCTTTTTTACATTATGCTCTAGTAATCTGGGGAAATACATACTAAACTTCACTGAAGCCTCTTATCACTCTTCAAAAAAAGGCATGACTTTTTCAGACTTCAAGGCTCATTCCAGCCCTCTTTTTTTTAAATTGGGGTTGCTTAAATTAGATGATATAATTTATATTCATAATGTACTTTTTATGTATGACTTTTACACAAATCATCTTCCTAGTGTTTTTGACGATTTTTTTGAGACCATAAAAAAAGTACATCAATATAATACTAGACTTGCTTCTAAAAAATCATATTGTCTAACGAAAGTTAGGACCAACTACGAGAAATTTAACATTCGATTTCTTGGCGTCAAACTATGGAATTCAGTTCAAGATGATCTTAAATCAAAGAGTCGGAACTGTTTCAAACGTCACATCTCAAACTCGATTTTGTATAATTACTAATCAAGCACCACATTACATTGTATATTGATGCACTTTCTTATGCCCATCCTATCCTATTCTATTTATTTATTTATTTATTTATTTATATATATATATATATACTTTATATACTGTATATATATATCGTTTTCTAAATAAATGTTCATATGTAAATAATATATACTTATTAGTATGTCTAGACACTTGTATTTAATATTTAATATCTAATTTCAAATTGTGCTTTTCATATATAATTATAAATTATATTCTTCATATTCTAGTACTATTCTAAGTCCCATCATGCTCTGAAATTCTCATCTATAGTATCCGTTTGACCTAGCTGCTTAGCTTGATTAGTTTTACTATTTCTAAGCAGCTGTGCTCTCATATTCTTTTGTAAATTTAACCAGTTATATACCAAAATCTTTGTAAATATGTACATTCAAGGGCAAAATAAAACTTTTGTTGTTGTTGTTGTTTGTTGTTGTTCTTGTTGTTGAGTGAGTGAGAAAAGATAGTGTAAGTGGAAACAAAAGAACAAGGAGAGAAAATATATCGGTCAAATTTTAACAACTACAGAGTTTGAGGTACTTTTTTCCGTACACATCATTTTGTGTTTTTCTTATTTCGACTCCAGGTTTGGACTTCGTCCAGAACTAGACACTTTTTTCAGTAACTGATTAAAGTCAATAGCAAAAATATAGGAAAGTAGTGCGCACGAAATACAGCGTGCACATAATACAAAGAACATCTTTACAATTCTCACCAGTTTCCCTCCACTACTCTGTTCGCCCTTATCCTCAAAATGAACTTGCAGGTCGATATCAGGGCAAAATAAATCTAAATAGTGGGGCAGTGCTTGCTTCACTGGATGCTGGGATAGGCCATACACACTTAACTTTCACAATACTTTCAAAACCAGAGAGAGGGAAGTTGATACAGCAGTGGAATGCCTTGCAAAAAATAGTTGCAAAGAAAATACAGAAAAAGATAAAAATCATTGCCTTAAACCAGATCAAAATTATGAAAATCTCTAACACAGTACATGGAGCTGCCATGGGCCTTGTAACTGGGAAGGTTTTGGCATACATCACTAGATGCAAGAATTGTCGAGTGCGTGAAGCTGCAAGAAAAGATCACATGACTGCCGAGCAAATCATGAAGGCTCTTCCAAGATGATGGAGTCAAGTGTTGCTTGTGAGCTGTTCAAGAATTCAATCAATCAGAGCAAAGTAAAGTACTCAACATATATTGGAGATAATGATAAAACAACTCTCTCATACCTGTCAGACCAAGTTCCCTATGACATCAACAAATGGTCTGATCCATATCATACTAAATTAATTTTTTCGCGTTTTACATGTTAGCGAAAAAATATTCTCTCGACGGTATGTATTTTCAAGGGAATTGGTGTAGGTACTTAAAGAGTTGTCAAGGTTGTTTGTGTCATATTGGTGTTCGCTTCAGTGCCACACATATTTATACTTATCACTTTTAGTTTTGTCTTATCCTGTGAGTTTAGTCCGGATGGGTGAGGGAGAAGGAGCAGTTGGATCCGCCATTTCCCCAGAACTACAAGCAGTTTTAGATGCTCAGCAAAATTCAATTCTCCAAGCTGTCAACGCACTACTTACTGGTTTGCAATCAAATCTTCTCAAGCAACAAGCTGATCTCGCTACTCAGTTTGCAAACGAAGACCCCCGAGAGTTAATGCTTCAAGAAGAAAGGGAACTAGAAACAGTTCAAGATCAACCAGAAAGTCTGCAGGAAGAGCGAGAAGGCGTTGGAAAATGCTAACGTGGATAGAGCGAAGAAGGAACTCAAAGAATGTATTCAATTAATTAAGGAGAGATTGGTTAAGCTTGCCGATAAGTCGGAATTCAGATGGTCTACCATTAATGAATACTTGATGACGAATTGGCAGACAATGAAGTTGATGCTAAGAAAATTAAAAAAGCAGAAAAGAGAGCAGCTTAAGTCTGCCCAGGAGAAAAAGAGGAAAACTAGAATATCTCAGTCCTCTAGTTCAAATCAAGGAAATTCCTTTTCTGCTTCAAATTTTGCTACTCGTGATTTGCGTTATTTTCTTCCCCAAAGCGGACCGCGTTTTTTCCCGAATCGACAAAACGACTTGTGTTTTAGGTGTGGACGCCCAGGACACTTGGTCGCCGAATGTCCACGTCCCAAACCATCCAGTGCCACAACCACCGCTAGTGGATCTAAACAGTGAATCTTATGAGTATGAGAAAATTACCACTCCTTCAGATTTTGTGCAAGGAAAATTGAAGGCTCATTTAGAATTTTGGCAGCAAATTGGTACGTCACAGTTTGTTTTAGAGATCCTTCAATATGGTTACACCATTGTCTTTAATGAATTACCTTTGCCCTTTTCCATAGAAAACCGTAATTCCGCTTTTGTTTATCAGGATTTTGTTAATGAAGCTATTTCAGAGTTACTTGTTCAAGGTTGCATTCAAGAGGTTCCTCACTATCCTGAATATTGTAATCCTTTACATGTGGCTATTCAGTCATCCGGCAAGCTCCACCTGATTTTGGATTTATCTCATCTGAATAACTTTATTGTCAAAAAATCAATTAAGTACAAGGACATTAATACTGTGCTCAAGCTTTTCTCCCCAGGGGTTCACGTGTTTTCTTTTGACCTAAAGTCGGCCTACCATCATGATATTTGTGATGAACAAACGAAGTACTTAGCTTTCAAATGGGCCTCAAACAAAGTTGTGAAATACTATGTTTTTGGCGTTCTTCCATTTCGTTTATCCTCTGCCCCGTACGTTTTTACCAAAGTCATGAGACAACTCGTACAAGTTTGAAGAAGTCAGGGCCATACCATTCTATTATATTTAGATGATGGGATCGGGGGACACTTGTCTTTTGATAAGGAAGAACGCTTAAGCGTCGAAGTGCGAAGTGATATTTTAGCATCTGGTTTCGCCCTAAATGACGAGAAATCCAACTGGGCCTCTTCCCAAGTAGTGACCTTTTTAGGCGTCATTTTGAATTTTGAATCTCGCATGATTAGTATACCAGAGAGAAGAATTAGCTAATCGAAAGACTAATTAATTCAAACTATTCAATCTGTCTTTGAAGTGTTTTTGCTCAAAAATTTGGTAAAAGGGGACCACTTTTTTTCAAATAACAATTGATCGCATTTTGATTTTGATGAAACTATTTTCTTTTCGAAATCAAATTTAGTTGTTGCATGATTAAGGAACGTCTGAAAATTGTGTCATTCATCATTTATAAACGCGTTAAACATATTCAGCTTTGCAATTAGAATTAAGTGATTTATTAAAATATATTTTTTGACATTAGTTAGATAGCCATACAATATCAAAGCAGAAGTAATTTCAAGCTCAAACTTAGGAGTAGAAGAGATTTCCAGCCACCATGCTTTAAATTTGTCCCAAAAAGATTGAGCATTTTTACAATGAAAGAAAAAAAGTGTACAAGTATGTACAAATATTATTTTCAGCAACGCCAATTTTGAATAAGTAACTTTTTAAAGGAAGTATGTTATGAATAATTTTGAACTGAAACATTGAGAGTTTAATTTCTTTAGTCACAATGAAAGGGAGTGAATATACTACACTCAATTCGGAAGGGTTGATACCCGCCTCAAGAATCATAAATTGAAGAATTCCGAGGCAAATCCGTTATTTATCACACAACTTGAGATGTCACTATAAAACGTTTTTATCCATGAGATTACTTGCGGACCAAAATTGAATTTCTTAAGGACCTCAAACATATAATCCCATTCTAAAGAATCAAATGCTTTTTGAAAGTCAACAAAAACAATTGCTCCAGGAATGTTAAACTGGAGAGTATATTGCATAATGTCGGAAATTAGTCTGATATTTTCGCCAATATATCGTGACTTAACATATCCGATTTGATTGGGGTTTATTATGGAAGGCAACACCTTTTCTATCCTATTAGCTATTGCTTTCGTGGCTACTTTATAATCGGTATTTAATAAAGAAATAGGGCGCCAATTTTCGAGGAGTGGGTTTTTCTTTTTTTTCGGAATGAAATTAATTATACCTTGTTTTTGACTTATATTCATTTCGCCTTTCTTCAAGATATAATTGAAGCTATTAACCATGATTTCACCTAACTCCGACCAGAAAAATCTGTAAAATTTTGCATATAGACCATCCGTTCCAGGAGTTTTATTGAGCTTCATTTATCAGCTTGCCGATACTTTCTATAAAAGATTGTGCAACCGGTAGACCGCATTCCTTATCCGATGCTTTTAATGCACAATTAAAATCACCGCCGATGATGATACTTTCACCAAAGAAACTCTCTATTTGGCCTAGCAGTTCAATGAAGAATTGGTTTTGCTTACTTACGTTGTTGGGACTATAGACATTGAAAAAATGGTTGGATTTTCTTCGATCTCTGTTTCCAAAATTATATACCTTCCGTCTTTGTCTACAATGCTGTTTTTAACAACGTTACAAGAAGGGTGAAAAAGAATCATTGTTCCTCTGCTATGTTTTGTTCCATGGCTATAGAAAACTGGGCCTCCCCATTGGTTTTGCCAAATTTGTTCAACGGCTTTGGAGCTATAAGTTTCCTGAAGGAAAGCTAATTGGGCATTTTGTTTACGCAGCCAATCAAAAATATTCTTTCTTTTAATTGTGTTATTAAGTCCCCTGACATTTAAAGAGATACACTTTACTTGAAAAGGATTTAAATCAACACCAAAGTTCATGGAAGTCATTTTTGCTTACAAAAGAAAAAGAAAAGCTTTTCCAAATGCAAATTTTGAGCAGAATCCGAACCTAGAATATGTGTTATTCAAACTATTTAATACTTGTACGCCTATCTTCACAGAAAAAAAGTGCAAATCATTAGACTCAGCGGGAAAAAGAACAAACAGACAATAAACAAAACATAGAATACTACCACACATCTAAAAAAAAAAAGTGTTTTAACAATAAAAGTTTCTAAGACCAAAGATATTAGATTTGGGTGGTATCGACAGTGGACTAGTGTGTTGCGTTATGCGGATTTTTGGAGTAAGACAGACAAGCAGTATTTGCTATCGAAATTATTCATGAGATATTAAATTTATTTTAGCGATGTTCCAATATGTATGGTCTTATAGCTTCAGGACCATCGTATAACTTGCCGTCTATAAACAGTTGGTCATATTTTAGATATGCTGTCTTGTTTTCCTTGTGAGCGTTCTTCAATAACGATGTTAGCCTTTTCCTTACCTCAAGAACTTCAGGAGCGAAGTCTTCTGATATTCCAAACGCCGTACCTTTTAAGTTTCTAGCCATACTTCGAACCTTTTCTTTTTCTTTGAAGACAGTGAATTTGGCAATGAGTGATCTTGGTTTCGAAGAATTTTTTTGTTTTCCTAAACGATGGACTCTTTCTAGGCTGATCTGGCTTGCAAGATTGGCACCCCCTTTCAGGTCTTTCTCGATGAATTTTCTAAGTGCTTTCTCAGCATCTTCATAAGTTTCACTTGCTGACTCTGGGATGTTGAAGAATCTTAGATTATTTCTTCTTGAGTGGCTTTCTAACTTCACTCCACGACTTTTCTCTTCTCGTACATCTTCAATGAGCTGGAAGACATCTTGCTCTTGTGTCGAAAGGGTTTCAGCCATATATTTGATCTCACATTTTAGATCTACGATTTCTTCGTGTGCGAATTGGAGACTCTTTTCCAGATCTTGATTCTTTTCGGTTAAGACATTTACTTCTCCTTTTAGGCCTTCAATTTCATGTGCAGCAGCTAAGGCTCAATCAAGCTTTTCATTGATCTTTTCTAACATCTCTTGGCAGCAGCATGCACATGATTGCGACATGTCTTCCTCAACATCCGTTTGAGAGCCTTTACTTCGCCTTCTTCTCTTTCTAGATTTCTCAAACGTCGACCTTTGCCTAGACTAAAAACCGCTCGATGACAGCGAGAAACAAGACCAATGTTTAGTTGGACGGAATGTAAAATTCATGCAGAGGAAAACCAGAACGTTTAGAGCTCTATTTCGTTAACATTATCTAGAAATCTTGACTTATTTATGGTTATGTGGATAAGGAATCTTTTATTTTGAGCGGTTTTTAGTCTAGGCAAAGGTCAACGTTTGTCATGTACCCTCCCCCACACAGCCAATGATTTGTCACCAACCGTTGAATCCGTGGCGAGACTGATCCGTCCGCGGTGGAATTCGTCTGAGTTGAGTGTATATATTTGCGAATTTCGACGGGAAGAAGTGAAGCGATATGGCAATTTTCGGATTAGATGTGTTGGATATTTATTGGGCGAAGGGTAGCCAGTAAAAAATTTGCCGTGGAACAGATTTCTGGCGATTTACGGCCTGTTGAACCAAAGTACCCGAGTCTGAAGATTCCTACCTTGACTTCGTCTTTAGAGAGGAGATAAAATTTCCTAAAATCGCCTTAAAATGCAACCAAACCGTCAGGAAACCACAAAACATGCAATAAAGCATTGATATACCGGTAAAGAAACAATAAAATATGAAATTTATTAGAAATTTTTTGATCTGCCATACATTCTCTCTATATATATTCAAAACCATAGCTTGGGCTACCTGTGGGATGATAAAAAAAAAAGAAAACAAAAAAAGAGTGCTTCCTAAGCAAAGTTCTAGTAGACAAAAACACAAATGTCCTGTGACAGAATGTGGAAAGCTTGTTATTCATCTACCGAGTCATCTAAGACAAGCTCATAAGTGGTCCCAGGAAAAATCAAAGTTGGCGTTGTCAACATTTGATTTGAGAAAAAGGCGAAAAAGAAAGCCAGAAGCGAAGGTATTGCGCTCATATAAGCGGAGTATGTCCACTTCCGAAATGCTCAGCTGTCGTACGTCACCTACACAATCATTTGCAAGGCAAGTACAAAATGAAGACAGACGACGTGATGTATCAAAACTATTTAAAATGTAGCAGATTCGTTGAACTGTCTGATCATTCTAGGAGTGAAGAGGACGAAATCATATCCATTTCTTCATCATCATCCACCTCGCCTGATTTACAAAAAGTGGATAGAAAAGGTGGCCAAGCTCTAATTAGTTCAAGTAGTGATGATGAACATAGCACTAGTGATATGTCATCGATGAAACGCAAGAGACAGATAGCGAAAAACATAATGAGATTTGGGCAGGGTAACATCAAAAAAATGCAAGAAGATTCTGATGAATTAAAAAGTAATACTTCGACTTCATCAGAAGAAGAAACATCAAGTTCATCAAAAGAACAGTTCAATGCCATCAGTTAGGCCAACTCTTACAAGAGAATGTCGCTCACTACATAAACAACTAATGCACGGACAGAAGGGAAAATCTCTACCAAGAACCAATAAGCTGGATGCTGAGGTGCTACAGCCAGTGTTGTGGAACACTGCCTCTGGGGCTAATCTGGAGCAAACAGAAGGAGATCCATCCATTGATAATAGAAGTGGCCATTCTGCCGAGAGAGACAGTGAAAATGACGATGAAAGCAGTGAATGTTATGTCGCTAAAGAAGAACAGTCTAGCGATGAGTAAGAGACCGAAGATGAAGCAGAAATAGCAGAAGATAACAGCAATGGGGCTGCAAAAAGCAATGCTAACACCGAAGCAGTCATAGATTCATTTTGTAGATGGCTCCAGGGTGTAGATGGTGGTCGTCGTGACAAAAGAACTGGAAAACAGTATGCATCACAGGTCTTTAGTATTGTAAAGTCTGTTGCTCCAAGTAATTTAGATATCAATTGTTTGTTGATATCCAAGAAAGTGCGAGACAAATGGTTGGAGCCACTTGAAAAAAAGAGACGCCGCGGAAATGTTAAGCCTACGTTGCTTCCTTGGCTAAATTTCTAAGATTTCTAATGATCAATTGCCCCTCCTCTGTAATAACAACACAAGAGGCAGTACGTAAATGCAAGGAACAAGTCTCCGAATGGATGGCTTCGTATAAAGCTCCCATTGCAAAGCGAAAATGGCAAAAGCAGAAGGAAGACTTCAAGAAACTTATATCCCCAAAGGATGTTCGTATATTTGATAGCTCAGCGATAGCTCGAGAAGCGATATCTATAATTGGTAAGAAGATGGAAAAGACAAGCTCCTGTGCTACACAATCAGAATACTGCCTCGTAAGAGACTATCTTCTCACAAATATATGCATTGATAATGCTTGCTGAGCGGGGCCGATTGCAAACATGACACTAGGAGAGTTCAGGAAGGTAATAGCTGATGAGAGAGAGATGGTGGTGACTGTTTTTCAGCATAAAACTTTAGAAATCCATGATCAAGTGAATGTTGTTTTGCCTGAAACGATTCACAAGTGGATGAAGATCTTTGTGGCAAGCATGCGCCATCGCATACCTGGTGTTAGCCCTAGAGATGACAGCAATCTGTTTCTCACCTGGTCCAGAAAAGATATGTCTTCCTCCATGGTGTCTTCCCAGATAAATTCTTGTTGGCAGAAAGCTATGGGGAAGCAAAGTGACCATATTAATGCTGCGTCTTTTCGTAAGGCATCAGTCACAATTGTTCACGACAAACACCCAAAGCTGAAGAAAGATCTCACTGATCTTATGGCTCATAACCCTGAGACCGCCAACAAGTTTTACAACATCATCTGGCAAAAAGGGAAAAAGGCAGCCGAAACCAGCAGGCAACTGTCCTGTATCATGGGAGAAAGTAATGTTGAGGAAAGCACAGAAACCACAGAGGCCAATGTCAATGATGAGGAAAGTTCCAAAGCGGCAAGACACAAGTGGGAAGCAAAGGAGCTTGAAGCAATAAAATGCATTTTTGCTGAGAACATTTAGTCGGGTTCTATTACAATACATGAAGTGAGAAAAAGGTTCATGAAACTATTCTTGAAGGCTTATCTCTAGAAAAGGTTCGAGACAAGATAAGAGATGAGATAAAAGCAAACACAATTTCACAAGTTGAAGAAAGCGTCGAGTTGCCAACAGATGAGTCCCTAGAAAAGAAAGTTGAAAGAATGGATGAAGACGAAAGAAAGACTCTTTCCCTTTTCACTTCTGGCACAAAATCTTCCCAGTTAAGTTCAAGGGTATTTACTGAAGAACAGACACAAGTGATGTACGAGGTATTTTCTGATCTCATATTCTCAAAAGACAAAAGAAACTAGAAAACAGTGTCATACTATACTACTTATAATGTAGCTTATCTTCTCATTTCAGTTGTAGCAAGATTTATTTTTTCATGAGTTAATGTAGCTGACTTTATATTCTGTCTAATTCAGTATCATTTGTTAAACAAAAATCAAATCATAAGCTAAAACAAGACCAAAATCTAGTGTAATTTAGTGCAGAATTGTTCCAAAATCATCGATCATAGTATTCTGAAAAATTTAAACAAAGCATGCAGCCTTAGAATGTATTATAATTATTGATTTCAATGCTCACATCTATATTATGTTATTGACTTTGTTCCAGAGTTGATTGAAAAGTATGGTGAAGGAGAGGTTTTCATTAAATCATGCCCTCGATGCTCACGCCTTGTCGAAGTGACAACAGAAGGAGTCCATTTGGGAAAGTCCCAACGAATTTATACTGATGTAGACCAGTTTGAATGCCTTAAGTGTTTTTATAGAGAAGATGCCCAATCTTCAGGTATGAGATTTATTTAAGGAACACAAAAAAAACGGCATGCAGGTCTATATACTGTGATATAAACCCATTAGGAGATGTAGAGCAAGAGAGATGTTGTAGAGAAACACAAGGCGTAGCTGAGTGTATCTTTGACTTCTCGAGTGCTCTACAGCTCCCAGCTTGTTTATATCACAGTATAGACACAAGGAGATCTCTTATATTCCTTTTATAAAATATTTTTGAGCTTGAAAGGCTAAGCATGTCTCTGTCCTCTAAATACAAACACAGTTGTCAGCCAATGAGAGCATGTATAGTATCTCAAAATAACCTTAGGCATAGCGAGCAAATTGAGAACTACCCATGCACCAAATTCATTAAAGACAATGGATAATGATGTGGCATTCTTTGATGTAATTGAGTTCAGTGCATGGAAAGTTCAACATTATTGCAGGATGATACTCCCAAGTATAAAGAACGAAATAAGAATTGAGATTAAGGTCGAGATCGATAGGATTGAAACTTCCATCAAAGACTTGACAACTAAATACTCTGACATAGAGAAATCGCAGAACTTTATGTCAAAGAAATTCGACGAACTGCTGTCGTCACTACAGCAATCGAAGAAAAGAATCCAAACTCTTGAATCTAAAGTCAAAGAGCAAGATGACATAATCTCTAAATTTGCCGAACAAGCACTTGAACGTGACCATGTGATCGACGAAGCACAACAGTACTCCAGGCGAGATTATTTAGAAATTGTTGGTATTCCCCAAATTACCAATGAAGATCCTAAAAAGTTCTTAAGGAGCAATGCTCTGTTATGGCTATCGATCTTGAGGATAGCGATATTTCAATCGCACACCGGCTACCTGATACTAAGAAGGTGAAGGATCGCATCATAGTCAAATTCGTCCGCCGAGACAAAAAGAAAGAAGTCTACAAGAATCGAAGAAGGCTAATCGGCAAGACTACTATAAATTTGCCATCGATCAAGAACGAATTAGGTATGAGTATCCCAACCAATCCAACAAAAATTTTTGTGAATGAATCCCTGACCAGCTACAGAAGAAAGGTGTTTAATAGAGTGTATAACTTCAAGAAGAATCACAAATACAAGTACATTTGGACTGTGAACGGAAAGATCTTTCTCAAGCGAGATGACTCTGAAGAAACATATAGTTTTAATAACCTAAATGACTTTGATACATTTGAATATACTCAAGGTCAGTAATACTGTAATATATATAATGCACCTTGTTATTATTAATGAATCAATTCAGTATTAATGATTTATATAATCTTGTCCCAAATCCGGACAGATTTGATGAGGCTGATTCTGATAATATGCTACAACTGACACCTTCGAAGTACTATTTAGCTCCTGAATTTAACAATTCTTGAAATACTAATGGAGCTTCTCAACCTCTACTGGTATTTCATTTCAATATAAGAAGCCTTTCTAAAAATTTTGATCAGTTAAATGAAAATTTAATAACACTAGACAGGTATCCAGATATAATTGCTGTTACAGAAACTAAACTAAATGATAAATTGGTTCCTAATAATATTGATATTATATCTCATAACTTTTTTCATGATGATTCATCTACAATGGCCGGTGGTGCTGCTTTGTATGTTTCAAAGAATTTAAAAGTTATTCACAGACCTGACATAAAATTTGACATGCTGCAAGTTGAATCCTGTTGGGTTGAACTCCAAACAAGTTCCAACCCCATAATAGTTGGGTGTGTGTATAGACACCCACATGCTAATTTAGATGATTTCTCAGCTCAGATGGAAGATATATTAAAGAAATTTAATGATAATAAGCAAATTGCATACATATTAGGTGATTTCAATATTGATTTTTTAAAATATGTGAATCACCTTCCAACTGAAAATTATATTAATATGTTATATAGCAATAACTTCTATCCTATTATCACAAAACCAACTAGGATAACTTCTCATTCTGCGACTCTAATTGATCATATTTATACACATTCTTCCAATTTTGATATAATGTCAGGAATTTTGACACTTGATATCACTGATCACTTGCCTGTGTTTTGTTTAGTATCTAATAATACTAAAAAGGAAAAAATCTCTATTTATTATAGAGACTACAGCCAATTTAATAAAGAACAATATTTATATGATTTAGGGAACGTGAAATGGAATGATATGTATGTTGACAATGATATTAATGAGACAACCAGAAACATCATGAACACCATCCACAAGATAATCGATAAGTATGCACCTATCAAGCTTGCTTCAAGGAGGAAAATGAAGCAAATGCAAAAACCTTGGATAACTAATGGAATTCTAAAGTCAGTAAAGCAAAAGCAAAAATTATACCAAGCTTCTTTACTTAATCCACATGATGCTGAAAAACACTCGAAATATAAAAAGTATTCAAATTTACTAAATAATATTATAAAAAATAGAAAAAAAGTATGTATACTATGCAATTTGAAGCTAATAAGTCCAATTTAAAAAAAACCTGGAAAATCATAGGTCACATCATCAAAAGAAAAACCAAAGCTCAAACAATTTCATCTAGGCTCATTATTGGTGATAATGTTTATATGGATAAACAAGACATAGCTGATCAATTCAATAATTATTTTAGTACTATTGGTTCTGAATTAGCTAGTAAAATAAGTGATACAGGTGAAGATGCTACCAGACATATCTACAATACACCCGTTTCTAGTTTTTTCCTTACTCCAGTATTAAGATCTGAAATTAATAAAAGAATTATGTGTTTGGATGACAGTAAATCTTCTCCTGACATACCTTATAATTTAATTAAAACAGCAAATAAGGAATTAACAGAACCGATTGCTTATATAATTAATGAATCAATAAGAAATGGAATTGTCCCTGACCTATTTAAAACATCATGTATTACTCCAATATTTAAGAGTGGGGACATGACTGACCCATGCAATTACAGACCCATTGCTGTTTTACCAGCATTAAATAAAATATTGGAAAGGGTTATCTATGATCAACTTATGAAATTTTTAGATCACCATAAAATAATCCATCATCACCAGTTTGGATTTAGGAAAAATCATTCAACTGAGCAAGCAACTCTTGAACTAGTGGACACATTACGAAAGGCAATTGATAACAAAGAAATTACATGTGGAATATTTCTAGATTTTACTAAAGCTTTTGATACTGTTGATCATGGGATACTCCTCCGTAAACTTTATAAATATGGCATCAGAGGGTTAGCACATAACTGGTTTTCAAACTATCTTACAAAAAGAACACAGTACGTAAGAATCAGTGATATCAAATCTAGCCTTAAAGAAATCAAATATGGCGTCCCACAGGGTAGCACTCTTGGGCCGCTATTATTTCTTCTGTACATAAATGATCTTTCAAATGTGTCACATAAGTTAAACTTTAGAATGTTTGCTGATGATACTAATATCTTTTACTCTAATTCAGATTCTGCTAATGTCCAAAATGTTATTAATACTGAATTAAACAATGTATACCAATACTGTGCAGCAAACAAACTAACAATCAATTTTAAGAAAACAAATTACATGATAATTAAGTCTGCAAAGAAAAATAATGCAGATATTAATATCCAGCAGATTGAACAAAAGGAATTTGTAAAATACCTAGGCATATATATAGACCAACATCTGAGCTGGAAACAACAAATTAAGTTTGTACACAGCAAAATCTCAAAAAATGTAGGTATTATTAGCAGACTTAGGCATTATATGAGTCTCAAAACACTGGTAAATATTTATTATTCATTGATCTATCCTTACTTATCTTATGGTATCTTATCCTGGGGAAGTACATATAAAACCAAACTTGCCAGGATTTGTTCTATGCAGAACAAGTGCATTAGGAATATTTTCTTCACTAATCGATATGAACATGCACTTCCTTTGTATAATGTCCTACATTTATTAATATTTAACAACATATTTATTTTTAAATCAGCCACATTTGCATATCAGATTATTAATATTAAATCTAGGGTACCTGTAGTATTTTCGAAGATGCTCAAACCAGCAAGCGAACAACATTCTCACAACACTAGATATGCTGCTAAAGGGAATCTTGTCCGCCCAGCTGTTAGAACAAACTATGGCAAATTTACTTTTCAATTTTCAATATCCACAATATGGGAAAAAATACCTATTTATATAAAAAAGTCAAGTTCTTTAAATATTTTTAAAAACAATCTCAAAATGCACCTGCTCCAAAGTCAAGAATAATAACTAGATCACAAATTTCTTCTTGTTTTGTCCCTTTTGTTTCTATCTTTTTCTAAAACTATTGTAAATATTAAGAAGCTTAGCCTACATTGGTTCTACACTAATTAACTTGTAAAAATTCAGTGGGTGGTTGTTGACCCGAAAGTTTTAACTCTTTTCAACAACCACACACACAACTTCTCTATCATTTTGTAATTATATCTATGTAAAAACTCTATATCTTATTAATAATTAAGCTCTTATTTTTGTAAATTAATATTATCAAAGTGTGTGAATAAATAAAAGTCTAAGTCTAAGATATGATTAACTAATATCTAAATGTATGATTCCTTTATTTTTAATTATGATCTGCAGATGTAGGAGAGGATGGGGTCCTTGCTGCAAGCCCAAAGGAGTCTGCAGAAGTGAATATACAACAACAGGAAGCTTTACTTATACTGCAGGTTGAGGATGACAAACTTAAAGCGGTATTGAATGATGCAACAGCTTCAAAAGATACAAAACGCAGGAAAATCACCCAGCAGAATGTCATGAGGGAGCAATTTAATGCTCTCAAAGAGAAACAGATAAATCAAAAACTCAAACAAAAGAAGTTGGAATTGGAAATCAAGTATCTTGAAAAAAAGCTACAAAAATAACATTAAATGATTTATTTATCATGGTTTACTAAGGGTGATTTTTTTTATTGCCAGTAGTTGATTTGTCATGTCATAGTATAATTATAATGGTCACATTGGCAACAGATGGCTTCAACACCACCCTTATAAACTGATTATGAATTTTGAATTTCCTATTGTTGTTTTATTTCTATAACAGTGGAATTTTTTATTGAATGAAAATATGACTGGAATTTGTCATGTTTCCTCTTTCAATTTGAGGATGAGAAGAATTATGCATTAATTTTAATTTATTGAAAGTATTCATTGAAGAACAAAACATTATTTATTTACAAAACATAGAATTATATATTTAATGTAATCTTTTCAAAATTAATGGGCAATTGACTGAATTTTGTCAGTTTTTTCTCTGAATTTGAGAATAACAAGATTTATCAAGATGTATCGGACGATGTTCGGACGAGTTTACAGCTGCATACCGCCTGGCTACAAGTACCAAGAACAAGAAACAAAGAAAGAAATCATCGAAGTGAAAAGGTCCGAGAGCTGCACCAGAACCCCAACCAAAGCCAGGACCCTCAGGAATCGAGTCGTGGTTCTTTAAAGTAATGGTGGGAGAGTCCATAAAAAAGAGAATCATGCCGGTAAAAAACATTTTGATAAAATCTTATCCCACGACAACATGTTCAACAGTTAAGGAGGAAATTGTTAAAGAAATGAACACCAGCCTTAGGTGTATAACTTTGTATGACAGTGACTTTTTAGAGATTGCTGATTCCCCAGGAAGAGTAGGTAAGCTGAGCAGTCAATTTATAATGTATAATTTGCTTTTATTATTGTCATGCTTGTTCCTCAAGTTATACCGGGTTACTGTTTATACATATTTTGAATGGCGCCGCAATCTTATCTGACGGTGAATTTGGCAATGAGCGATCTTGGTTTCGAAGAATTTTTTTGTTTTCCTAAACGATGGACTCTTTCTAGGCTGATCTGGCTTGCAAGATTGGCACCCCCTAAGGTCTAGTCCTTCCCAGAGCTTTTCCTTATAAAGTCATACTGACGAGACCATTGTTTTGTATGCATTTGTTTGCTACATGTTTTGTTCCTTTCCCTAGATAAAATGATCATTTTGAAGGCCTGCAAGAGTTCATTTGTTGCAAGCCAAATAACAAGAATGACTAAAGTTTCTGATTGTGACGAACTCAAGGCCATGTTGGCCTCTGACGATCTTATAAATGCTGAGGACGCTGAAGTAGAGGCTATTCTTGGCGTGTGAAGCTCTTTTCAAAGATGAGAATGAAGAAAAAGAAAGATTTCAAAATCCTGTCACGCAAAAGGATATTGAGCTAAGAGCAAAAGAAAGAAGAAGAAAACTCAAGAGACCACCAAGTGGGTTTTCAATATCTACAAAGCTTGGGCAAGATTTTGCAATAGTCAACTGCAAACTTTGTCCGAGGAATATCCATTTGTTCCTGTAGACGAGTTAAAAACTGCCTCGCCAAAGGAAATTGATTTTTGGTTGACATGCTTTATTTTGGAAGGCAACAAAGGATATTGGATGCCATATCCAGCCAATTCATTATATATGATTGCTTGCAGTTTCTGAGCTACTTTCGGGACAATTTGAACCGTTTGATGTCAATATCCTGGCTAAAGGTAATCTAGATTTTCTCAAACAAATTGTCGAAATATTTACCATCGATGTATTCAGCTGCTAATATTGATTCAACGGGAAGACGATTTACGAACCATTCTGGAAAGGTTACATGCACCATATCCTTTTTTGAAAAGGAATTTGACAAACAGACCATTATGTCCCGCACTGCCATAGAAGTACAGCTGTTCAAACTATAAAAGACTTAGCAGCACGTTGGTCAAGGCTGTCTCCAATGCTCGTCAGCCCATGGCTCCAACAATGGAGAACACGAAAATAATGGGGACACTGAATTAAGTAATGATCCGAGTAAGAACTAGGAAGTCCAATGGCAAAAGGAAACAAAGAAGTGTGGAAATTTTATTTAATTATTCAATTAAATACAGCAATATGATTCGTCGAGAACAAAAAAATCTGAAAAAAACCGCGAAAAAATCAAGTTTTTATTGTTTTTTTTTTACATTGAATTGTCCAGTTCCCTATTTCTATTGTCTCGGCCAAGTTTGAATGACTTCCTATGCGCCAATCAGACGCTAGAGCCGTTCTAAGATCTTGTATGTTGTGCCGCCGTGTCTGCCATATTGCTTTTACATATTATACATATTACGACTGACGAATTACATGACAAAAATAGAAATCCAAGGGAGTATCCGAAAATTTTATTGGTTTTTATGGCATTAGAACATATATAAAAGAGTTCAAAGGAGTTATTTGTCTTGAAAATGCAGCTTAAAAGCATTTGTTGTTGTCCTCAACACGACAAATGGGGATATGGATCTGTTGGTGTAAACCAACTATGCATGGTAAACTCAGTCGAAGAGTCCTTCTGCAAGGCAGGTAATTGGTCCAATGTTGGCCACAAGGAAAGGAAAAGAAATATCTGCCTGTTCTGTCGTCAAAGATTATTGCTTAAAAATAAGTTTGAGAGACTGGAGGTAAGAAAATATTCCTGGCTTCAACGCAATGCTAGCTTTTGTTGTAGCATGACAACACACGTGCTTGCTGAAAACTTGTTTGTGTCCGTGTGGGTTGTGTGTTTTTACTTACTTGTTTCTTGTGACAAAAGTAATAAATATAAGCAGTCGAGACGAAAGTTCCAAGACAAAATCTTGGATTAAAAGTTTTGATGTTACATAAGTTCATGGCATTGTCAATTGTTTCTAAACCACGCGGATCTGCAAACATAAATTATTTGCAATACAATACAATACAATGCAATGCAATGCAATGCAATGCAATGCAATGCAATGCAATGCAATGCAATGCAATGCAATGCAATGCAATGCAATGCAATGCAATGCAATAATCTTTATTTCGTACCTATATAATATTCATTTACAAGCATTTTGAATAAAGTTAATTACATAAATTGTGATTTAGGTACTGGACCTAACCAATAACTGTAAAGCTAATAGGGTGTTAAGACCAGTCTCTGTTTTAAAATTACAATAAATGAATCACATGAGGCTGAAAACTTATGGCACGAAATTATATGAATATCATAAGGTATCCAGTTTTTACACAAATTACTAAATCAAAAGAAAAAAGAGGGAGAAAAAATGAAGAAATAAACAAACAAAGCACTAAACTATAGATATATAAGACAATAATACGTAATAATCAAGTAAGAATAAATTTTTCTTTAACCTCTGATTTAAATTTTTAAAAGTTTTTTTTGTTTCTGCAACATTTATCTAGTGAGTTCCAGATTATTGAACCTATATATTTGATATTGAACTTGCCAAAGTTCGTTCTAGCCTTTGGCAAGTACAAATTTTGTTTTGTGGCTGTTCTTGTATTGTACATATGTACATCACTTACTTTTTTAAATAGTAATTGAAATTTATGAGGTAGAAGATCATTATTTAACTTAAACATAAAAATTGCAATGCAGTAATTAGTAAGATCATATAATTTGAGAATACTCAATTTTTTGTTAAACTTTGAATAATCTCGACGAAAACTGTTTGTGTCTTCTGTAGTATCCAGCAATTTATTTATGATGATAAAATTTGGTAAACGATCTGATAGATCGTAAACAATGTTACCACTAATGACGGAATGTTCAATTGAGTTTAAAAATATATTGTCTATAATTGTCGCCGAATGGTCAGTGATTCTTGTTGGTTGAAATATAAAAGGCTGGAAGTAATACGACATTATAGTACTTAAGAAATTTTCCGATTCTATTCGAGTGTCAATCTTTGCTAAATCTACATTAAAGTGTCCCATAAATAGGCAAAGTTTTTTTTCCCCGATGTATTTTTTCGATTGTTGACGAAAAGAGCTCCATAAAACTGTCAAAATCACTAGATGGGTGACGATAAATTATACCACACACCAAGTTACGATCATTAGGTCGTGAGATTTCTATCCAGAGCATTTCAGAATGGATATAAGATTTAGTAAGGTCATTGCGTGTTATGTAAGTCAAATTGTTTTCTATAAAGAAGCCCACTCCACCTGCGTTTGTAAGACTAGGCTCATGGACAAAATCATAGCCATCAAGATTAACGTTTGAAAAATTATCTTTATCTTTTTTAAATTTAGTTTCGGATAGACCAATGAGGGAAAATTGGCAATTCAATTCTTGTAACAGATGAGAGAAGTTATCGTGATTTGCAGAAAGACTCCTAATGTCGTAATGTAATACAGAAAAGGCTTTACGTTTGATTGAATTTCCATTCATCCTGGTTATATCATCACTATTGTTGAAACAATCAGTTGAATAGTAATCAAAGTTAGTTTGTATTGGAATATGCAAATCTGCATCTAAGTCTGACAAGTGGGGAACATTAGAAATTGGTGAAGTTATGTTAAGATAGGGAAGATTTCTTAATTCATCTAAGTTAGATATATCATCTAACATTTGTTATATGTAGTTCATATTCAAAGATGCTTACTAACCCTGTTTTGGTTTTAGTTTTTCTAAGTCCCCTTTGTTATTGATGACAATAGCTCTTGAATCCTGATCTTTTCGAAGGTATGTCTTCCCGTTGGAGGTCCAGATCAATGAGAAATGATATTTTTTCTTGAATTTTAGACTTGCATTATTGACTGTTGTCAGATTTTCGTTGATAAAGATGCGGTGAGCGGTGTTTTCGTAGCCTAAATCAGCACTGGTGGAGTTTTTGAGATTTTTTCTTGCTTTGTAGAATCTATCCTTAACATCGCGTCGTACAAATTTCACTATTATAGGAGGTGTTGAGCGTTTTCCTTTATAGTTCTTGGTAGGCACTCTGTGACTAGTGGAGATTTCTTTTTCGTCCAAATATAAATCTCGTCCTTCACTGATAGAACAATCTTATTCGTATCCTCTTGCTCTCATACAGGGACGCCATGAAAAAAGTTGTCAAGTTCCTGAAAATCACCTGCAGAAAGTTCGGTATGAAAGTTTGCAAGAGAGAAGGAAAAGGGATATCAGAAATGAAGTGCTCGAAAAGATGAAAGACCTCGTTACCAGTTATACTGTAACGCAGAAAGGAGCTGTCACTTTACTGAGAGAAGTACTTCTGTCAAAGAAATGTAAAGCTGAATTTGGGGATTTGGCTTCAGGAAATAATACCATTTCCAATCAAGACAGCAAGATCCTTGAAAGCTTGGCAAGAGAGTACCTCCAGTCTAAAGACAGAGAAACAAGTTGTGCCATTAGACAACAAGCAGCAAAGGTCAATGGTAAACTTTTGATTGGAGATACTCTCCACAACTCACGACTGAACTCTAGTTCAACTCAAGGTGAATTCCAATCCCGCACTGAGAAAGCAAGGGCAATTGGTAGGGTTAGCAAGTTTGGCGATGACAGGCGCCGACTTCTATCAATTGTTGCAAGTGACTTTTCTCAGTCGGTATTGCAGTCCTACTTCTATTGCTCCAAGGCCACAATTACTGCTGCCAGAGTTCACGCAATACTTTTTGGTAAAGGTTGCGTGGCAAGAGATGGCCTTACATTTACAAGACAAAGTGTAAGCCCTGAGATCATCCAGGAATTTGAAGCTTTTATAAATCAGGATGACATATCCAGGCTATCATCGTGTAGAAGTGTCCTTGTTGGAAAAGAGGAAACTGGGGTAAGATACTGGCAGTGTTCTATTAAAGATGCAGTGCAGCAATACTTGCTTAAGTGTCCAAATGGTGTCAAGACAACATACATATATACACACTTGCCAAAAAACTTTAGATCAGACTCTATGCTTGCTGGTCTATGTAACTTATGCGATGATTAAGGTCACAAACTTTGAAGCTCTGTTTTCATTGGTCGAAAAGATGGGTGACTTAGGCCTTCTGCAAGATGCGAGCCTGACCTCCAGTGTTGTAAGAAGCTACCAGAAATTCCTGAAAATCCGATATAAAAAGCAGGTAAACACGTGTTACTTTTATGTTTGTTTCATTTTCGTGGATGGATGTGCATGCAAAATACCCCATACATAGATGATCATGAGTCTCATATATATCCCTTATAAGAACATCATTCTGTAATGTGAAACTATACTATGTCCACTACATCTTTCTTTGAGTAAGTACATGTGTGATGTAGAGTGATGATTCCTAATAATGAATGGAAGGCAAATTTGCATCAAAGCCTGCGTTCAAAAGAGAATACAGAAAAATTAAATAAATTTCAACTTTTTTACAGGTCAAGACACATTCCCCTTGCAATGAACTTTGCAGACACTTTGCATTTGGAATTTGCAGTGCTGACCCCTTACAGATAAGTGCACATTTTGCCAATTTTTACAGCTCCTTGGGTTGTATAAAAGGAGTAGAACAGTGTGGAGACCCAGATCTGAAGGAATCCCTAACCAAAGATTTCGAACAGATTGTTGACAACCAAAGGGAATATTTAGCCCATCTTGTCAGAACCAAACACCAGAGTGAATACTACAGATATGTATCAGATAATTTGAAACCGGGAGAACTTTTGGTTAGAATCATGATAATACAAATAGAATAATATGTTTGTTTGCATCTATGTTCCAGAACTTCAGCAGTTTTTAGATGAACAACATGAACACTGGGACAAAAAGATGTCAACAATAAGAGAAATGTATATTCAAGCATTCCCTTCAAAACAGCCTAACCTTCCAGATAACAAGCCTAAGAAATTGAGGAAAAAGTCAAGAAACAAGCTACTTATCCAGCCAAGCTTCAGAAAGAATTTTATACAATGGTTGGTAGTTCAAACACAATATTTTACAACCATCCATACACACAAATACAAAGATGGAGGATTACATGATGGCTAAAGATATGAAGTTTATCTTCGAGTAGTGAAAATATTTCAGTGAACGAGTAAAATACTTTTCAACATGAGAATATAAACCTGATATCTTCGTGCCAATGTGTAATTTTGTTTCAATTATATATAGACACATCCAAAAAAACAAAACTCCATTTGATGTACATTTTGACTGATCCAGAGAGAGAGAAAACACAATGACGTCACCGATATCTTCAAATGTACATGTGGGGATATGTAAAATATGTCATTGAGATCCCAGATGTAGTTCATATGAAAAATACGAGTAGCATATTTTCTAGTGCATGTCTATATTATAGATGTACATATTTTATTTAACAATAAATATTCTAATACGTATTTATTATACAACAGTAACTTGACATATATTGACATTTCAGGTTTTCCTCAAATGGAGAGAATTGGCAAAAGCTATGAGAGAGAACATATTTGAAGATAGTGATGCTGTGGAGATTGATATATATGATATGAAGGTGTGGATATATTGTATAAATTGAAAAATATTGTACACATTGTAAAAAGAAACCTATATATTTATTACCATACTGTTACAATATTTCCAACTTTAAATTCATTTGTTTGTAGGCTAAAGAATGGAGCTACGTATTAAGAGAACTGTTTGGCGATAGATTGGGAACTGGTGACTATGGTCACATGACTATCGAACACACAGCAATGCTCTTTAGAAGATTTCTCTCTTTTAAAAGCTACTCCAATCAAGGTTTTGAAGCTTTGCATCGCTTACAAAGGCAGGTGTACACGTGCCACAAACTACGATGCAAAATCACCTGGACAATCCTGTAAGTACAGTGGATGGATTAATGTACATCACTTTAGACTGTATCCTGAATTTGAATTAAACCATTATTTTCATTATTTTCAGTGGAAGACATTCTGGTGCATCATTACACTGAGAAGTTACTTTTCTTTCGTCTGTGTGTCAATGAGGCACTTGATTGCTATGATAAAGGTATATAAACTACAATTATTATTCAAAATCCAAAAATGTAAAAATGCATTATCTATCATAACAGTAGTTATAATAGATATTTTTTCTCTAAATTTCTAGTAGTAATAGCAGCAGCAGCAACAGTAGCAACAACAACACTAACGTAGATGTTGATATATGTAGGAAAACAGCTCAAATTCCGTGGCTGTGGGTGGACTCTTGCAAACGCACCCAAAATAAATGAAAAAGATGTGAAATGATTATCTGCGATGAAAAGCCTGATGGAAAAAATGCTGGGAAGTGACTTCCTTGAGTATCATTTTGATAAGAATTTTGGTGTGAAAATTGTTGAAGAGATGGTTCCTACATTTGCATATGATCACAGTAAATGGGAAGAAAACTACAATACTCACATCCAAGTTATCAGTCAGACAGAAATCGAAAGCCAAAAAGGTCCGGTAAAAAAGAAAACAAGAAAATCCCTTTTTGCCTGTAGTACAACAAAGTATGATAATTTACCATCAACCAATGAAAACAAGTCTGGAAAACAAATAACAGCATATGCCAAAAACCACCAGAACCACATAAGCAAGAACAAGAACATTCAGATTGACATTTCATCACCTCATTCAACAAGCCAACCAAAAAAATCAGAAACTGACACTCAAACATCATTCAGTCCTCCAGAGGTTTTGTACAATTTCTGAAATCAGGCATGATGTAATTTCAGAAATACGATGGCTCAACATAGATGATGGGCTCAGTGCAAAAGAAATACAGGATCTATCTTCAGCACTCTTAGATAATAAACCGACAACAGTGATAACAAAGGTATGCATTAGCTCTAATACAAGAGCAGTGGATATGACATCTTTTGCATGTCTTGTTTGGGAAAGGTATGTGGACAATATGATCATTGATGTTTGTCTCAACAAGTACATGTTGGATTTAAAAGCCCAGAAAGCATCCAATACACTGGTATTTCCCACTTCATTGTCGTATCAAGAAATACTCTATTGTTTTAATGATTCTTGCAAAAACAATAGAGGATTAATGTATTTAAATAAGCTTACATTCGGAAGTCCCTCGTGACAGTTTAGCAGGTTTCCGAAGGCTCTCGATTCACTAGAGAAAGCTCCGGCTCAGGTTCGCGATGCAAAACATTAAACCACACACCCTCCCCTGTGGAGTAAGAATTGACATATAAATTATGGCAGAGAGGTAGGGTAAGGTATTTTTTTGACACTGGTTCTATAGTCTCTATGTCGCTTTGAATTTTCATTAATAAATGGAAGACTCCAAACTTCACATTCATTTGACAACTAAAATTCTAAGGAATGGCCTTTCTGGGGAGTTTTCTACCTTGTCATTGCAATTGTTGAAGAATCGAATCAAAACTGAAGTAGATAATCTATTTTCAAGTTTGGAGTCAGAGTAAATAATGAACTCAATATTCGAATAAAGAATTCATTAATGGATTATAGGGGGTACGCTTTAGTGGTTTTGACTTTAATTTCAATCCTCAATGTGGAATATTGAACAGACGAACGCATCTTAGAAGTGTTTATTTTGCGAGAAAAGAGTCAAAGCCGGTAAAGTTAAAACATTGTTGTTGATTAGTTACTGACATGGGTTTATTCATTACCCATTTAGCAAAAATAAGCAAATAGTCATGACTTTATTTGAACTTGGTGGCTCCTAAAAGAGCCGGTTGGTTATTGTTATTTTGGAATAAGTCTAAGACCGAACTTAATCCTCCTTGCGATTCTTTGCCCAAGAAAGCGATGGTTTGACTGCAAAAGAACAAAAAGATATTAATATTGTAAACAGTTAGGGCCAGGGGATGTGAACATTGTCTGCATATTTTACCTCTCTTTGCTACAGTACGTTTGCTTCTTTTTCTGTAGAAGGACAGTTTCATTAATGTTGTCGCCGTTATTATACTTTTGATTGGCACGCACTTCTCCAAAGAACAGTCGCTCGTGCAGTGTGGACAAGCAGAATGGTCGTAAAACACTTTCTTCCTTGTAAACAAGGAAATCTCTACTTGCTTATCAAGCATAACTTGACAAGTTGTGGAGGTTTTGAAAGTGTTTAACGACCATCCTTTGTCCAGCACCAAATCTAGTTCTGTAGCAGGGACAGAAAATTTTCCTAAACATTGTTGGCGGAGTTTGGCTGGTGCCGAAGGGAGACAACCGAACATATCTACGAAAGTCTCCCTATCCATCGGCATTGTAACGCTTACTTTGCGTTTTACGCCTCCATCAGCTGCTTGGCATCATGAAACGTTAGGACTAACATTTTTCATAATGGTTTCTAAATTTTTACCACCATTTTTTATAGTACATTCTAAATTTTAATTTAACATTATTTCTTTAAATTGATTACTTATTAGTCTTTTTATTAGTGTTCTATATTATCTATACATATTCTTATATATTTATACCTTTACTTTTTATTTTTATTAATTACTATTATTATTTGAGGGCCACAGGTTTGTCAGTTTTTAGTACTGTTGCGTGTTAACCCTCTTTAAATAAAGTTGATTGTATTGTATTGTATTTGTTCAGTCGCTGACTTATTAATATTTCTAACGTTTGACGTACGCTTTGGATACCTGTAACAAAAAATGGCAAGAAATTCGACTGGCCAAATTCTTACTGAGATATTCTCCAATAAGTATAACTAACTAACCTCTATTTTTGCTAAAGTAATTTAATTTGATGGCTTGATTACAGCTGCTTTCGTCCACCCAAGATTCATACTTGGAGCTGTAACCTTTCTACCGAAGTAGGAACTGGACTCTTCCTTCCGAATCTACTCGCCGATCTAATACTTTAGATACTTTATACATCTTGCTTGGTTTGAATATTACTGTCAGTAAGTTGGGTAGCACTTATGTGGTGGGATACATCCTTTTATGTATGATACAACAATAGAATTGTGATGCCATTGGTCAAAACACAGAGCCGGTAATTCAAAGACGCGGCTTTAAAAATGCAGTTAATTAATTGGCGGCTTATTAAACCGGATTGTTACACTAGTTTTAACGCGACCAAAGTGGGGATGCATAACTGCCGCCTTGAAACTTGACCAATATGTGTAGTTTTGGCCGTTTTACGAGATTATGAAACTTTTAGTTTATCATATTATATCTCATGTGCATTTCTCCTAAAGAAGCCTTTGTTTTTAGTTTACACAGTTGATTAAGTTTTATTGCGAGTATTTATTACTCAGTTATATTTGTGGGGAAATTTATTATTCAGATCCGGGTTTTCTTCTGGTCCATAATTGAGAATGCTTAATTCTATCAGATTTTTTTTTTGGTAGTCTGAAAGTAAACATGCAGCATTTAGAGACCTTAAAAGATACGCAGGATTGCCGCAATAACAAATTACCGACACTAGCTTCATGCCACTACGCACACGCGACCCCACTTTCAATTTGCCGATGAGTTAACAATTAACTGTGCTTTACCGCATCGACTGACAAAAACAACAGATTTTTTTAAAAAGAAGCCGCCTTGACTTGATAAGATCAATCTTTACGCTAATAGAAGGTGTATTGGAGGGTCTTTTTCTGACTGGCAAGTAATTACTTCGCTTAAAAATGCCGTGCTGTAACCTAAATATATTCTCAATTTTATAGTACTGTGAAAATCAAATCTCGCCTCTGACTGGCCAAAAGTGTTATGACGTATTCCTATGTATACTATATCATTCACTTTGCCACTCAAACCTGCGTCACATTGAAATCATGGAAAGCAAGCACAGGAGAGTTTTGTATCCGTGCTTCCTATGCTTGCATACAGCACGCATGTTCCACAAAAAAAAAAGCGTTTACAAGCTCATCTAATTTATTATCATCATCTGCCCGTCGACACAGCAGATAATAGATGTCTACACTGTGGATTGCATCTACCTGGCGGTCTCCATGAGATCTTCGCCCATGTTTCTGAAAAACATGGCCCAAGGAAGTGAGACCGCCTAAAAGCTTGTAAACAGACTTGCTCAGTGATGAGATTAGAATCGTTCAGTTATCCCTTCTGTAGATAACGATTTTGTATTCTAAGTAACCCTCGCTGATCGGCGGTCTCAGTAATGACGATCGCCGACCAAAGAAGGCTACTTTCTGAGAGCATAAAAACTGTTTGTAAAACGTTGTGAAGTAATGACATTTCAATTTTTCATGGAACACTGTATCACAAATAAGGAGAATAAAGAGAGCAAAGAAACAAGGTTCAGTTGTCGCTGAGGTTCTGCAGGTTTATTTTAGTTTAGCCATCTCTAACCGCTTCGAAAAAATATTCCCACACTGCCTAAACACCCTCATAATGTCTTCCGTGGCATCGAATTAAGTCCCCATACATGACTTAAGTCTAATGAACAGAGATAAAAGATTTTGACACCAGTGCTCTGTGGGGTGAATTAGATCGTGCCAAGGGAAAGTAATATTAGTTCAAGTTAAGTGAGGAATTCGAGTTATAATAGCAAGTTTGACTTAGCAGGTAGTAAATGACCAAAAAAGAGATACAGCGAATAGAAATTGCATACGCTTGAGTTATCTGGGCCCAAAACCTTGTTTTCTTATGATCAAGAGACTGGCAATCATTCATTCGAAGACAAGCAAACAGACAAAACTGCAATTACAAGACAGTCCTCTGTAAATTAGATACTTCAATAATACCATGATAGCCAATCAAAGTTATTTCAATTAATCGCTACATGCCAACTAAATATTTACTGACCGCTTAGGAATTTGATTCAGTGAAATTTTGATTACACAAACGCGATCACTCAAAATGTTAGTGAAATTAACTGTTGTTCACTTGTTGGACTCATGAGACGTATTTTGATCATACAAGATGCGAAAATAAAAACTAAATTTTCGATTTATGTTCATCGAACCACTAATCCTTTGAATGATTGTTTCATCCGACAAACCAATCTAGCTTTATAATTACATAGTTTTCAAATCATTTGCGGTATAAGTCACCTTAGCAAGGTGTAGGTTTCTATCTTTTCCTCTGCCTTTTTTATTAACAGAGTATTAAATTCTGAAAGTTAAAACAAACAACTGTGTCAATAATGATCACTTATTGAAAGTGATGATGATCATACACAGTGTTAGCAAGTCGCATTTCATAACTTTATTTTGTTTTCTAAAATTATCTGTCCTAGTATTTCTGCTTACTTCTTTCTCTTTTAAAATTCATTTTCATCATCGAACCGGCTGATATTACTTTTTAGGTGAGAATTATTTTCAAAACTATTTGTCACAGTTGAGTTTGAGATTGGATACTTTTAAGTAAAAAAAAAAACAACAAACAAACAAAACTGTTTTTTTCAAGTTACGTAGTTCAACTGTTAAACAGTGGCAACAGTGCGGCGCGATTTTGACTTGCATATGGTTTTTGGTTAAGCACATACTAATGAGATGGTGGACTCACATTTTACGGTAAGAATTTACTAATAGTTTTTTAATAAATTTGTCTCCACATCTATAACCTGTGATGACATAAATAACCACCTATTATCTACAACAGATTAACGACCGCCAAGTTAGCGATTTGCTAGAAGCTAGCTCTGTATCTCCATCGACATTTGCTGCTCATTGATCAATTAAGGTTAAGCACATACTATTTTGATTCATTAGTTGATCGATGTGTTTTTAATTACTAACTTTCTTTCAATTGGTTTTCAGCGAAATCTGCAAATTCCCCCTTATCAGCGGTGGTAAGTGTTCCAAAATCGTTCTGCCAGATTTCATAGTACACAGAAGACCATGGATTAAAGTTGGTCCCTTTATTTAAGCCTGGAAATCAGTACTGGTACTGATATATGTATATATATTTTTTTCTTCTTTATAGGGAGCTAATGTTATCACTGACATTGATGTTTTTAATTGATCAGAGTCCGAGAATTCCGCGCTCGTCTCCTTCATGTGAGTATTATTTAAGATTCTAAATATTCTCACTGATCTCTTTTAGATCCTACAGAACCGACTATAATCAATCGTTTTTTGTTTTTAACATACTAGCTTTTACCGTAATGGATCCTCCAACAAACCCGCCACCCAAGAAAAGACGAAAGCACTAATTTTGTAAATTACTTGAGTGTAAATAAAAATATATTTTACTATCATACGATTTTTGGTTTAGTAACACTTTAACAGTCTTTTTATTATCGACTAGTAGTGTTCATTATAATACACTGATGGGGGTCTTTTTTAGTTTTCAACTGCAAAACTTCTTTTTTTTCTTCGTTAATTTAAAAACAAATTTTTTAGTTAGCGTCACGTGTATTTACTACGTGACCACGTGAATTTAGTAGTACGTCACACAAAAAAATCCTTTCCCACCGGATTGTCAAACTCGTTTATGCGGCTAAATAGGAATTGTCTTTAAGAAATTAAAACTGAAACTCAGAAGAAAAGAAATTACTAGTAGTTAACCTTCTTCTGTCTCGTTTTCTAAGTACATAGTGAAACCATCAAAGTTACTTAATTCATTGTCTTGGTCCTCTTGGTCTTTATCTGGAGAATTTGGTCGCAGCAGGGTATCGTCTGTGATGTTGGTACCGCTATTGCTCTTTTGGTATTTTCGTACCACTCTTTTAAGGTTGTGTTTCTTAACAAAAAGCAATCTGTTTTCTTTCTGCAAGATCTGTAGACAACAAATTGAAATATATCATTTAAACTCAATTAATTTTAGTTCTTTCACTGCAAACATGTTTTCCCACATCGCTAATCAACTAATTTGGATACCTGTTCTGAGTATTTTGAGTTCCTTCCACCTTTCTGTGAAGCACGGTGGAAGTATTGATTTTGAACGTGGTTCTTCTTTTCCACACCTTGACAACAAAACCGGCTTATGTTACCATATTTGGCCAGAAACTGAGGGACATGATACACCAGAGCTAGAATTGATATTAAGAGAAAATACATTTGTTCAGTCGTATACGAATCTTTATCAGTTACCAGGGCCAAAAATGGCCAAATATTTGAATTTTTATTCATTGTTGTTTTAATAGTGTGATACCCCATGCAGCGAGATAAACTAACGCCTATCCTTTTCTAAGTACTCACTATGGATGTATGGGGGTAACGTCTTCGCTATTGTGAACGTACATAAACAAAGTAGCCCATTCTTTAGCGTTAGTCTTGAATTCTTCTGCCTCTAGGAAGTTTCTTTCTCCAGGTTTTGAACCAAGACTTTTTGTTCATGTCGCTACTTTTTATAAAATATTATTCTTATTTCACACAATTGTAAATAGCTTTTTTCCCATATATTCGAATTTTTATAATACTTATGTAAATACTTTTCACAAATCACTATTAAATTTTGACTAAAAAAATTACTTGTTTCAAATGCTTACTACACTATGCACACATGACAAACAAAATCATAGTTGGTCATCCGGTGTATACCGGATTCTAGTTTGAATCCAGAGTATGAATTGTCCTTACTTGCACATGCCTCTCACATAATTATTTTATTTGTATTATAGTACATGTATCGCAATTTACTCTGTTCATGGTTCACTTTACAGCACTTGAGAAACTTTTTTAGGACGTAACGAGAGAACTTTTACAACACTCAAACTCAACACTCCTACATCTTCCCAGGTATGCTTGCCTTGTACAACCTAACACTATCTTGCATAGTGATGATAACAGTTATGGAGATGACTTTCTTGGAAAATTCAAAATTCCTTTAGAGTTGAGTCACTGTTATCTCATTTTCTCTTCGTAGTCTTAACACATGTTAGGTCGGCAACCTCACATGTTAAAAATGTAAGTGAATCAATAATCAAGTGTGGACACGTTATTTATATTTCAAATTGAAGAAATGATAGATGCAATGCAACCGCATTTGAATGCCAATCGACCATAGTGCCCGGTTGGTTTGACAACACTCGGTTTTCCTACATCTTCCCAGGTATGCTTGCCTTATACAACCTAACACTATCTTGCATAGTGATGATAACAGTTATGGAGATGACTTTCTTGGAAAATTCAAAATTCCTTTAGAGTTGAGTCACTGTTGTCTCATCTTCTCTTCGTAGTCTAAACACACGTTAGGTTGGCAACCTCACATGTTAAAAATGTAAGTTAATCAATTAATTAATCAGAGAGAAGATCACTCTTAAATAAAGTGATGACGTATTAAGCTTATGAAAATTTTATCCTAAAAACACATGAATAGACCGGTTTCATCAATGAAGTCCTTGAGAATAATTTTCGCCAATTATATATGAAAGTTTGTTATGCTATCGATTCCAGGATTATGAAGTTATCAGGGTCTTTACATAACTGGGTAGAAATTATTTTCGAGACATTCTTAGAAACACTTAAAGCTACTGAAGATCGAAATCCCTAAAACAGGTCTACACTCGAAGATAATTCTCGATGAGGAGATACAGGAGACAAATCTAGGAGATTTACACTATTTTTTAACGACAAAATAGAAAATTTTCTTATTTCGTTTAATAACATTCTGAAAAAAAGCAAAAAAGCATGTCCATCACAACAACAACAATATTTAAGGCTTTTTCTAAAAATACTCTTACAACAGCGAAAATAGAAAAAAAACATTTGTGTGCACTGCCTGCTTTGCTTACTCCGCAGACAGGCAAGCTAACCAGCCAATCAGATCATGCACATGGAAATGGCGTCAAGCTCGAGGCACGAAAAATCAACTCTAAAGTATAGTGCTCCGCTCGCTCAGGCCAGCTATAAATTTGAGTTTGTTGCTCGGATTTTGAATTCCATCGGGAAAACTACCAATTGTTTGGCTAGTCACTCAAGCTTAGCCTGGATCAGTCTATTAGATCTGTGTTCTTAGAACTACGGTTTATGGCAAATTTGCCACAGCATCGATTCCAACCAAACATGCCACCTTTCACCTACGTGGGGGTCGATTATTTTGGTCTGCTTGAAGTGAAACAAGGAAGATCCTGCGTAAAAAGATATGGGTGTTTATTCTCGTGCCTACTTCTCAGCTGTTATTACTCAGTATTCCTACTGCGGAACTGCTTAAATTTGAACCGGATTATGGTTGGTGAAAGGTCTAATGTAAGAAGGAATGTGAACTAGTTAGTTGAGTGAATTGGAGTCTAGTGAATTGGAGTCACAGAGGGGTCTTCCTGCAGTGACAGCTGCAGATGTAGAGGCTGTCAAAACAAGGATGAACAAAGTACAGACACAGATAAGGCAAAGACATCCTGCAGGTGCAAAGCGCAGAATCTAAAGAATACATCTTATGCAACAATACAACACGAAAAACAAAGTGTCCTTGCTTCAAAAACAAGAAACCATGCAGAGAAACATTGCTTTTGCAAATACTCACGCTGAATATGATTGGAAAGTTATTAATATTGATCATGCATATTATTTTAGGTAAACGTGTTAACGAAAGGGAGACTGATCAAATTTATTACAAAAATGATATTTAAGAAAGGTATTGATCCGGAATTGAAAGCCTACATTATGTACTGGTTTCAAAAAATGGAAACCAAAGCAGCAGATCTTTCAGAAGACGGTATATAGATACAAAAATCTAAGCATAAAGGATATATAAAAAGTAAAAAGAATGTAAAGAGTCCAGGGAGACCAAGAAAAATCAGTGCCAGGACTGAAAGACAACTTCTTTGCAAAAAATAAATTCAATGGAAACAAAACCCCAATTTTTGCTCTGGCCGCTTAATGGATACATGCGGAATAGATCCAAAGACTATCAGCAACAGAACCGTGAGACGAACATTAAATGCCAATGGTTATAGTTATTTGCAGGCAAGAAAAAGAGGTGTGCTAAGCTCGCGTAATCTTATGTTACGTCTTAAGTTCGCTCGAAAAATTAAAACTTCATGGCTTCATGATTTATGGACATCACATATCAATTTTTATTTGGACGGAGTAAGCTTCTACTACAAGACAAATCCTGCGGGTCAAGCAAGAGCACCTATGGGTCGTATTTGTCGGCGAAAAGACAAGGGTATGGAGGAGGGGTGCACTGCAAAGGGCAAGAAAGAAGGAAGTGGGGGTAAGGTGCTGAAACTTTTTGTCGCCATAAGTTACAGTAGAGGCGTAATTGCATGTGACGAGTATGAAAAACTCGACGGCTGTTATTTTCAAAGTTATGTGAGAAAAAAAATTCCCGTCTTTGTTCTGCAAAGCCGATAAAGGTCCGTCTAGGCTGTGGCTACAGGACGGGGATCCTAGTCAGAACTGTGCGGGTGTAAAAGAAAGAATTAAAAAGAATGAAAGCAGAAATATTTCCATACCCCCATGTAGCCCTGATCTAAACCCTATCGAAAATCTATTTCATCTCATCAAAAAAGAACTAAATATTTTCTCACTTACTATTAAACTAAAGCACATGAAATAAATATTAGGTTTTAGGCAAACCAAAGAACATTAACAAATATCGGTTAACAACCAAATTCAATTGAATTTCCCACGGTTCACAAGGGTTTACATGCAATTCGCAGTTAAAATGAATTTGACATCTATAGCTTTCTTATAGTGAAAAGCGATGTGAACCTTTGTAAACCGTACATTTTTAGTTCGTATTTGATGAAAACCAACAACAAAACATGAGTGCTAACAGTAGTAAACCGTTGCAATCCAATAGTCTTTCAAATGTGTTCAAACGAAAGTCACAAATCAAGCAATTTTGCAAAGCACTTAGGGCAGGCTGGAATAGAGTGTTGCTGGGCCTGTGGAATCTGATATTGGAATTCTATTACTTTCCATCTCATCGACATCATCTCGGTTTCTCGATCATCCACCGAGCCATTCTTGATAAACATCAAAGGCCGTTTAGTTGTGCAAAATATAGGGGTGTCCTTGATCAATTGTCTTGGCTAAAATGTGTTTTTGGTGCTGGCAAATCCACTACTTCTCCTTCGAGCACTAGGAGAAGATCATGCCTTCGAATTCAGTTTACATTTGACGTCTTTATTCTTATGATTTGTTGTATAAGTCACGGGATAATTCTAAAAAGGTAGTAACATTAAACTACAATACGGAAGACCAACCATGGTCTATCATCCAAATGAGGTCTGGATGAGGTAAGCTTATAGGAATTTTGCCATATCAATCTCTTCGACTTTGAAACAAATTGCGGAAATAAATGTTAAAACCTAGAGGAAATACCTGTAGCCCCAATCTTGTTTCGAAGACAATTTTATGAAGTCATTTTCTTGCAACTTTTAACCAAAGCATCAAAACCTAAGTTCCAATGAACGGCTGTGATGTACATAACGGGCAATGCAGGTAGGCGCTCTAGCGCATCTTTTCACCACGTGATCGTGCAACTGAAACTTTCATATGACACGTATAATGACATGGTAGATTTATTTATTCAACTTTTCTCATTTGTGATCAACTAAATATTGCATACATACAAGAATGACAACATTTCTCTCTCGTTTTGTTCTTTATAGATATGGTTAATCAAAGAACGAACCATGAAAGAAAGTCAAGGTTTGGAATGGGAGGGAGCCTGAAGCTCTGAGAAGGTGGTACAACAACCCGATCAGACTGAAGTAGGCGAAGGCGAACGACCTAAAGAAGATGGCAGAGAAGTAACTGCAACCCGAAAAAAGAACATTCTACCTGAATCTTAACACTGGAGCTGCCGTTCGCACTGGGAGAAATCATGCCCAATCTGATGACACCCTTCAGACCAGAAGAAATGACAAAGAGGTGGAGATAGATGGAAGTCTTTGCCCTCTGGGAATTGGCCGTATCATCCAAGATTTTTCCTTCCCTTATTGCCTGGCCGAAGAAAAATTTTCAGCACTCATGAGATCTAGAGTCAACTGTGGAATTGCAGACAGGGATGGGGAGATCTGGTTTAGAAGCACTTGTACCATCCGTGCAGACGAGGAAATTCTAACCAGATATTCACACAACAACTCCTATTGGTCACTTCAGTTCTCTAGACCACAGATTCAGGCAATAAGAAATGTTTTGTTAACTGCTCATGATGGTTCTCTGGTTCAAGCAGACATCATAATAAGAAGAATAAGAAGTTGAAATAATTTTACACTGCGACACCAACGATCTAAATAGTAAAGAACCTAAAGACCTCGCTGAGGGTATAGTTGAGCTGGCCCACCGCATTGAATCAGATTCCTCTACGAAAGTTATGATCTTGGAGCTGATATGCAGATCTGATGAATCCCTCAATACTAAAGTAAAGTCAATAAATAACATCTTAAAGAAATTCTGCAATCAAGATGGAAGGGACATCATTACTCAAAGCAATATCACAACCACTCATTTAAACCTCGGAATGACAACAACCATCATGGCGTTCGGACATGCTGTCCAAACGCTCCTGTTCTTTTGGTTTTTAACCAGGGTTATTCCCTCTCCTGTGGATCAAATTTCTACTCTTGACTCGTCTACTAAATCTATACGTTATATGATTGCAAGCTGCTTGTTTTCTGGATGGCATTTGAGCATTTACACCGAACGATTTCTACAGCAGTCCATCTCTCAGATGAAGTTCCTGCATAAGAGAGTAGCTTACTACCCCAACTCAACGGCTACATATAATCCTGTGTTGCTAAAACTGTCTCTCAGCATGGACGTTCAGCCGAACCCTGGACCCGACATCCCTCGAAAAAACGTCACTCTACGCTGTTTTCTTCAAAACACTAGGAGCTTAAAATCTATGCTTAAAGGTGAAACAAGAGGCTCTCCTCTGAGATTTAAGCTACAAGATTTTCAAGAGCTTGTTTACGGCAATGGCTTGGACTTAATTGCAGTTACAGAAACTTGGTTAACTTCTGATATTTCGGATGGAGAGGTTCTCTCAAACGGTTATCAGATTCTCAGAAATGATCGTGAGATCCCTATAAAGCAATTAGATATAAAGCTGTAAGCCATTCACTCAGACTGAGAACATTTCAGAAACGTCACTTAATTGTTGAAAAAAACTATTATTTCTGGCTGTGTTAAGATGTTGAATAGAAGACAGGGGATCTTTACCGAACTCTGTCCAATGTGTCAGTTGTCCTCCTCTCTTATCATAATTTTAGCTGCATCTTAGGCCACTAGGTGTTGTAACTGTAGCATGAATGAGTGTGTGCATGTTCGTGTGTATGTTTGTATGTGTGAATGTGTTTGTATTTAGGATTTCCTTGAGGGTTGGGTTAATGTAAGGAGTATAAGAGCTAGGTGAAGCTCGAAAAGAGCGGATTTTGGGGCTGGTTTAGGTCGAGATCTGATAGGGAATACGTCTCTACCAGAAAGACATAGAAACAAGCAGGTTAACTCTTCAAGGATATCACTTAATAAAGCAGTTAAAGTGTATCGTGAAAACAAAGTTTACATAACACACTCTTAGGTTGCAGTGATTGTATTAACAATTGGTATAGTGAGGATAGAGGGTTAGACAAAACATATCCTCACTGTCGTAAGCAACAGGGTTTTGCCTAAACTTTTCAAATGAAAGGATTAGATGAGTTTCAACTGACAGCATGTCAAACTAGTAATAGAAAGGAACAAAAAGTAAAATGAAGTTATGTTGTGTTTATGCATTGCCATATACTATATAGTTAGCTACACTGGGACAAATATGAACAGTGGAGCACATTTTCATTAAAGTGGGAGCGAGAATTTTGTTCTCCTATACTTTAGAACTCAGGTAACATCCTATTACTGTGTTGTGGCTGTTTCGTTTCTCTGTTTCTTTAGTCTTTCAGATAGAAATAATGGATACCAGGCAAGCTGCACGATTTGAAAAATCAAAAGGGTTCAATAAAAAGCTGTTTTGAGTACAAAACTTATAGCAGTTGCATTGTTTATTTACTTGTGTATGAGCTGTAATTTTCTGGGGTTTGAGCATGTTAGGGGCAAAATATACAAAACAACGTGCATATCAAAATTATATACTGTAGCTATTTAAATACAGATACCAGTCGAGGCAATCATAATCATGCTTCTATTTTCTGATTTTATTCAGGAACACCTGTAGCAGCGCTTACTGGCATGGCAAAGGAGAACAAAATCACTGCTATAAAAAATCAAAGGATTTGAAAGAGATTTTCATCGTCAAGATCAGTCCAAACAGAGAATTCGTTTTGCTGTCCAACAACATAAGAAGCATGACATATTGGGTCGTTTGAATTGGCTTATTGAATACATTAAGGCCAATGGCGACCAAACACCCAAGACCATCATATGTTACAACACTATGAACGATATAGCTTGTGTTATTACTTGATGCTGATACTAGGGAAACATTCTTATATACCCCACAAATTTTATCAAGAAAACTGTGTAATGGGGATTTACCATTCGAGCTCTTGGAAACATGATAAAGAAAGAGTGGTTGTTTCTTTACGTGACAATAGTAAAGTCAGGGTCATCATTTCCTCCACTGCCCTGATCATTGGGGTTAACTTTCGCTATATTGTTAATTTCGGTCCAGCAGGTAATTTGCTTAATAAACGTCAATATTTCGACAGAGCAGGGAGAGATGGTTTACAAGGCCACTCTCATTATTTATCATGGCCATCCGCTCAGCCATTGTGAAAAGTCTGTCAAACACTTTGTGAAGACAAGTGGCTTCCTGTGCTTGGCCGCATATGCAACCCTAGATGATACTGCTAAGCCTGCAATACCACTACATAATTGCTGCGGTTTTTGTGCCATCAGTTGCAAGTGTAATGGAGTTGCAGTGAATCTAGGCCATTATTTGAGAACAAGCATCCAACTTGAATTGGTGCAAACAATTTGAGGCTGACCAGTAAATGAAGAAGACAAATCTTACTTAAAAGTTGCCCTTCAAGAAGTTCAAGAAAGGCTAGCAAAAGGAAAATCACTTCTGGATGGTATTTCTGGACATGGATTCTCAATGCAACTTATCAAAGATATTGTTGAACATTCCTCCAGGATATTCAGAGTAAGTGACATTCTTGACACTTGTCCAGTGCATTCCATTGACAGTGCCCTAGCAATTTTGGTGATTTAGGAAATATTTTGGATATTCCTAACTTTGACCATTCAATTGAACTGATATCAAAGTGCAATCCTAATGAATCCAAAGAATTAAGTATAAGCAGCCTTATATGAAGTATACTTTTTGAGTGAAAATCGCCGAGCCAAATATAAGTTCAAAATCGTCAAAAAAAAGTCAAAGCAAACTAGTAAAACAAGCCTATGCTTCTGTTTAGTTTCAAATTAGAACTCATGTCAAATTTCACACACAACTATCCTTCTGTAGTCAAAAGTTGGAAGGTTACATTTCACATATAAATATTTTCCTGGGTTGGAAGGTCAGATTTCACATATGAATAAGTTTCTGCATTGGAAGGTAAGGTTTCACATATTAATATGATTCTGCATTTGAAGGTTAGATTTCACATATAAATATGCTTCTGTAGTCAAAAGTTGGAATGTCAGATTTCACACAAATATGTTTGACTGTGACAGGTCTGATTTCACATATAAACGTGTTTGACTGTGAAGGTCTGATTTCACGTATAAATATGCTTCACTATGAAGATCTCATATTCAAATATTCATAAAAATGATTATTTACGAAATTCATGGATGAGTTCCAAATACGAGATGATTATCTTCATACTAAGATGTTTATGTACATTTTTGTTATAACAAATGTATTTATATAAAAATAAATGAAAATATGTCCAATTGCAATTGTTATCTTGGCTGATCTTATCTTTATGCTGTCAACATTTCTGCTTCTTAAAGTCATTTGATGATGAAAATGAATTAAACATACTCCCTTTTAATGAATCATATGGAAACTGATAAAAAGAATTATCCAATATGTACATTTTTCTATATCTTAAGCTGAAACAACTTACCATACCAGAAAAAAACATGCAATAATGACATGTTGTTGGAAACAGTAATACGTTTTGTGATTGTCAATATTAATTAGGTCACTGACAGCTGACAAATATGGATTCACGTTGCGTGAGTCAAATGAGACGTCTACCTTCCAAATTGTTTGAGTTTAGCTTGAAAATTCCAGGGCAGTTATTGATTTTGTGTCAATTTGTCCACAGATTCTACACTTTGGACTGTAGATTTTCCTGGTAGACGTCCATATCACCTGAAAAAAATACCCATCAAGGCTTTTTAGGAGTGCAAAGCACCAGGATTAGTACATTAATCTAACACTGAACTTAATTTTGTGAATCACAACAGATTTTCGAAGTATTGGCCAAAAAACTAGATTGTTGGCCTTAATGACATTTGCAGGGATACACACATCAAAGTCCTCAACAAAAATGGTTTCATTTCCAGAAAAATATAGGGGACTGAAAATGTCATACACAAAGTATTACATTCCTTTGATTACGGTTGAAAATGGCTTTCATGTTATGTCAAAAGGCTGTCCTTAGGAGTAGTTTTCTAGCTTTTCCAACGTCTAAATTTCAATCATTACCACCTTGGAAGCTTTGTCTCTATACAATACCCTTATTTTTTAATGGAGAATTAGTACTGGCTCGAAATAGGAAGCTATACTCGAATAAATTTGCTGATATTTTGATATTTATGAAAAACAGAGAACAACAGTTTGATGACTTCAAAGCGATAACCTATTCTGCGGATTTCCCGGACTGTTGAGGTGTAAATTACAGAGACAGCAGATCCAGGAGGTTTTTCAGCGAAAGGACACAGTATTATAAGATAACTGATTAGGTTAAGATAGCAATAAAGCCATTAAGTTGTTCCTCTGGTCCGCTGGAATGTGAACGGATTTCAAATATAAGGACAAAATATAGGGACAAAAGGGTTAACGCTTAAGAGGCTGTCTCTCTAAAAACCACCTATCGACTCCTGGGTTGAAAAATCAATTTTCCTGATATTCCGTGTGTGAGTTCCCTTTACTATACCTATTACTATTATGTATAAGGAATTTCGAAAAAAATATTTTTTCTACGAATTTTGGCACTTTTTCGATATGTTGATGTCTAGGCCGTTTTCTCTTGTTTTAGACGGCTTAAAAACCAATGACTTGGATTGTCTATAACTTTCGTAAATCAAAACAAAAACTAACAAAAATGTGCAATAACATAGCAAATTATCGTATCTTTACTGACTGAAAAGGATTTTGTCTTAGCTTATTTTAATAATTTGAAAGATGATTTATAAATACTTGTATTCTAAAACCTTTTGACAAAGTCGGCGACACGTGACAATTGTAAAAATTATTTTCTCAAAAGTGGCACCTGACTGAGAGTTGAGACTTATATGGGGAGAAAAAGGAAGGATGGAACTAATAAAATCTGGAAAGAAACTTGTAACCTACTTAAATCCGAGCGCAAAAGCCGTAGTCAAAGTTGAGCGATTTTCGTGTTAATTTGCATAATTTACTGTCAACACTGTCTGGGCCGTCTCGAGCATTGGACTTCACATTAGTTTTCAAAACAACGAAATATTGCAGAAACACCTTCTAAACAGTCATTCTTTGCTTGTGGATATTCATGAAGCCTTTCCAGTGCTATTTTACTGGCACCATTACATAGTTCAGCATAGATATCAGTATAGTTTGATTTAGCGCTACAATCTTGAGAAGTAGAGTTAAAATGCTTGACAATGCACTTGACAATCGCGTATTGGAATCTGTTCTACTTTTGCTCATCTTCGGCGATCCCCAATTCTTGCAGTATCACTCAAATAGATGATATTCATATTATCTCGGAAAAGGCGAAAGTAATTCAAAACTCAATTTAGTCGCCAAATGACTAGTTGAAACACTGTACTAAATCAATTCATTCATTCTTGACCAGGCCGAACGGAAAAATATAAGTATATATATAGAAAAGTATCAAATATATGTTATGTATACATTAATGATTACAATATTAATTTTACATCTTACATTTTTAAATAAGAGAATTTAAAATAATGAGAATGTAAAATATTTTTCAAAAATATGTACTTCAAAATAAAATCTTGCAGTTTAGACTTGAATGACAGGTTGTAGATTTCAAAATGATAGTTGACGTTGAAAATCAAAATAGTACAATCTATATCAAAAAATCAAATCAAACAAGTAGTTCTCCCGGACGTCAAAATGGATAAAAGCTGCTCACTTTTTGGTCTTGGAGGCATTTCGTGCGGAGAGTTTAGAGGTGCTAGTTCTTTAGTCGGTCTTGGGGACTGTGTTGAAGACACTAGTGTTCATCTCCATACTTGCCACCTCTCAAAATCAGGTCTCTCCGAGTTTCAATTAATTCTTGCAAGAGTAGGATTATTCGATACTTCCTTGGAAATGGCAAAAACCATGTCCATATGTCCAAATCACCGAGCCAAACTAGGCAGATATTGGAGGCCTTTGAGGTCTTGTCAATATCCAGCACACAGAGGTTCCATTCGAAGTTACAAGAATCGAAATGTCGTCAACATCCAGCTTTCTAAGGAGATGAACAGATTATACGGAACTCTTGTGCAAATAGGATCTCGTAAGTATTGTTTTATTATACAAAACTGCAATGAAATATAAGGTGGTCTCCCGTATTACTAACTACAAAATTATTATTTTATTGTATAAACTATAAACTGCAATGAAATATCAGTTGATCTCCCGCGCGATGCGAAAAGTGATATGAAAATCTGATATAAACACGTCAACACTGATACCCTGTGCAAAAGAGCGGGGAAAATTGTGGTTTCACTTGAGTTGATATTTCATTTGAGTTTTTGATTCATTGCATTCACTCATGACAAATCAATTGAATAAATAGCTTATACTTGTTTTCATTGAGGAAAAAAATCGATTTTATCAGCTGCATTACTGATTTCCCCACAGCAATATGCCCAACATGTTACAAGAACCATTCAGAAAGGGCAGCTGGACAAGGAAAATGGGTTACGTTCTCCCAGTATGAAGCAACTGAAGCATGCGCTAAAGATATTGAAAAACTCTCTCTAGACGAACCATTCACCAAAGAAAGGTATATGATATAATGATAATTGTATTAGAATAATGAAAGCTTTTAATATTATAGGATTGGGTTTACTAAATATGTTTGTCAACTATAACAGAGTCATCGAGAAGCGCGCGCAAGGCAATATCAAATAAAAACAGCGAGAGCTGTTAACTGAATCGAGCAAGTGAAGAGGTGATAATAATAAAATAGAAAATAAATAAATGAGAAAAAAATATATTTACAACTGAATGGAAAATCTACTTAATTCAATAGGATCTCTATTCAGTTGTAATTCATATGATTAGTTTCTACCATTCATTTACTTATTTTAGCGGAGCTCCATACGCATATAAATATAAAAAAGGAAAAAATAGAAGAATTGACGCGCGCCAAAAACTTGTCACAACGCGTGGGCTTCCTGTGGAGTGCCCGCTTGCTACTCCTTAACTTGAGCGCACTATTCTAGCTTGTGGACGCGTGAGTTCAGTTATACTTTATGTATAGACTGAAAATTTTACATACTATATTCTGTCCTTCCGCTCAATATATTCAACTCACCAGCTCGCGCTGCTTGTTATTTTTTTAGCGTTGCATGCTTTGCTTCAACGCGTCTCGTTAACTACGTTAAATCAAATATTTCACGTGTACTAATTACACCCTGATGTTGACCACCAATAAGCTATTAGAAACATCATGTATAAATATTTTTCTAGAAAATGCAAAGTGGAAGCTACCGCCCTTGTGAGTCGCCAGCTAGAAAGTATCCAGTCACCTTTGCCAGGGTTTCCAGACACTCCCAGACCACTATGGACACCAGGCTGCATGAAAGACTTCAGCAGTGACTCTGACATATCGTATGAAGAGCCCGAGTCCCGAGATGCACTAGCCATATTCAATAATGCAATAAAGGAAATATCTGATGTTTCATTTCAAGATGCGCCGAAACCTCTTGCTTTCCAGCTGCAGAAAGAATGGGATATTGCCACGAAAGTTGAACAACAACAGTGCATTGAAAAAGCGTCCGAAGCATGTCGAGTTATTTGCAGTTTCATTGCTCCTAAAGCTGTGGAAGCCTTGTACAAGTCGTTATCCGTTGAAAAAGAGGAATCCAATGAGCTGAAAGCTCTTATGACGGCTTATGCCAATGCCCCTACAAAACAATTAAAAACGCAGATCCTTAGTATATACGCTCACGAGCATACAATCAAGCAGCTTCAGGAGCTACATGAGCCCTTTGAGAAAGTGAGTGAATGGCAGATAAAAAGAGCCCGCGAGCATGCAAAACAATCTGGACCAGGGCTAGAAGTCTGTAAACCGAAAACGCACCGAATTAGCTTGGACATGTCAAAAGTTGATCATTTTCTTGACTTTGCAAATAGGCCTTACTTCCACCAAGACGTCGCTTTTGGAATGCGTAAACTGAAGTTGAAGAATGGAGAAGTGATTGAGATGCCCAATGTATCATGTTGACGTCATGTTGACGTCATGTATGAACACGTAAGACACATCCTTTTGCTCTCTACATTTTTGACCGTTTATTTGCGGTCTCAGTGCCTGGCATCCTTTAATTTACACAATAATTCTTATGCAAGGGATTGCTTTACTGGCTTGGACAGTTTCCAGTGGACAAAAGGTCTTCAGTTTGCCGAAAAATCAGATCTTCAGTATTCGAATTCTACCATCAATCTTTTGAAGTTTCAAGACCTAGATATTTGCATACTGTTCAACCACACTGTCCCTGTGGACCAGCCTAACGAGTCACTATTCATCGACTCTTTATCAAACAATAGACAATGGACTTTGCGAACTGAAAGTATCTTCACATCAAGATCATCATCAACCGTCAAGAAAAGAAAGTGGTTTAAAAGTCCTATTCTGTATTATCCTAATTCAACCACATCATTTAACTATATGGAAATAGTCCTTTCTGGTGATGTTCAAACACATCCTGGCCCTGACTCTGATTGTTCTAAAGGTATCACGGTTAGAGTAACTAAAAGGAGCAAGGACTACAATAGATGCGAGAAATCCCGTGATCTTAACAACTGCATACTTATTGATCCTTTTACTTCACAGCCTTACGATAAGCGTGTGAACAGCGGCTTATCGTTTGATTGCATGGAATGTAAGCTTAACACGGACTGTTACTCTGGACTTCTTTGTGATATATGCAACCAGTGGCTCCATTATAGCTGTGCCTACATGCTATATGATGATTTTATAAATCTCTTATCTACTGAAGTTGCATGGACATGTCCACTCTGTTCTTCATTTACTACCGAAGATGAACAAACATTGGACTACAATATAATTAACAAAAATGATTCTATTGAAACTAAACATTCAAGAAGCAAAACAACTCCAAAGATTAACACCATACATCATAGTTCATCTCCTGAAGGTTCAGCAAAATCACCTTGTACCCAATTTTTTGAATCTAAGAAAAGCATCAAGGGTTTGATTATTGGTCACTTAAATGTGCGGAGTATCAAATCTGGAACAAAATTGCAAGAACTTAAACTATTACTTCATCAGAAGCCAACTGTACACATCCTCACCATTTCTGAAACATGGTTGAACGATACCTGGACTAATAATATGATAGCTATCGACAATTATTCTGTCATTAGGCGTGATCGTGCAGCTAATGCTCTTGGGGGAGGAACCGTTATTTACGTTCACAACACCATTCAGTTCTCTTTTAGGGAGGACTTGACCACCAATCTACTGGAATGCATATGTATTGAGGTCAACATTCCTTTTACATCCCCGATCCTGGTTCTGAATGTCTACAGACCTCCATCTGCCGACTGTGCCTATGACGCCGCATTGAAGACTTGCATAGAAAAAATATCTAGTGAAAACAAAGAACACTTTGTATTGGGGGACTTTAATATCGACATTTTGAGTCCTAAGAATCGTTCCAACAAATTGTTAAAAAGCCTTCATTCCCTTGGCCTTAAACAAGTGGTGAACGTCCCAACACGTGTTGATGCAAGGCAATCAGACGGAAATCTCACCATCTCGAGAACATTAATTGATCACATCCATGTATCGCATCCTCACAACGTTGATCAAGTCCACGTTCCAGAACTTTCTTTAAGTGATCATTATCCAGTTTTTGTTGTAAGAAGATGCAATGCTGCGTTACGTCATAAGAAGTTCACGCATTGTCATATCAAATACAGATCGTTTAAGAACTTTGATCAAGCTAATTTTATCGGGGACTTAAAACTGGCCCCTTGGTCTGTAATCCAGTCCTTTGATAATCCATCAGATGCCCTTGACACTTGGTATGACATTTATAATGACATCGTTGATTCTCACGTTCCCATCCGTGACAAACGTGTTAAATCAGTTAAGTTGCCTCAGTGGCTATCTAGAGATATATTAGCCAGCATTAGAACAAGGAACCATCTTAAAAGGACAGCTAGGAATTCTGAACAATGGGATGAATATAAATGTTTTAGGAATCAGGTGACATTTCAAATCAGGTTAGCAAAGAAGAATTTTTATTCTAACCAGATTGATAACAACAAGAAAAATACCCAAAAGCTGTGGCGAGTACTAAAAAGTGCAACAAACATGGGGTCTAAGGCTCCCTTTCCTTCAAAGATATTTCAAGATGGTAAGTCTCTCACTGACACACGTGATATTGCTAATGCTTTTAACTTTCACTTTTCCAATATTGCTAATACAGTATTGGCTGAATCTGGAACGCAGCACCTAGACACTCAATCTGACCCTACTGGCTCAGTAGACCAGTTTGTAGCTGCCCAATCTCCTCATGCCTCTCCATTCTCCTCAGTGCCGCCTATGACTGAAAAGTTCCTGTCTGAACAAATCAAGAATTTTCCTGATAACAAAGCTAAAGGCGTAGATTCAATCAACACTAAGCTGTTGAAGATTGCACGCCCACATATATTGTCATCTTTGACTTATATATACAACTTTTCTATTTCTTCAGGGATATTTCCACAACAGTGGAAAATTGGTAAGATCACCCCTGTTCACAAATCAGGGCCTAAACATGATGTTGACAACTATCGTCCAATATCTGTACTATCTTCACTTTCTAAGATCTTAGAACGTCATGTCAGTTTGCATTTGCTTAATTATCTCCATGACAACAATCTTCTAAGCAAATTTCAATTTGGCTCTCGCCCTTCCTATTCTTGCGAGACTCTTCTTCTGAATCTAACTGATAAATGGCTAGAAGATATTGACAATGGCGAACTGACCGGTCTCTTACTCATTGACTTTCGTAAGGCATTTGACCTCGTTAATCACGACGTCCTTCTAAAAAAATTATTGTGCTATGGTATCAATGGATCTGCCCATCGTTGGCTTTCCTCGTACTTAACTGATAGGACACAACTCGTGTCTATTGGTTCGGTTGCTTCTGATACTCTACCTATGCTCAATGGAGTACCACAAGGGTCATGTCTAGGTCCGCTGCTTTTTCTCGTCTATGTTAACGACATACCGTTTTCCAATACATCATGCAATACACATTTATATGTTGATGACACCACTCTATCCTGTTCCTCGCCAAGTATTGGTGAAATAAACTGCATTCTACAAAAAGGCGTTGACATTTTGAGTCAATGGGCCAATAACAATAGGATGGTAATTCATCCTAAAAAGTCCAAGTCCATGGTCATTGGTACCCATCGAAGATTAGCTTCCCTTTCCGAGACTCTTAATGTTTCATTAAATGGTAATAACATCAACCAATCCAACTGTGAAAAGCTCTTGGGCGTCTTTATTGACCCCTCCCTCTCATGGGACGAGCATATTTTCAAAACTATCAAGAAGTTCAACACCAAGCTTGAAATGATAAGAAGGGCAAAGCCATATCTATCCCCAAAACACATTCTTCTCTTATATAACACAATAGCTAAACCAACCTTGGAATACTGTTGTTCTGTTTGGGGAAATTGCTCTTCTGAACTTCTTCAGCAATTGCTTCTTGCTCAAAAACGTGCTGTTAGGATGTTACTTAATGCTGACCTTTCATCTCCTTCTGTCAACCTATTTCAAAAACTTGGCGTGCTTCCCATTTCTGATGTTGCTCGTCTAAGACTCGCCAACCTTGCATTTAAATGTGTAAATGGCCTCGCTCCAGAGTGTCTGGCGGATAAGGTTGGCCACCCACTCCATCGTTATGGCACTAGACATGCCACAAATAAACATCTATCCATCCCAAAGGCAAAATCAAATGCAGGGAAACGTCGTTTTTCTTTCCTGGCACCTTCTATCTGGAATAACTTACCTCTTGAAACTCACTCTGCTTCACTGTCTCATAAATCCTTTAACCGTAAATGTAAAGAATACTTTCTCAATCACTTAAACTCAACTACTGAATTAAACGTGTCAAGACTATACTGATCCAAGCAAATCTTACTGTGCTCATTCTCTAAACTCGTACTTGTTTTATAATTGTTCGTATACAACTTATTTCTAATACATCTATATTATCTTCATTCATCTCATCTCCTCTCTTCCTTTCCTTCCTTCTCTTCTTCTTCCTTCTCTTATTGTCCCTTCTGTACCAATTTGGGGTGGGAAAGTTATATCCAAACATTTTTAGCAACATAGATATATTATATCAACGTATTCATAATTCATAGATTTTTAGTTTCGATAGTTTAGAATTCAATTGTATAGGTAGCCAATTTATTGATGTATATAATTTAATTTATCGGGCCAGATTGGAAAAAAGTTCAACTTTATCTGCATGATACCCAATAAAGATTTATTATTATTATTATTAGAACTGTGACAAGGGCTACGATGATCTACCAGTATCAAAAGTTTTGTAGTAACCAAAACCCTGCATTTGTACCATTAAGTAGATCTACTCTTTACCGCATTTTGGATGCAAGAGAGGCTTCCCAACGAAAGTCACTCAGTGGACTTGACAATATAGCAGCAGATGGGGAGTCTGGCATTCAAACACTGAAGACTATCACAGGACAGCTTGTCTATTGGGGAGTGTCGAAGGAATGGGCCGAGAAGATCAAAAAACGTTTGGACAATGGAAAGAACTACCTGAAAACTGATTATAAAGTCCATTGCAAAGAAGAGGTTTCCCCCTGTGCAGATCATTGCAGGCACTTTGGTTTAAGTGATCCAAACGACAAAGACTTTCAAGAATTATGCAGTCACTCGCATGATATGACCTGTGAACACTGTGAAGATATCAAAGCTATCCACAAGGAAATTGAAAGTAAACTCCAGAATCATTCACATTCTAGTTATACTAAAGACCACACAGATGATCTGTTATACGACTTTGCTGAAGCAAAACGCCACATCGAGAAGTGGAAAGCCCACATTTTAAGATCTGCTAACCAAGAACTAGCTAAGCAGAATGTTCTTCGTGACTTAGATGATTCCTCCATTTTATTGATCATCGATTGGGCTATGAAATTTACTCAACTCAGGTACGCATTAATGCATTAATCTTATCCTGTCAATACCTTGTATGAAAAAAGATACCTGCAATGAATGTCGTAGATGATTGTGGTTCTGGCATAGGGAGCCCAACTTTTTCTTTTGACTTTTATTTACATTTTACATTTAAGGTAACACCAAAAACTAATGCGCGCGTTTGTAATTGATGGGTTTCCTGTAGTAGCTTTTGGCGCGCGCTTGTAGATCATGGGTTTTTCTTGTGGTAGATTATCCCGCGCAATAATCGTGGGACACATAGTATATGTGCCACCGACTATTTTAGTAGCCTCGCGGTACGAAAGCTACCACAGGAAACACATGATCTACAAGCGCGCGCCAAAGGCTACCACAGGAAACCCATGTAATACGAGTGCGCTCCAAATCAATACGCCTTTGGACTGAATCAATCAGAATTCAGAAAGTCATCCATGCAGTCATATAATCGACTAATTAATTCAGTTTTTTTTTTCATTTATTTATTCATTTGATTATTCGTTCACATTGTTTCTGATTTATTAAATGATTTTATTTATTTTTCATCAGATACAGGGAAAAACAATCTGAGTGGTATGGCAAGCGGGGTATGAGTTGGCACATCAGTAGTGTGGTAAGCAGATGCCATCCATCCCAGGAGTTATCAGTCATTTCATATGTGCATCTATTTGACACAAGCACGCAAGACTGGTTTGCGGTTACTTCCATTATAGAGAATCTCCTGCTTCACATCAAAGCTGCAAACCCTCGCATAAAAAACGCGTATCTGAGGTCTGATGAAGCAGGTTGTTACCACAACAATATGCTTGTTGCCGCAATCAAGGATATTGGAGATCGAGTAGGCATACAAATTAAGAGGTACGATTTCTCAGAGCCACAGCAAGGAAAGGATATCTGTGATAGAATAATATGTCCTCTAAAGTCAGCCATCAGAGCATATTGCAATGAAGGAAATGATGTTGTCACTGCTCTACAGATGCAAGAAGCATTAATACAACATCCGGTCAAAGGTACCATTTGCTCAGTAAACAAGGTTAACGACTCAGTCTCTTCCTTAGACACTAAGAAAATAAAGAATATCAGCGCTTATCACAATTTCCAGTATGATTCAAGTGGTATCACTGTGTGGAAAGGATATGGAGTTGGCCAAGGCAAGAAACTGACGAATAAATCAATCTTTAAGACACATCAGCAACCAACGAATATGATTGTCAGCCAAAGTTTTGTGGGAGGAACAGATACAGCAAGAACCTTGAAGATGCAAACTGAAGTCCCACAGCCTGATAAGGAAGATAGTAGCAAGCTGGAATGCACAGAGCATGGCTGTAATTTTGTTTGCAATTCATTTGATGAGCTCGAACAGCACATGGGTCTAGGAGAACACAGTCGATTTGTAAATAATGAAAGTATTTATGACGTCATCCGTAGAGAGTGGGCAAAGAAATTCACAACCATCGACAGGGACATTTCAGAGATGAAGAACCCAGGAACAGTGCAAACAGGTGCAACAAACCTAACCATGGGCTGGGCGTTAAGTAAGTCTAGAACAGGGTCAAAACGCTTTTCAACCCATGTGCGTGACTACATGGTCGCTATATTCGACTGTGGCGAGAAGAACGGCAATAAAGCTGACCCTGCCAGTGTTGCATTAGAAATGAGAAATGCTAAGATGGAAGACGGCTCACGACGTTTTGCAAGGGAGGAGTGGCTCAACAAGTCCCAAATAAAAAGTTTTTTTTCTAGATTAGCTAAACTGAGAAGAAGTGGCAAGTCCTCAGAATCAATCCCTCTTGAAGCTGATAGTGATCATGGTGATAGTGATAGTGAAGATGACCAAGAGGAGGAACACAGACAAGATCTGCTAAAGGAAATTAGTGTTTCACTTGCTACCAGCCACCCAATTGCATATCAAGACTACAATTTATGTAACTTAACAGAAAAAGGTCAGCTCAAAGATTTGAAGGTGAAAATGCTAAAAGAAATTTGTTCACATTTTGAGCTCCCAGTTAAGTCCAGAGACACCAAAGCAATTCTAACGGAAAGAATTATGGACATGGTTGGACGATGTTCATGCTCCATCAAATAAATCCAGACTCCCCAGACTTCTAAACCACAGTCTGGTTTTTACTCACATTTCATAGCTGGAGGTTTGCATTTTTCCTCAGCACTTTGGTCTTCTCGGCCAAGTTAAAGGAAACTCATGTCTTAATTATTCAATTGACACTCAAAGAATTTGTGTTTTACATTGATTATTTATTGGACTTCGTACACGAAAGAGCAAAACGAGACCAAAATCCAATACGCGATTGTCAAGTGCATTGTCAAGCACTAGATTGTAGCGCTAAACGAAACTATACTGATATCTATGCTGAACTATCAGTATGTAATGGTGCCAGTAAAATAGCACTTGAAAGGCTTCATGAATATCCACAAGCAAAGAATGACTGTTTAGAAGGTGTTTCTGCAATATCTCGTTGTTTTGAAAACTGATATGAAGCCAATGCTCGAGACGGCCCAGACAGTGTTGACAGTAAATTATGCAAATTAACACGAAAATCGCTCAACTTTGACTACGGCTTTTGCGCTCGGATTTAAGTAGGTTACAAGTTTCTTTCCAGATTTTATTAGTTCCATCCTTCCTTTTTCTCCCCATATAAGTCTCAACTCTCAGTCAGGTGCCACTTTTGAGAAAATAATTTTTACAATTGTCACGTGTCGCCGACTTTGTCAAAAGGTTTTAGAATACAAGTATTTATAAATCATCTTTCAAATTATTAAAATAAGCTAAGACAAAATCCTTTTCAGTCAGTAAAGATACGATAATTTGCTATGTTATTGCACATTTTTGTTAGTTTTTGTTTTGATTTACGAAAGTTATAGACAATCCAAGTCATTGGTTTTTAAGCCGTCTAAGACAAGAGAAAACGGCCTAGACATCAACATATCGAAAAAGTGCCAAAATTCGTAGAAAAAATATTTTTTTCGAAATTCCTTATACATGATAGTAATAGGTATAGTAAAGGGAACTCACACACGGAATATCAGGAAAATTGATTTTTCAACCCAGGAGTCGATAGGTGGTTTTTAGAGAGACGGCCTCTTAATAGGGGCTAACCATATATAATGGAATGTATTGGTAATGGTAGGTGGAGCTGAAGGAGGCGAAACATTTAAAAATACAATGCAAATTAAGTCTTTTGAAATATAATGGATTTTGGATAACAATTGTTTTGTTTTATTTTTTTTTTACAGAAAATTCCAATGACGCCGCTTTCAGTAGTCAAAGAAAAACCTGTTCTTGTGGCAGAAATAAGAAAGAACAAAGTGTGTCGTCCTGCATACCATTTGACACTGACACTCTGCGAACTGGCAGTAAATGTCCTTGTGTAAGCGAGGGGTCATCCTGCAGCGACAGCTGCAGATGTAGAGGCTGTCAAAACAAGGATGAACAAAGTACAGACACAGATAAGGCAAAGACATCCTGCAGGTGCGGCAAAGGCGCAGAATCTAAAGAATACTTCTCATGCAACAATACAACACGAAAAACAAAGTGTCCTTGCTTCAAAAACAAGAAACCATGCGGAGAACATTGCTTTTGCAAAAACTCACGCTGAATATGATTGGAAAGTTATTAATTTGATCATGCATATTATTTTAGGTAAACGTGTTAACGAAAGGGAGACTGATCAAATTTATTACAAAAATGGTATTTAAGAAAGGTATTGATATACAAGTTTCAAAAAATGGAAACCAAAGCAGCAGATCTTTCAGAAGAGTTAAATTTGTCTTTAGCAACAGTATATAGATATAAAAATCTAAGGATAAAGGATATATAAAAAATAAAAAGAATGTAAAGAGTCCAGGGAGACCAAGAAAAATCAGTGCCAGGACTGAAAGACAACTTCTTCACAACAAACAAATTCAACGGAAACAAAACCCCAATGTTTGCTCTGGCCGCTTAATGGATGCATGCGGAATAGATCCAAAGACTGTCAGCAACAGAACCATGAGACGAACATTAAATGCCAATGGTTATAGTTATTTGCAGGCAAGAAAAAAAGGTGAAGCATATTTTAAAATTTTATTTGATGTGCAATAAAGATTATTATTATTATCATTATTATTATTATTATTACAGTAAAGGCTTAATTGCATGTGACGAGAATGAAAAACTCGACGGCAGTTATTTTCAAAGTTATGTGAGAAAAAGATTCCCGTCTTTGTTCTACAAAGCTGATAAAGGTCCGTCTAGGCTGTGGCTACAGGATGGGGATCCTAGTCAGAACTGTGCGGGTGTAAAGAAAGAATTAAAAAGAATGAAAGCAGAAATATTTCCATACCCCCATGTAGCCCTGATCTAAACCCTATCGAAAATCTATTTCATCTCATTAAAAAAGAACTAAATAGACAAGCTTTAGAACAGAATAAAACAAAAGAAACATACGATAAGTTTAAGGAGCATGTAAAACAAACATTCGAAGCTTTTCCGTCACAAACAATTGACATTATTGACTCCATGAACAACCGTATAGAGTTGATAATAAAGCATAATGCCAACAGAACAAAATACTAATGTAGAAAAAAGGAACAATGTAAATATATGTAAAGATATTATGTGAATAAACTATTTTTATTTACAAAACTATTGTGAAACAATTATTTAAAAGTTGACTTCCGGCTTCATTACAGTTCCACTTCCGGTTTGTTAACCGTGGTCTTTGTAAGGAAGGAAAAAATTATTTTCTCACTTACTATTAAACTAAAGCACATGAAATGAATATTAGGTTTTAGGCAAACCAAAGAACATTAACAAATATCGGTTAACAATCAAATTCAATTGCATTTCTCACAGTTCACAACAGTTTACATGCAATTCGCAGTTAAAATGAATTTGACATCTATAGCTTTCTTATAGTGAAAAGCATAATTATTGAAGCAAGCTGAATCACTTGATTAGAACCACAAAAAAATCTATTATAGGACAATGTTAGATAAGGCGCAAGGCAATGTGAGGGGCACGTGAAAGTCATCAATGAAATATTGAATAAGAAAAAAGCACAACCTGTTAACATTCCTTACTTAGTCTACAATGACAAACGTTACGCAGGAAAGACTGACATAGCCAATGTTTTTAATACCTGACATAGCCAATGTTTTTAATACCTTCTTTACAAATGTAGGCCCATCATTAGCTAAAAAATTCAAAGATAATAACAACACCTCTTATAAAGACTGGATGAAGATTAATTGTCCTGACAATGAATTACACTTTGAACCAATATCACATTTTAGAGTGGTAGATGAACTTTACAGCCTTGACTGTTCCAAAGCAGTAGGCCATGCTGGTTTGCCTGCATACTTTGTAAAGATGATAGCAGAGCTTATATGTCAGCCACTAACTTTTATATTAAATTCTTCCACAAAAACCTGTATGTTTCCAGACGAAATGAAAATAGCCAAAGTTGTGCCTATTTTCAAAAATGGACATCGTGAGCATGTGTCTAATTATAGACAAATATCGTTATTGCTTATTTTCTCAAAAATATTTGACAAAATAATTTGTAAAAATTTAACTGAACATTTAGAAAGCAACCATCTGCTTTAGGACTATCAATTCGGGTTCAGAAAGAAAAGAAGTACAGCGTTGGCGATTCTTGATTTCACCTCAAGAATAAACGATTCTATTGATAATGGTAAGATTTCCCATTCTCCTAGACAAACTGTCTTATTATGGACTTTCAGATGGAGTGCTAAAGTGGTTTCAAAGCTACCTTAAAGATCGAAAACAATATGTTTTGTATTGACGAAGTAAAGTCAAATCTACCAATATCATACGGGGTTCCTCAAGGGTCAATACTTGGACCAATACTATTTCTCCTTTATGTTAATGATGCACAGTTCGTAACAAAGACAACGAAATGAAGGTGAAGAAATATTTGCATATCACATTATTCACATATAGAATTGCCTTTTTCTGTATTTTCATAGAATATGTGGCATATGATAAACTATGCACTGCTTTAACAAAGTCATCCCTTGAAAAGAGCATTAGGAAAGTTTACAAACCAGTTGACTTGAGGGATTTCATTCTGTGCTAATCCAGTATGCTCTAAAAATGATAGCATACTCCTACCCTGGAATGTTATATGCAGGTAAGCTAGCTCAAACACCCACTATGTTTTTCCTTGATATAAAATGTACATGTACATGTGTAAAGCTTTATTAAATGCAAAATAGTGTATGCCAGATAGACATATTGATGAATAGCAATCTTAGCATGTTCATATCCCAATTTAAGGCACATCAATGCCGCTGTCCATCTTAATCATAATCTCCAGTGGGACGTAAAATTTGATAAAGATGGGAATGAACAAATAAGATAGTATACCCGAAATTCAAGAATGGTGAGGCTGTGGTCCAGAATGTTTAAGTGGAACCCAGTTTCAGTAAGCAAGACAGATAAACCCAAGACTTCATGCAACCATTAATTCACAAATATATCCCCTCTATCTTTTTTATTATTTTTATTTTTAGGGTTACACTTTATTATCTACCACATAACAAATGTATCTCAAGATTGCACCACAAAAAGAACAATCAATTTATTACTTTAAATGAGAAGGGGGAAAATATTAGTTTAGCTTTTCATTTTTTCTAGATAATGTTAAAGATATATTTCAAATAAGCATAGTCAATTAGCATAGTCAAACAATAAATTTTAACCCAAAGTTGAGGTCAATAATATTCTACACTTCAACTTAGCTGAGCGCATAGTAGCCTGAATTAATTTTGAATAATGTAGTATTCGTAAAAAGGGTTTTTTTTTTCTTTTATTGGATTCATTGAATTCCCTCAAGAGTTCCAGAGATTCAATGGGTACATGCTGGATGTAAGAAGAAAAATTGAAGGTGCAACATGCAGAAACTACAAAAATTACTCATCCAGAAATTCTTTAAGTGATTTGCAAACCTCTTGGGACAAAGTTGACACGTGCCTTACTGTTGATGACGCGTGGACCTCTTTTGAAAAGAACTTTATCACAATTGCTGATCGTCATGCTCCAATGTGCTCAAAAAGAGTACGGTCCAACACCCTTCCTTGGATCAATGACCACATAAGAGGTCTTATCATGCAACGAAATTTTCATCACAAGAAAGCTCAAAAGTCAGGATCCTCAAATGAATGGAATATCTATCGCTCTCTCAGAAATGAAGTATCTACTTGTATCAGGAAAGCTAAGGAGACTTACTATTCTAACTTGATTGTGGATAATAAGAGCAATTCCAGAAAACTATGGAGTGTTAACAAATCAGCAATTGGTACAAAGGTTAAATCAACTCAAATACAATCTCTTGAAGTCGACGGCAGTGATACTTCCTGTCCAAAGACAATCTCAACCTCTTTTGCATCCTTTTTCAAAACCATAGTTTCCAATGTACGTCAAACTCTTCCTGATGTTGATGTCTTGCCAGTATTGAGTTCTCAACCAAGGACGGACATTCAGTTTAAGTACCAGAGGTGTTTGTGTGCAAGCAGCTGAAAGCGCGCAACTCCAGGAAATCATCTGGCATTCAAGATATACCTGTGCGTCTAATTAAGGATGGTGTTGAAGCTCTCGCCTGACCACTAACAACTCTTATGAACATAACTATTAATGAAGGAACAATACCCTCTGAGTGGAAGCACGCCTTGGTCACACCGGTGCACAAAGCAGGCCCTAAGACCGACCCATCGAATTATCGACCTATTTCTGTACTCCCTGTCTTTTCTAAGATACTGGAAAGAGCAGTTCATGGAATGGTTTATAGCTACCTACAGGAAAATAAACTACTCTCCTCAATACAGTCTGGTTTCAGGCCTCTTCATTCCACATCAACGTGTCTTACCCATGTAACAAACAATCTACTGGAAAACATGGACAAAGGTCTTCCAACTGGCCTTTTATTTTTAGATCTAAGTAAGGCGTTTGACACGTTAGATCATAATATAATGTTAGATAAGCTAACGGTGTTAGGATTCAATAGGTCTGCTATACAGTGGTTTAGGTCTTATCTGACAATGCACACACAAAGTGTGAATGTCAATGGTGTTTTGTCTGAACAAACTATCAACTTTGGGGTCCCGCAAGTTTTGGGTCCGCTATTGTTCATAATCTATATTAACGAGTTGCCCAATGTCGTAGTTTCATGTAACGTTGAGCTCTATGCTGACGATGCTTTAATCTATTTTGCCAGTAAGTCTGTAGATGATATTCAAGCACACTTAACTCCTGACTTAGATAGAATAATTAACTGGCTTCAGGCCAACTATCTAATACTCAATCTTGACAAAACAAAAGCAATGCTAGTTGGTACCCATCAGAAGATCGCCTCTGCTGGGGCTTTGGAAATTGACATAATGCATAAGTGCTTAGAAGTGGTTGAGAATTTTAAATATCTCGGGGTACTGTTAGATCAAACCCTATCCTGGAAGGATCACATTGATCACATTGGTAGTAAGATATCATCTAGGTTAGGTGTTCTACGCCTTGCACGTAAGGTTCTCCCTAAAGCAACCTGCCTTTTGTTGTACAACACATTAATTCTACCTCTATTTGATTATTGTTCATCTGTTTGGGACAGCTGCGGTGCTGGTTCTAAAGCTTACCTCGATAAGTTAAACAGTTGTGCTGCTAGTATCATCAAGGGCCGATCTGTTAGCACTGAGGAGCTTAGGTCAGTACTCAATTGGCCCAGACTACAGTGTCGTAGAGACTACCTTAAGTTTGTGCTAGTTTTCAAATGTCTGCATAATTTGCCGCCTTCATATCTACTATCAGAATTCAAACATGCTTATGATTTTCACAGCTTTAACACCAGAAATCGTGACCTGTTGCGTCCTCCATTTGCAAGAACGACTAAGTACCAGGGTAGTTTCCGCATAAATGGTGTGCGTGCCTTTAATTCTCTGCCGCGTAACTTAGACTTATTGAAGTTCTCCCTAAATTTAAAAGTAAGATCAAGAAACATTTCAAGCAGTTATAGGGCTTATAACTTGGGGGAGGGGGGGGGAGGATTCAGTGTTTAATTAACTATTTAGATGTCTTAGATGTATGTAAGTTATTGACGTATATTGTAATTACTTTTTCTATTATGTTATATCAGGACTCCATTTAAACTAGCCTTGCTAAACTGGACATTCCTGGATAAATATTGACTTAAATAAAAAAAAAAACATGTGAGTATTCAATCATTATCAAAACAGTTTTAAAAATATATAAAGACATGGGAAGCACAAAATGGGTGGAGGGCAGTCATATTCAGCACTAAGTTGTGTGTAGTGTCAGTAGTATAAACGCTTCAAATGTTTATTTTCGATTATTTGACAATGACCAGTAGATTTTAATTTATCTCATAGGTTTATTGTCAACAAATTTATCATGAAAAGTCATAAGCGTTGAGCTTCTATCTCGAGCAGCACTATAGCTGGACCGCCACAGCCGTCAGGACAAAGCAGGTATTTCTGGCGTTTTATGGTCTCTGTGGGCACCATACATTTTGTGGTCTGTCTGTCACGTCCCAGGAATTGCGCATGATATACGTCTGATATATGGAGGTAATGAAGTATTTGTATGGCGAGCCTAGGGATTATAGCATGACACTGATGAAGAACCCACTATGGCCTTATCGTTGCTGCGGCGAGAGGATAAAAATAGAGGAAGACACCTCGGCGCAGTGTTACGAATGCGGAAGTAATATACGCAATGCTGTACCTTGTGCTACCATAGGGCATTACTATGCTAACGGAGGCTGTAAGCGAACGCCTTACAAAAGGATAAGATACTTCAGGGAATGGATGAATTACATAAGAGGCTATTACCCCGCCTCCATTGATGAAAAAACAAAGAAGAAAATCATAGACAACTTAAGAGAGCCAACTTTACAAAGCTTAAGGAAGACGCTAAAAAAAACTAAAGCTAGGTAATTACAAAGGCATTTCCTACCTTTTGTCTGAGATTACCGGAAAAGGAATAACCTACCACATCCTTTTAAATATGTGACGACTGTTTCACAATTCAAGAGTATTATTTATGAGCATTACAAAACTGAGAAAATTGTCAGCAGACGTAGCGACATGTTCGGTGGGATCCGTAAGTATTCAACCTGGTATGGACATTGGTATGGACCGAGTGAAAGCAGAAACCTGGTTTCCTGATGGATTGCGAAGTATTCAATCTATGAGGTAAGAAATTATTTTGCTATTTTTTTATTTTGATGATCGAGTAATGGCAGAAAAAATATGTAAATTCAGTGTAGTTTGTATATACAAAACTGAGAAAAATGTCAGCAGACGTAGCGACATGTTCGGTGGGATCCGTAAGTATTCAACCTGGTATGGACATTGGTATAAAAATAAAAGCAAAAACTTGGTTTCCCGATGGTATGAGGTAAGAAATTGTTTCGCTATTTTTTATTTTGATGATCGAGTAATGGCAGAAAAAATATGTAAATTCAGTGTAGTTTGGAAACACGTATATAGAGATTACTTCATGGAAAGTGCGAGCGTACGGTTTTTATTCACGAGTTGTGAAGTATCATAAAACGAAAAAGCGAGTCTTCGAGCTAGACTATTTACTGATGTGCATGTCTACCTTTCTTGAATGTTGGTCATCTGGTTTGCCGTTTTACTACCTCGCTGGAACCAGTTACAAGAGCTCAGCATCAACTGCTTCGTTCCGCCATCTTGGATCTGGTTCATCCTTATATTCACGAATCTACTACTCTTCACCTTCTCTAAAGTCCTTCCGTAAAAATGGCAACTTCACCCAACTTCCTCAAGATACTTGGGATATTATTACTGAATTACGGATACGGCAAACATAGTGGTCGTAAAAGATCGTCCACTAAAACTGCAAACCCTTTTGGCAATCTTGTTGTCAGCTCAAGACTAAACTTATTCTTAATCATCCAGTTAAAGAGGTAGCGTATACAGATAGACTTATACAGCTAAATTTATCATAACATCTTGTTATGCTACTCGGAAACATGATCCGGCAAATTTCCTTTTTGACTTTCAACACCATCAAGATTATTTCACAAATTCCTACTTCCCTAGGTCTGTTAAGTTATGGAATAACCTACCACATTCTTTTAAATATGGGACGACTGTTTCACAATTCGAGAGTCTTATTTATGAGCATTACAAAACTGAGTGCGGAACTTACAGACCGTCATAGAGTAGTGGATTATGCAATAGCATATATGTTTGTTTTTTTAGGTTTTTATAATAATTATTATTTTTTTCTTTATTTTTCTTCTGTTTTAGGTCTGGGTCGGGCGCCATGCTCCACATTCTTGGTTTCGGTCCCAAATAAGTACTTTGACATAAGGGTTAGACTTATTTGTTAACCTAGCCATTAAGCATAGGAAAGAGGATGCCTACGGGTGGATAAGGGGCCCAGATATTGCCTTTTGGCCTCAGATGCTGAATTTCGTACTTGGTGAGCAACAGCAGGCTGTGGGGTGGCAGAAAACATGCAGGAAGGACAACCAAGCAGGAAGCTTCCTGCGGTTTCATGTTGCATTTACGATGCGTAGTTTGCTTTATGAGCTTAAGAGCGCTATGCCTGGTGACAGCACCTTTAATCCCGTAAGTTTGACTTATGACAAGGTAGCGCATGAGAGAATAAGACATGAATTTAATGCCCCCAAAGACTTTCGCTTTACCCACGGTTCGAACAGGGGTATAGGGGACATTTACGTGGACAGGGAAAAAACACACACAGAGTGGGGACATGAACCAACCGCAGAGGACCGTGACTTTGACAGGAGAATGAACATATGGCCCGGTGGTATTTATCAGTTTGGTGGCAAAGTACCTCACCTGCCTATGGATTATCTTTATAACACCGAAAGTGAGAACCAATTGAAGTACTTTATGCCACAGGAAGGTAAGGGACTAATGGCAGCAGACCTAGCTAGGATAAACATGAGCATAGAAGCATTTGTTTATTGCGTTCTTGGTGCTCAGGTTAATACCAGGAGCAGCATCGTTGGTGCCTCTGGGTCGGCCCAAGAAACTAGACAGGAATTCTTAGTCCTATTTGAGTAGGTGATAATAGAGAACGACATCTCAAAGAGCATTCAGCGGTATCAGCTTGCCGTGCAGCAGGCCAGGGCTAGGTTGGACTTTGCGACCTCCCCTGGGTGTTGGTTATTTCCGTCGAACCTTGTGATAAACACAGGGTCAATACTGTGCTTGTTCAGGAGATAATTAGTTTAAGCTTAAGTGATTGATGGGTATATATATTTAGATCTAGAGTAAAAAACAAAATAGAGGACTTGTACACTTTCATAATATCTGTCATTAAGCTTCTGTTGGAAATGACTGGATTATACTTTATTTGGTCTATGCTTTTTATTGGTGGCTTTTTCAAAATGTGTAACAAGTACTTTTCTGATCAGTCATCATTCCGCACGTTCTGGCAATTAAGCTTACATGTTGGTCGATGTTTTGTCAAGTTTTCTCAAGAAAATTAAGTTCTGCAACAAGCTGGTATGCCCTAACTACAGATAATTGTATTACCTCGAGAAATTTATCTTTAACAACATTTTTCCAAGTTTTCCCCAAATAAATTGCCAAGATCAAGTTATGTGATCTGTACGAGGATAATGGAGACCCTGTACTGCCTTTTTGGTTTTTCAGTGTGAATGCAACCAAGGTCAGGGTTGAGAAGGTTTACGTCGGGACTTCATTTGTCATTCTTGGTTGCCTTTTTAATCGAAGAAAAATTGCCAATGTAACATCAATTATAACCCCAAAAATTCAGAAAGAGATTCGATCAATCGATCTCAGGCATCCTGCCAAAAATTATCCTGCCAAAAGTCTTCATCACACCACGAAATTCAACATGCACTTCTTTTTCCAGCTCATCAAATTCAGAAGGTTGGAGTCTACCCTATTCTGATGAATCCCCAGAAGAAATCTACAATTCTGAATTGAAAAAATGCATAAGATGGAGGAAAACTTGTTCCAAGTCAACCCTAATCATGACATTGTTGTCAGATCTCGGCATGAGCCAGAAAGAATCATTGGCGTCAGTGCTTGCCAGATGCTCCACTTATAATCCAAAAACAGCGCCGTCCCTTGCACAAGACACTATTTCTAACATCATTGACAAGGTAGCTAAAAAGAAAGGTGTAAAGCAAGCATTCGAGGACCTAATCTCAGACAATGCATACGGCCAGAGAATTGCTGAGATGAGAATGCCAGATTGGCAGTGTGAATGTTACCGTGGGATCCCTGTTTCTTCTTTAATTACTAATTTAGCTTTAGGTACACATTGATTGTTTTAAGTGATTCTCATATTTCACCACATGTATCAAATCGTCGTTTTGATCTAACTGTGCACTCGAACTCGCTCTGTTATGTCGTATTTTCAAGTCTTGCACCAGTAGCACGGGACAGTTATGTAAGTACGAACTTTAAGTTTAATTACATTACCTTTGTATAACGGACAATTATCATTGAGCGGTACCACCTACAGTATTTGCCGTATTTATCGTGATTGAAGTACGATCTTATGTAATGACCTTTAAACAGATCAGTGATTATGTACATTTAACTAACAAATATGTACACGTTACACATTGTAAATGATTTAGCTAGAATGATTAAGTAATAGTTGTGATTTGTAATTGTATTTTCAGTTTACGTCTTAGAGCATCAACAATAAATAAGTATATCATCGTCGCCTATATGATTGTTGGTACTCGGTAAAATAATCCCGAAATTATAAACTCGACCACAGCGCTTGCCACTACAGGCAGTGTTTATTCTTGAAAGTTCAAGCCAAGCTCTCTGATGAAAACAGGCAATCTATCATTAATTTCACAAAATTAGGAAGGAAAGTAAGTTTGAATGTCTTATGCTTATATGGATTTCTCATGGGTAATCTTTTTTTATTAAGGTTATTCCACACACTTTTGCCCTAACTTGTCCTCATGAATTGTTATATTTATTTTTTGGTAGGAAACTCCAATTTATGTATTCTTCTTATTAAGAACCATATGAAAGCTTTACGTTCTGTGGTGTTTGAGGTTGTGAAAGACGTGATGGTAATTGAACGAATTAAAGTGGCTCCAGGGGGTTATTTTTGAGTCACACTTCTCTATCTGAATACTGAAACAAGTTTAAAATGATTTATTCAAAATCAACTCATGTGAGTAAAAACAAGGTGCCTGGATCAGTTCTCACAGCTCTCAATGGAGAAATTGGTAATTGAATTAAATTGTACAAATTGTCAAAGTCTTATTTGATCATGAAATGATAATACAGATTGATTTTTCAACATTCACTTCGTTATGTGTAACATATGAATTGACTCAAAGTCCGGTCTATAACAAGCAGTACTTCACCTTCCACATACAAAAGGGAATATATGATATCTTAAAGTCAATCACTACTTCCTGATGGCCCCCAATGATACTCTGTTATTTCCTTCAATCTGCAGATAGAAGCGAGGAAAACATAGCGCATGGTAAAAGTGCTGCAACAAGTGATGACAATTGTATTACCCAAGAGAAAAATGATGATGGCAAATGGAAAGATTATATTCACCATACATTAGAGTGCACATATTATATCCATGAAATAACTTCTTACTTCTGCTATGACCATACCACAGAGAAAACACTGGTTCATGCCAATCACCCAATTAAAACTCGGTAGGGCCAGCCTAGTTCTTGGATGGGAGACCATCTGGGAATAGCTGGTGTTGTAGACTTTCTTTTGATTTTACTGCATTATATCTGTTTTCAACTTTATCTTTAATACTCTTTTCTGGTATTTGTCTCAGTTCTTATAAAATCTAGTTGGGTTTCTATGTTTGTTTGTTTTCTATAAAGTTTATCAATTTATTTTCCATTAGTGTTGTTGATTTACTACTGGTTTGAGAACGAGCAAGTACACATGGACAATACCGAAGGAACAGACCAGACTATTCACCGTACAGAAGCAATAGAAGAATTTCCATCACAGCACATACCACCACCAACACAAGACGCCAAAGGAGAGAAACGATCCCTAACCTCTTCAGATGACGATAAATCAACTACGACTCACCAACCGACGAAAGCCATCAAACACAAAAAAGTTTATAAACCAAACATCGTACAAGAAAACCACACGAACAACAAACGCCGCCAGAAGGTAAACCAACGAACTGAACATTACACTATTATACCTATATTATTATTATCTCTCCACTTTTATTTTTATCTTAAGTATGGCTCTTAATATCATTACCTTGAACGCACAAGGGCTCAGGCAGCCGCAACGATGTGCAATTGCTTTTAATTACTTCAAATCCTTTGACATTATATTTGTACAAGAAAGGCATTGGACTGACAACATACAAACAGACATAGAACGTGACTGGCCAGGAATGATCCTGACCAACAATGGCACCAACACAGCTCGAGGAGTTGCCATTCTCCTAAACGAAAAATCACAGCTCACAGCTACAAACACTAAAAGCGACAGAGAAGGTCGGATCATAAGCACACATGTACAAGCACAGAATCACACATTCATGCTCTCGAATGTTTATGCACCGAATACAGACACAGAACGAAGAGCCTTCTTTAGACAACTACAGTACTACCTAACACCAAACACACAACATATACTTGGAGTGGATTTCATGAAATTATCTGTCTTAAGTATAAGAAAGCACATGACCAGGCTGGCCGCAAAAACAGAAAAAGAATGGTAAGGATGATACAGTATGATGCAGTATTCCATATGGCATTAAAATTAGTGGCGAATACCGCCGTCTCATTCACAAAAACCAACAACCACTGTGCTCACACTGCAATGAAGAAGGGCACACCAAAACGAAGTGTCCTCTTATTGAGTGCCGGGAATGCAGCAAATGCAGCTTAAAATAAATCCATTCAGATGAGGGTTAGGATATCTAAATCATGAAATTTAATTGTTTAGAGAAGAATGCGAAAGGAATTTTGTGATTTTTAGGGTTTTTGGGAATGTGGTGAAATCACGTAACTTGACCGGAAGTGATCAGGAAAAAATAGTTTTCGGTGCTGTTCTCCTAAACTGTTTTATACAATCGAAGTGAAACTTACACAATAGTTATAATTCACTAACGGCTATCTTGTGACAAAATTCGAGCAATTTCGATTTTTTTTTCATTCTGCATCCCTCAGGTGACATTTATGGACTACCCCTCTAAAATATCAATCAGCTAACAGCATAGTAGGTGAGCGACACATTTGAATATTCAGACCACTCACCATAACTTGTTTTAACAGTTCACATATCCATGAGTTAAAAACTATTCTTTACTCAGCTTAGTCTTGAACTGTAGCAGTTAACAAAATAGAGCATGTTATAAGCTAGCTCTGCCCCAAATTAATCACTTGGCAACAATATTGGCATTGATTGTCAGCTGACAAGGTCTGTTGGGTAAGGTCCCTTTGTACTATTGTGCAACTTGACTATTTACTTTAATTCAATTTGTCTATTTATTTATTTATTTTTTGTTCATTATTTCTTACTAGACACTGTAGCACTTTTAGTTCAGGTCTCCTCGATTAGCAAAGCATGTGTGCCAAGCTAGAAGTTTCGAGACATTAATAAAGTTTATTCTTATTCTTATTATTACTCAGAGAGGAAACAAAAACAACAATGGCACTTTAAGGCTGGGCTACCACAGGTATCCCAGTAATTACAAGTGATGAACGGAAGATGAGTGATTAATAATAATAATATAAATATAATGAATATATAAAATTCATATATTTTGTTTTATTCTTTACCCATTTACATATATGCATAGTATTTTCATAAATGACATCTTTGTTATAACATAAAATAATCATTCTATTACATTTTATATCCATTTAACATCATCAAAACTGGCAAAGTATAAAAAACTAGTTATACAATGGTTTCGAGTGGCATACCGGGGAATATCCCACAAGTCACTTTTAGTTTCTAGTATACACACAAGCCTTCAGGCGAGTGTATATACAAAGAAAATACAAGTGACGTGTGGGATACCTATGGTATGCCACGAGAAACCACTGTATAACTATTTTATTAAACTCCATAGAAAATACAAATGCGTATATTCAACTCGCAGTACATGGTGGGAAGGACGAGTGAAATACCGACAAATATACAATAACTTTCCTGTCTTCTGATTGGCTGTATTTTCTACGATGTGGGATAAATGTTAATTACTTACTCCATTCTGTATATGGTTGCAGCCTATGATAAAGTAAAACTCCATGCAAATCCATCCCTATAATATGAAAAACATTTAATCAAAATGACATCTTTAAACCAGAGGAATTATAACACTTTCTGCGTATTATTGTACATTCATTTCTCCCTTTTTATTGGCTGAGAGCCCTCAGCTATTGTGCGTCCATTAGCATACAGATACTAAACAATTTGATTGTTTAGCGTGATATCCTAAATTATCAAGACCAAGGCTGTTATATGTGGAAGCCATAGGTTGAGGCACATACAATTGCAGAGTTTTTGATATTTGGGATGTCATGCGGAAACTGAATTCAATATTTTTTTTTATACATTTTGTAAACTTATAATATTAATTTAATACTGCTCTCAAAAGTATAGCAAATGCATTTCCATTTCCATTGTGACCTTTGTAGTCAACATGATAAAAAAAAAGCTACAGATAATACTTTATCATGTCAAGTTCACACAATATCAGGGATTCAGATAGTTGATGGGGGAGGGGGTGGTTGCGTAAATAATAATTTAAAAAAATTCAAGCATGCTCTTAATCCTCAAAAAAATATATACACCTACTTGCGAAAAGGTTATCATAAAAAAATTGAAAAAATACACTTTAGAACTTTAGTGAATTAGTAAATTTGGAGATTAGGAATAAATTATCAGTGATGTAGGCAGTACTAGTATTTGTGGTTTTAGTTACAATTTCTTGAATAATCACACAGTTATTTACTGATAACCACAATCTAATGTTACACGCAAGCGGAAACAGACGAAAAATACTGATCTAATTTCTTTTTTTATTTTTTATTTAATTTACATTTCTATTGTGTATAAAGTTGTTTACTTCATTCGTGAAAATGATAGGTCTTTCCGGTGCTGTCTTCAGCCTCATCCATTCATATTATTACTGACAATAATTGTCAAGTATATTTTTCACATTGTGGTTATCAGTAACGCACCAGTCAGTGTCTCCATTTTAGAGTTATTTTAATGCACTTTTGGAGCCGGGATCATTAAACTACAGCAAGCCAAGCAAGGACATGGACGAGAGGGACTAGGTATAGTCGACCGCCATCTTGTTTTATTGAAAGCATATGGTCTTCACGTCAAAATTATTTTTACTGTTCATGATCAGACCTAATCATGCGTCTCCTAAAGGCTTGGGATATTCATAGAATATCCCGTAAGGCCATATTAGCTAAGAACTACGAAGACTTTGTCGAGAAAGGTTAGAAATATAAGTTGAGTTGTTCGGAAATTTATATTAAAAGACTTCCGAACTTTGAATAAGCTTATTATAAAATCTTTGTACAATATCACATGTTTTTTCACTTTGAGTGTGTTGGAATCTCAGTCCCACCGGAGGGAAAATGGTTCTGTTCCGATTGTACCAAAAGTTTGTCAAAAATATAAAATTATTTAGAGCAAGTAAACATGCAGTTTCATTGAGTGAGTACTATACTTGATTTAAGTCATTGTGACAATTTATATTTATATTTCTTTCAGGTTGATAAACAGTTAACATTTGAATATAAAGAGATGATGAAAACTGAGCAGTTTTTCTTATTGTTCTCCAATTTGTTTCTCCATAAAATGTACACGAGAGTTGAGTTGTGTGTTGTAAACACGTGTGGAGCGAACCTCATACGAGAGCGAACAGTTTGAAAACAGTGTTCGTGCTGAGAAAGAAATCCAAAATACCACAAGTATTCAAGGAATACTCAAGGATTCAAAAACAGTTTTTCAAGGAGTATTATTTGCTGACTTACTGCGGTTTAGAGGACTTTCTCACACGAACTCACCTGGATTATGTTGCAAGGAGTTTGAAAAGAAATTCCTAAATTCAAGAACTTTTCGAGCGCATTTAAGAACTAAAACTAAACTCAAGGAGTTAATCGAGTAGCTTGAACCCTGAAAAATCTACACAAAGTACCTAAAAGCATTGTAAAATCGGATTATTTAAGTTTTTTTCGAAATAAATCGTTCAATTTGAAGCAAAGTTGTTCAGAATCAAAGTTCGCCAAAACATGGCGCCAAATTATACGGAACATTACGATCAACATAACTCGTATATTATTGCTCTAAATACATGAACTAAACGATAAATGACTAAGATAAGTATTAATTTACCTTGAGGATGCTGTGTGAGCTCGTAAACATCCATTTTTGAGGATTTAAAGAAGGTTTTTTAAGCGTGAAAACGAGTGAAACATACAACAAACAACTCTTCTTGTCGACTGATCACCATGTGACTGCCTCGTTTCCATGTCATGACAAACCAACACCACGGGGGAGGGGAGGGGATATTATTCTTAAAAAATCTTTTTTAAAGCAACACGAAATCTCATTTCATATTAATAATAATCTTTTTAGATCCAACTTTTACTACTCTTTTAATACTTTGAAAACCTATTCCACCACAGGCTTTCCTTTGCTGCATTAAATATTCATTTTTCTTTACGTAATTACTCTTTATGGGTTTCCTGTGGTTTTGGACCGGTTTACGGTTATGCAAGCTGTAATCAGAACTCTGGACTGTAAATTGATAGCTTCAAACCAACTAGACGCTAATGAAGCGGTAACTCGGGTTTGGTTAAGGGAGGACGGGGCAAAAACGCGTAACCACGTGATTTGCGTGGTGGCGATGGGCTGTGATGTTTTTAAAATTTTTGGTAACGCTGTATGAAGAATGTTTTTTTTTTCCGTAGCAAAATCTCTTGTTCAAATTTTAAAGCGTCCACGATAGTAAAACGGCCAATGGAGATAAAATAATTTTTCGATTTTTCCTCTACTGTATATTATAATTACATCATTTTTATCAGCTTACCGGAGAGGAAGGGAAGTGGGGAGGAAGAAGGGAAAGGATGTCGGTATTTGGTAACTGACTGAAGAGGGTATACTTTCCTTCTCTAATATTTCATCTCAGTCTCTATTTAAGACAAGTAAACGTATTTTCCAGCATGTTTAAAAGGTAATAAATCAAAGCGGGGGCAGCTTAGTGTCAGATATCAGTAGCGTTCATATTTTTACTATTATGTAAGTTGGGCTTCCTGTTATGTACAATTTAGACAGTATATCATTGACGTCACAACACGTGATCGAAACACGTTTTAGGGTATTGATTTACATGTATGATTAGTGTTAGTATATCAGTCATATAGTAATAAAGCCGGCCAAGAACCACATTCGTTTTCTCGTAAATAACATGGCGCCCAACGTGGGGCTTGCTTGAAGCTGATGGGCGATATTGACGTGAAAAGTGTCACGAGGGTTTTTTTACCTTTGCGGCGAGGAACTAGCTCGTCCCTTCGTGGCACAAAATATAGATACTTTCTTGGTTGTACTTGATTTTTATTGTAGACTCTGGGTCTTTCTACAACTCTGTATCCAACTCTGCAACTAGCTCTCTGTGTCTAAACTACGTGCTGCAATCCCTTAAATAATGGTTGCGAGGTTGACAAGATGACGTCAAGCCTAATATCAGTTGACGTCATTTACAAGCGTTGTGATTGGTTGCTAAGAACGGTGAATAATAATTGACTAGTTCCCAATCCCCGAGGAGGAATTTGAACTATGTAAAAATTCTATTATTCATCGTACTTGGGGTTAAACAAAGTTATGCCGTCGCTAGACCCTTAAGCGATCTAACAGGTGCTTAACTAGAATTTAGTCTTTAAACGAAATTTAACGAAATTGGCTAGCTCCGAAGTTGGGATATCAGGCATTAGCTGACAGCGCCCTGCTATGAATATTTCAGCAGCATTCGAGCTAGCAAAACCATAAATTGTCATTTAAGATAATATAATCTACAAAATGTCATCTCAGCAACATTTCCAATTAAGAATTGTTGTTTTACATCTACCGATCTGTCAATTATTCCTTTGCCGCAATAGGCATTTCCTATTAAGCGGCATATAAGCGGTATAGGCATATGATGTATGCCGGCCACTTATTGGTGTTTAAAGAAACGCGGAATATACTCTGCCTGTGCCGCTAAATCGGAAATGTCTATTTAGTTTCATTTAATAGTACTGACATCTTGATTCCGCGAACATGAGCAGTTTCTGAACAGTCTTTTAACCTGTCATGTTTTCTTCTGCTCTCTATCTTGGAATTGAACTATCAGTGTCTCTTTTCAGACTTTATGGCACTACGGCGAACAACAACATCTATTTTTCCTTAATTAGATATAATTATTCTACTGTTACTGTATTTTCTTATTCACGTCCCGTCCCTTAGGAAAAATCTCTCCTTACAAAAGGTTGAAGGTTCAGCGAGCCGGATACCGTGGATTTGCCACAAAGATCGTGAACGAAGTCCAAGCAATCGTAGAGAGTGGGGATGCAAAGGGAGTACTCAAGATCAAAGAACTAAGAGAGGTCTTATCGAAACGTATTAACACCATGTCGAAATAGAAGACGTCGAAAAAGAGATATTGGATTCTAGTGATCTAGAACAGCAGCTCAGCGAAGTTATAAGTCGAATCAATGGTTTCGTCCCGGATATTTGCTATACGGGTATGTGCCGCCCGATAGGGTATGGCTTTTTGGCTTTTAGGTCTGGGGTAGGGTATCATTTTTTTACAATTTGTCTGGGGAAGGGTAAGGTTTTTGTCTGGGATAGGGTATCTTTTTGACATTTTTTCCAGGATAGGGTTATGTTTTAGTTGTTTTAGCCTTGTAGGCTAGGTTTTCTGCCGGCACAAAAAATAACGATTTAAATTTAATTAAACAATTGCCAAATTGAAATGTTATTGAAATCTATTGAATGATCGTTTTTTGCATTTCAAAAAAATGTAGGCTTAGTCTGAGGTAGGGTATATGAAATCAAAATTCTAGGTCTGGGATAGGGTCAGGGTTTTGAGGACCTGGTGGTACACCCCCACCCAAGTTTGGGGGGGTTTCGTGTTGGCTAACACCTCAAGCGTGAAACAGGACAACACGGAACAAATTCAAGGATCAGTAGAGTCATCGTCATCGGTAAGCGTACTTAATCAAGTTGAAATCACCGATGAAACGTCAAACGAGGTAAATTCTTCCAATTCTACTATAAATAATGGGGGGATCAACATTGTAAATGGTCAAGCCACGCCACCCAAGGTCAGATTACCTAAATTAACTCTACCTAAGTTCAAGGGAGAAGTGACGAGGTTTGCCCCGTTCTGGGATGTATTTGAAAGTTCGATACATAAAAATGCCTCATTGTCAACCGTAGACAAGTTCAGCTATCTAAAATCATTATTGAAGGGGAGGCTTCGCGTGCGATTGAAGGATTACCAGTAACAGAATTGAACTATCAACCCGCTGTAGACATTTTAAAACAACGATATGGAAACAAGCAACAACTAGTCAGCGTGCATATGGACGAACTTTTAAAACTACCTTCATGCAACGAGAAGGTTTCTCAACTGAAATATGTTTACAAGATAAATGTCCATGTTAGGGGTCTGAATTCCTTTGGGGTCGATTCCGAGAAGTATGGTAGTTTACTCATTCCTATCATTATGTCCAGAATACCGCGCGAGATCAGTTGCGTTGCAAGTAGCTTGAGTGACGGCAAGAGAAATCTGGGACATAAACGAAGTTTTAGACGTGATACGCAAAGAAGTAGAGGCTAGAGGAATGAGTGAATCGTTGAGGATTAAGGAAGAATGTAAGAGTCAACAACTCAATCTAAGAAAGGCGCTCCAATTACCAAGCGCTTCAGCGTTATTTGTCAAGGTCAAACACGTTCAATTACCTCAAGTTTGTGCATTTTGTAAAGGAGAGCATTATTCCGCAGAATGCGATAACGTTAAAGATGTTAGCTGCCGAATGAAGATATTACGGGAGGAGAATCGTTGTTTCTTGTGTCTTAAGTCAGGCCATCGTATGTCCAATTGCCGTAGATCTCGAAGTTGCCGTGTATGTTCCAAAAAACACCACCATGCCATTTGTAATCAAGATACGCAAAGGAGTGTTAAAGCAAACAACGATGACATATCAACAAACACAACTACAAACGTTGCTATTTCAAAATTGTGTGTTGTACTTCAAACAGCGAAAGCAGTTGTAAATTCATCTAGAGAACGTCAGTATGTACCAGCTAGAATTTTGTTTGACAGCTAGAGTCAAATGTCATACGTTACAGAAGGTTTAAGAAAGAAGTTGAAGGCTCCTACTGTGAAATCAGAAACACTAAACCTAAATACCTTCGGAGATAAGGGATTTACCAAACGGAAGTGTGATCTTGTAGAATTGAGTATTAGCAAGGGGGTCGCGGTAAAACGCGGAAACTGAAACGGCGGAAAGCGGAAAGCGAAAAGCGGAAAGCGGAAATTTGATACATTTCATTATACTCCGATTTCGTACAAGAATCAACATGAATTGAAATTCAATACATTTTATAATACTCAAATTTTCGTAAGAGAATCAATATCAATGTTTGAAACTTCAGAAATACTCATGTTTTACGATAAAGAATCGAAAACATATCTCTTAAATTAAACCGGACACTTTAAACATTTCTAGGGATTTTAAGATCATAAAATAATAGGCGCTGTACCCGGGTTTATTCTATATGCCGGCGCTGACTGATGGTCATCACTAAGGTCAATGTCACGCACGTACACTCTGTCTAATTTCTACAATACCCTCAACATACGTTCACGCGGAGGGGAGATGCTTTTGATCCCAGGAAACCCATAATTTAAGTTCAACTTGTTTTTCATCCAATGAATTACTTTCTGTATTCACTTGTCTCTTTAATTCTGTCTTTGCTACTTGGACGTCACATATCGCGTGACATAAGACAAATTAGCTCAAAAAATTACTTAGCATTTTTCAGTTTACCTTGAAGTCATATCGTTTCTCTTCATTGATATTTTATTTACGACTTCAACACACTACCACCTTTATATCGGCGATGAACTAATAAAATTAAAATCATCAAATGTTAAAGTTAATCATAGTATACGTAGTCGTAGTAGCCTGATGACGACCGAGACCCCTGCGCAAGTAGAGGTCCCGACATCAAGAGACACCCCAATGGAACAAGCAGAAGCGTCTGCGAGACCTCAACGAGAAAGGCGACCTCCCAAGAGGTTCGGGACTATGTGACCTACTAAAGGCATTTGAGACATTGGTGAACTCATCACAACGTTTATAAGAACTCTCAGTTATTTGTTTAGATTTACTTGTTTAGAGACTGCATTTGAGACAGTTATGTTAGGATATTGATTGTATAACAGTGATCGGAAATCCGTAAGTGAATTTATCTGAAGGGGAAGGATGTCATGTATTGGGATCCCTGTGTATTGGGATACCTGTGGTAGGATACACATGTAAGATGGCGGACGAATAAACCAGTTGATATAATCCAGTCCAATCTCGTAGTCTATCGATCCATCCGCTATCATAAGACACTACACATACTTTAGCAAGATTTTTTCAAATCCAAACGGGTGGAGTGCATGTAAAGATATTTAGGAATGGCCGCTTTATCAATGTATGGCCGGACCGAGAAAGTCGGTTAAAACTACCTGATGGCTGTGAAAACGCCGAAGTCGTTGCCTTCGCCGAGGAGGAAAATGACTTTAGGTTTAATGAAGAAGAAGCATTCCCTTCAAGACGTTTACTATCTACGTACCCCCGAATTCGGCAATCAGGAATTTTTCATCTGTGACATCCAGACCTGGCCTTCCCTTGAAGGGAAAGGAAAAACGACCGGCCTCAGGTTACGCATTCATATCAGAGAAAAAGAAAAGCATAACGAAGAATATTGCATTATCAGACCTTGGTCCAGATGGAAACCTCTACAAGTTATTTCCAATAATCATCAATCTGACTGAAATTCAAAGTCAGTGTGGTGAAATCTGTGTTGATACCGTGAAACTAGCAGCTGAAGATCAACGACAGAGAAAGTCGTCAGTAGCATGATCCAAGATAAGTTGGGGTCCTTATCTAATGAGGAAGAGAGGATGCTGTACATCGTAAAGAGCACTGTCCGACCTTTAACACAGAAGAGCTAGGACAATTTCTTCACTTTGTTACTGGTTCACCCACCGCACCCCTGACTCCAATAAGAGTGGCTTTCAATGCATCACCAGAAATTACACGTGCCCTAACATTTACTTTCCATTGAATCGATTATTCCACACAAAGAATATCAAAAAGTTGAGCCTTACACCTGAATTTCAAGCATATGATCTAGCCAAAAATGAAAATAGATCTTGTGTATGTATAAAATATATCTTACCTTTTTTCAATTATTTTTTCGAAAACATAGTCCAAATATCTGTTAAAACTCTGCCATCTAAATTGTCACACTGTCTTGTAAACCCATTATTATCTCCTAATGACGAACGAATAATTTAAAAAATTGAGCCTCAGGCAATGTATTTCGAAGGATGATAAAACAGTTGACATGTTGTTCAAGTTCTCTGATGACAGAAAAATATTACCTTTGAGTTCTTCATATCTCTCTGAATAGTCTCCGAGTCCGTCTAAAATCTGTTAATTTCAAATATTTTGGTAAATATTTGTGTAATACCATCACAAAACCCATCATTTTAAAGCTTGAAAACAGCCGATATCGGACCTTGAAGAACCCACTGCATACGTAAAAATGTCAGCGCATAATTTACTGCCAAAGAACGCTGTCTATATATATCATGATCCTTTCTGTTTTTTGGTCCGCGGAGCTGTCATGGCGCGAAATTTTCGCGGATTTATTTGAAATTTGTCTTTCGTAGCATTGGCAAAAGAGAAGTTATCGTCATACGGTACGTATTGAATTATACGGCTAATACCCCATTCACACCAAAACCTGTTTAGTTAAACTGAGTTTTTATTAAACAAAATGTTTAGAGACTAGAAAGCTTCAATATAATTATTTTATCTCTAATCAGTTCAGTACAATATGAAGGATAGTTTATATGTATTATTTCATCAAAGAGTGAACAATGTTTGTAAATAATTTTCTAAACATGTTTAGTTAAACTACTTTAAAACATGTTTAAGCTATAGTGTGAACGGGGTATTATAAGGCTTAAACTGTCTTATAAAATAAATGAAGGAATGAATGAAAAATAAACAAATAGTTAATTAACTATTTTATCCTATTTTTTTTCCTCAGGAGCTACCTTTTCCCAGAGAATGTCAGATGTTTTGAATTTATTCAGTAATTTGAAATTCAAGAATGAAATAAGTTTTTCTTCAAACAAGTCCGCTCTATCATACTTAAATAAACAGTATACCCAAGACATTTTTTTAACATTTTACATCCCTTTGGAGTTTCTTGTGAGATGGCACAGGATCATCGTGGGGAAACATATCCAAGTAACCTACCTTGAGCTCCTATATTTATCACAGAGTGTTTCAGTTTGTAAAATAAAGGAGCAGCATTCAGATCGCATCGAAAAGCGTCTGAAAGAGCTGTGTAGCAAGGCAGCCAGTACATGTGTAAGGACTGTAGGTAATAAGAGAACAAAACTGCTAAGTACAACTAAAAGTTTAGCAGTTTATAAACATGAAGTTGAAAGAGTTGACACACTTTGCCACAAAATTAATGAACTGGAGAATGAGAAGACTATCTTTGAAGAACAAGTCTCAAATTTGGAAGAAAAATGTGAAAAACTCCCGGGGGGGGGGGGGGTACTCCCATATATTTACTATACGGGGATGATCCGCTGAACAGGGTATGGTTTTTCGAGCTTTCTGTCATAAACAGGGTATGGTTTTTTGAGTTTTCTGTCATAAACAGGGTATCCTTTTCCCAATTTCCTTAGTTTTATTTTTTTTATCATATTCAGGGTATGGGTTTTCGCATCAACGATAAGCAAGCTGATATATTAGTTAGGTAATATGATGAGCAGCGCGGTCTTTCGTCTTTTCGTTTTCGCGGCATAAGATCTTATCGCGTAAGCTCCCTGCATGAGACCGGAAATGTGACGTTTAGCGAGAGCTAGTATAAGCCTTGTCGCGATAGCTCTCAGGATAATGATAAGTAATTACATAAGTTTCGAAACCCGTCGTCCCACCCGTCCAGTATTTACTCAACCTTGCTTTTTTTGTGCTCCGATCAATAAAGATACATCATATGATATGAAAGGTTTATTTTAAAAAATAAATTCAAACAAATAATAGTCGTGTAGATGATTGCATGTGGGTGGTACAATTACAATCTAAGCAGTTACTAAAAAGGATTTACTGACAAATGGTTGACACAAGAGCCTAATTATCTCAGATTACGCGTTAATGGTTACTCTAATGCCCTTCGCTAAGAGTTCCCTCTTCACTTGTGCAACTTTACGGCTACTTTCTTCAAATTCAACGTCCACTGGAACATTTACTCCGCCTCCAAAGCGCCATCTTCCATTTGGGTCATTAAAAGGTCTTCCAGTGATTGTGCTGCAAATTGTAAGTAAATCTGTAAATCTAATGTAATCAATTTACAATCCATACATAAAGCGTGTGTGTATATAAAGTAGTATTTGTGTTAGCTAGACTGGACATCTTTCTAAGACCAGGTACATTGTATTTAAAACCTCAATATAAGGGTCAAAGTATGGTTACCATTTCATTCCATCCTTAAAAGGCCACAGTGGCGACACCAGCTCTCACTGTAAATGTCCAAGCTGCCCTCGTTCGCTGGACACCTTGATAGCTCTTCCTTTCGATCCATGCTTCTTGTAAGTAAAAAATTCTTCTCCAACATCGATAGTGAACAGTCATTCGTAGAAACCTTTTACAGCACAATGGATTTTAATGCGTGTATTCTCAGGCTGGCTGTCGCTTTGAGATGGTACCATTAATTTCGACATCTTCGTTTCTGTCCAAGTCGCGTCAGAGCTACACGTTGATGAATAAAAGCATCCCGTAGAGTGACCTTTCTGAGGCGGGTGAAGGGTTAAATGAACCCTTTGTGACAGTTAACGTTAATTAACAGCTAATTACACAACTTATAATTGGATAATTTCTGTCGCGTGCACGGTACTTGACGTATTAAACTGATAGTGTCAATCTTTAATTATTCTTTTTTGTCACAATCAATGATAGGTATTTTATTCAATATGGGAAAGGATAAAAGGGGCGTTGATCGGGGCCCATGTAGTATCTGCCCATGCGACGAATACGAAACAGAAGGAAGCATTCTTTGTGAATATTGTGGCCATATGCCAATTCAACACCCAACAAAAGACAACATTCAGACAGACGAGCCTTCTAAGAAAAAAACAAAAGTGTGTGATGACCAGAGTGATGAAGTCATCATTGAAATTGCTGAAACCTCATGTCTGGAACAGACGGAACAGGAAAGCAATCCGCCAGGGGTTGACAACAAGGAACCCATACCTTCTCAATCGAAAGAAGAGGATACTGGAAGTGCACAAAATAACACTGAGCGTCGACGTTTTGACCCTGACTTGTCCAAATTGCAAATGATCGCAAACAACCTGATGTCAAAAACAGACAACGGCTCTACTCACATCGAGTTGAAGCGTAGTAACAGCAAGATTTTTGCCAACTGCAATGTCTGCACTCAGGACATACAAATACGTGTTTCCCAAGGGGCATTCTTGCTGGAGCAGCACTTGGCTACTCAAATGCATAAGACAAATGCCGAAATTACGCGTTACAGGGAGGAAGGCACACCACTAGAAGCATCAAAGCTTCGAAATGAAATAATGGAAAAGTTCCCCAATAGTTTTATTTTTAAGAACGAAAAATTATGCTGTCGCTCTTGTGCATTTGAAATAACCCTGAGTGGCCGCAAAAATATTATTGGCAATTTATCGCAACATCTCTCAAGTGAATAGCATAGCAAAAAAAGCAATCAGAAATTTGGCTCTTTCGTGTCTAAGGACATCGCTTCGTTTTTTAGTGCGAAGGAGAAGGGCACTGACTGATCACCAAAAGCTCCGGGAAAGCAACTTTGTCAAGGATTTTACTTGGACAAATATGTTTATAGTGTAAATAATGAAACTGTTTCCGTTAACACAAAACTGTTGTTAAATGACATAAAGCCGGGAGAAGATGGAGGGAGAGCGACCTGGTATCCAGAGCCTCATTTTCGTTATACCGGGGTTGGTAACCAAACTTCAGATGTAAATATTGGAACGTTCCGGAGTGTGGCGTGTCTAAGATCTGCCGATGCCGGTAGGTTTGAAAGAGACATGTGTTCGGCTTGCTCTTCAATACCAAATTTGCCGTCATTTAAAAAGCGCATTCTGTTACGAATTGAATCATGTAATTCAGACGGGATAAGGAATGTCCTCAAAATTCGCAATGATCTCTTGACGTCAAATGAAATGGTACTGAAGCTGCGCGACCAAAGCGCAAAGCTCGAAAGGAAAGACTCAGAGTTGTTCTTCTTAAACTCCAAGAACTTACGTCTGCGGATAAGGGTTCAGACGATGAGAGAGAAACTGGTTGAATACGCAAAGCGAGGTAGTATGAAGGCTATTTGCCACAAGCTCCAAAAGGCAGCAGATGATGGGTTGTTGGAAAACAAGTATACATTAAAGGGAATTTTGGAGTCCGTTGCTAATAATTTCCATGTGAAAAAACAATGGAAGCGTTATAAGGCACCGTTTAAGCTTTTTCTGGAGGTGATAATGTTATGGGGAGGGCCAAGGCTGGCTTCATTTGTCGCTTTAAACATTGGAGGTCCAGAGGTCCACGCTGTGTACCGATGGCGAAAACAGCACCACATCCATCTGGTCGGAGGAATTGACGAGAGGAACTTCGTGAAGCTAGCTGTTTTATACAAGGAAGCCAAGGAAAAGCATGGCGTCTCTGAAATCCCCGTTTTAGCAGCAGAAGACGAGACAGCGATCATTGGACATATTACCTACAACCAAACCAATGACGAGCTGCTAGGATTTTGCGGAGTGAGGGGTGAGCAACACACATGTCTTGATCATTTTACTGTAGTAGTAGGCGAAGGTGAAGTAGGCTATCATGCAATTATGAATGCGTTCAGAGAATTTAAGATCGGTTCGTATGCAAGAGCTATCATATTAAACCCACTTCATCCAAGGCTTCCCCGCTTAGTTGTTTTGACCATGCCCACATGCAACAAGTTCGACAACAGCTTTGTATACCGCCAATGGCAGGAAGTTCAACGTTTATATGAACGCCACATCGAACCACTTCACTGAATATTCAACCTGGAAGAAACGTTTGGACTTTGATTGGAAAATTTAAGCTTTCAGTGGGGATCTTCAAGCTTCTTCAAATAACTTTGCAGCTGAAATAAGCTTAAGCTTTAAATAATATTTGTTGATAAGTGGCGGACAAATTATAAGCTTACGTACCGTATAACTAACTTCTCTTTTGTCAATTATTCTTTCAACTTCGTATAAAGGCCCTTTCGCTCTTCTTATTTGTTTTGGTTTTGCATTTTCTTTGTACAAATCGGATAAATTATGCATGTCACGATAGGAAATCCCAGGCTTTGCACCTCGTCTTAATAGCCGCCATATTGGAATTCCAAAGGTAAAGGGTAAATCTGCTGACCAACCATCGTGGGCGCAACGGTTAAGTATTCTGGTGATGCAATAAAAAGGGCTGTGAACTTGTTGCCAAGTGGATAAAAAGCATCACTAACCATTTGTACTGGGTGGCAAAATCAAGGTCAGTTTAAAAAAACAACAACTAGTGATTCATACAGAAATAAACAGGCAATAGATTTCACTCTTTAGAATATGCAGAATACTTGTCGTTACTAACATGTAGCTCATCCAATATGATTAAAAGCACTTATTGATATTAATTTCAAGATCAAGACATTAAATTATGTCATCAGTTTTCTGTTTTGTTTTGTTTTTAAGTACAGTCTTCAATTCAATCTATATTTCTGGTTTTCATAGTAAAGGAAATGGAGAGTTGGCAACTGCTAAGTGGGATTCGTTAACGGGTCACATGCAAAACATCCACAAGAAACACTCTAACAAAAAGTTCCGCAAATGTCAGCACAAGAAACTAAACAGGAAATGGTTCAAACCAGGTATTCTTCTCACATATATATAATGTACAGTAATGTAAACTAGCTAAATTACAACAACTGTCAAGTATTGTAGATTTACTAGAGTTCCTTACCTTTACGATGTTTACTATTGGTATAGGTGCTGAAGACACAGTCAAAGTATCAGACATAATAGAGAGTACAAGGCTAAGAAACAGAGTTGCAAAATTGTCTCCTCTAGGGCAAACTCCGTCCCTTGAAGGCTTCCACAGTGTTGTGAATCATTTTTGCCCAAAGATGATCCATTTCTCATACAATGGTATCGAAGCAAGGTACAATGATGTTTAAACAACTTTTAAGTAACATCAGTTTCAGTATCAGTTTTATTCCACTATAAAACGATCAGTTCATCAGTGGGGACATATTACTACAGAGAAACAAAATTCTGTTGTAGTAGTCCATTGAAGGCTTTTCTGTCTTGTGTAGATCTTTTAGCTTGTTCTTTATCAACATTTAAAAGTTTCTCAATCTTGATCCAAGGATCTCTTACAAATTTGGCTGATTGATTTATGAATAGTAGTTGTTTCGTCAAGTGTGAGTTCGCTCTTCTGCATATGTGTGCGATATACTTCAAATATCTTATGTATATGAAATCTCGTATTGATGAGGTTCCAACAATTCTCTCCAGATCCGTATTTCTGTATTTAAGTGCATAGGTTTCTTCTCCTTCGCTGTTCATTTTCCTTTCCCATCCTTTCCTTACCATTCTTCTCAGGAAACCGTACCAGCATGATTCTAACTTTTTCATTTCATTTTCTTTGGGTAGCTGAGCCTCTGTACAGTAAGTAAGTCTTGATCTTATACAGGATTCAAGCAATTTTCTACGGGTTTTCATTGACACTTTGTGGTCCGTCAATACGTTCTTTAGCTCATGAAATTTCCCACTTGCACTAAGCATTCTATTATCAACAAACGATTCCTTCATGTCACTATAAAACATATGACCGAGGTACTTAAATTCTTTCACATTTTCAATTTCGTTCCCAGCAATTTTCAGAATACTCCTTTCATTCATAAGTTCTGTATCGTTAAATACTTGTGTCTTTGTTTTCTTAAAACTTATTTCCAGACCATACCTTAAACATGTCTTGTGAATGATTTCTAGGATTTCCTGTAGTTCAGTGAGATCTTTAGATAGAACTACAGCATCATCAGCATATAGAAGCCATTTAATTATTTCAGTTCCATTCAAACGTCCGGTGCTACGTTGATGACATGCGTTTGCAATTGTATATTTACATGATATTCCCCAACCATCTGGAAAACGTTGATCAATTTCACGAGCAGCTATCTTTAGTACCCAATCAAAGAACCAATTGAACACGGGAGGACTTTCCACACCACCTTGTCTAGTTCCTGCTTCAATGGGAAAGTCAGTTTTGTCTCCACATATTTTACCACGTGTTCCATCGTACAGTAACCACAGGATATCAATTAACTTCTTACAACCAGTTCTAGCTACCAGGACTTCATACAAAATGTGTCTAGGAACTTTATCAAATGCAGCTGTTAGATCAATGTATAGTGCGACTATACGACCATGTGTATTTTTCAATACCTGACTAAGCATAAATACTCCGTCAGTTGTAGATCTGTCACTTCTGAAACCAAACTGCGCTTTTGAAATATTTTTCTCGTAACTTTCCTTCAGTCGTGTGATAACTATCTTTGACAGAATTTTAGAGATATTAGAACCAACTGACAGTGCACGGTAGTTTTCAGCTTGTTGTTTGTTTCCTTTCTTATGCAGACAGGAGATCGTCAGTTTCAACCAATCAGCTGGAATTTTCATTGAAAACCAGATGCTTTGAAGTAGAAGCCAGATGGCAGTGATTAGATGTTGAGAGAATGCTCCATACTTCAATGCTTCAGTTGGTACTCTGTCAGTGCCATAACTTTTGCCGTTGTTAAAACTCTTAAGTGAAGATTGAATTTCCTCTTTGCCAGGTGGATCTGAATTAATCACAGGTTTGTGATCATCAAATAATTCAGGATAAGGTTCAGGATGTACAAGCTCTTCAGGCATTTCGATGTCATCTCTCTTCTTAAAATGTCTTTCAAAGTGACTTGTCAGAGTGGAAGGTTTTATTTCCAGACCTTTGCGTGAATTTGATATCATGCAATAACGTTTTGCAAGAGCAAACTCACGCTCAACTTTCCGTGCATTACTTGCATCATTCAGTTCGTTCGCCTTTTTTTCAAAGAATTCGTTCTTAAGCTTTAACTTCAGCTTCTTAATCTTGTCACGTTGTTCTTTAGAGTTGTCAGAAGTTGCAATGAGGTGAAGAAGTTCACTCGATTCCCAAGGTCTTTTAAATTCTTTCTCGTTTTGCACCATAGGGACTTCACTGTCCAACGCTTTATTAATGGTGTTCACAATGTTCATGTTAATTTCCTCCGGTACCATACTGTCATCAAAAGTATACTCACTGAAAATACTGTCCAGTCTGTCACAGTAATGACTCCTACACGCATCATCATCTCTCAGATTGGTAACATCCCATTTTCTCTTTCGAGGTTTTTTCGTTTCAATCTTCCGAAGTTGACGTTTTAAGGATTTGCTGTTGCAAGGTATACATAGAACAGATATAAGCATATTGTGATCAGTTCCTATTGCTTGTTTCCAGCTATTTGTAGGTTTGTTGTAGACTCTACAGTGCTTCATTAACTTAAGAAGTTGGGTTCCAACAAGGATATAGTCGAGTCGTCGCATGGTGCCATCTGGAAGAGTATGAGTATTTCAATGGATATTTTTTGTCTTGAACTGAGAATTGGCAATACGCAAGTTGTGTTCTTGGCAGAATTCTAATAAGAGTCTTCCATTCTCATTGGTCGTACGAATACTAGCAGAAGGGTTGTTAAGACCCAAAATTGATTTAAATCCATCACAACTATCATCTGCGATAACTGCATTGAAATCTCCCACTAACAGTGGCTTGAACTTCTTCAATTCCTTAACCAGCATGGCTTTACGAAGCTCGGAGTAGAATTTCTGTTTGGTTTGAGTATCTTCAACTTCAGTTGGAGCATAGACATTAATCAAACGTAGGCACAGTCCGTAGCATTTTACATAAACGGTTAGAATTCTACCAGTTAAATTCTCAACAGTTTTTATCACTTTTACGTCTGGACCTAGAATAAAACCAACTCCTGCTCTACTCTTCTTTTCATAACCGTAATTAATCCATTTCCATTTCTCTTCGTTATCACCAAATTCAATAAATTCGGAGCCAATTCTCCAACTTTCTTGTACACCCATAATCTGGATATTAAATTGCTTACAGATTTCGATTGCTAGACCGAGATTTTCATCTTTTTTTAGTGACTGTGCATTTAACGAAGCAATTCTTACATCCTCAATTTCCATTGGAACAATGTTGTTATCGATGTCTGATAATATAGAATGTTGTTGTTGATTTATAACATTTCCTTTCGTCGAACAGTCAAGTTCCTCCATAGTAGTTGAATAATCTTGCAGTGTAGAGCGTTTACAAGGCGCAACAGACACTGAGTTCGTTTCCTTAACCGTAGTAGAATTATCTAGTGGAACTATAGTAATTAAATTGTTTTCATTCGCCTTTCTTTGTAGTGAATTAAATGCAAATTTGTGCGGTGGTGGTCGATGATGCATAACAGTTTCGATTTTATTCTTCCGAATAAACTCTCTTTCCTTGACCTTATTTCCAGATCTTCTGCCTCTATTTCCATAGTTGAAATTGTAAATAGTACCACTATCACTGTATTGTGAGAATATATTCCCATTCCAGAGTCCAGGCTGTCCAAAACCAAAGCTTGTAAGGTCCGGCATTCAACAATGATAAACTCAATGTGTTCAGAAAGACTTCAGAAAACAGTTCAAACCAATGAAAAAAACTTAAAAAGTAAATCCTAAGAATGTTGCAATTATCTATTGCTTTAAAATCTAAAAAAAATGCTAAAATGTGTTGTTAAAATTGGTGAAAATACTCAAAAATTCGCCGTGATGGCGCTTACAACATGTTACTACGGTTGGTTGCGTATCAATAACATACGAATTCCTGTATGAAAACCAGAGAAATATTCCATTTCTATTTGACTTTGTAGACTTAGACTAGCTGCTCTCCATTATAATGATATATTTATCTTGGATATTTCATCGCTATCTATATAATAAACAGAACATTACATGGGCGGTTGGAGATACGCGCGCGCCCATGTAATATCCTCTATTTTCATAAAATTGTACCAACATACATCAATAGTTTACGAGGTAAGAAACATATAGAAATGGAAATCCAGAAGATCATTTTTGTGGCAGTTGCACTTTAATGACTGATTCCTCGGGTAATCAGTTCGTTTCGTTTCCCTCGAATCACTTTTAATTCAATTAATAAATATATTAATTAATAAATAATCAATAAATAACAATTTAATTCCAGCAATCAACCACAGAGTCAACCAAAAACAAAGAAATTACACGAAAATCAATCTCTTACGACCGTTAATGTTCAGTGCGATCTTTGTTGCTCTTTGACTGTTTCGGCCGAAGACCAGCAATTGAAACTTGATCTTGGCAAACAACTAGAGCTAGCAGATACCTGGAAACTCAGCTATGAAAAAGAGAAAGAAAAAACATCGAAATTGGAAAAAGAAGTAGTCGGACTACGAGAAGAATTACTATGCGTACGAGATAAGTATGAAAGCAAAGTAGCAAACTTAAATTTACGAATTAGTGAGGTTAAAGATGAGGAAGAAACGTTGAAGGCCGATATCAAAAATGAAAAAAAGTAAAACAGTACTAAGAGGCAATGAACTTCGTGGGGCAAGGGCAAGACTTACACGAGAAAAATAGAAGGAAAAAGTGATTTAGTAGAACGAACCAATCTAACCAACACTTTTAATCGGAGGAAAACGGAAATAACACCAGAACAGTACAGTTTATGAGTTGTATCAGGTTTGCACAACATGCTGGGTTACTATCCGACCAGAAAATGAGTTTGACAATTGATTTATTTTTTACTACATTTTTCAACCGAGACCCTCCCCCCAATTTCGTTGTTTCCCCTACAACGATAGCTGATTGGAACTTGCTTTTGGCGGAAGCCGACAAGATTCTTTTAAAGCGATTTCTATCAACAACGCAATATGAGATTCTTTTTTGGGGTGATGACAGTCACAAAAATCACGAAGATAGGCATGTCTTCGGAGTTCATACCTGGCATCCAGAAAAGGGTCATCCAGTCAGATATGTTCTAGGCAACCTTCTTATTGCCAGTGGCTCAGGCAAAGACCAAGCAGATACAGAGTATCATGTTGCCAGCAAAATATATGGGGTGAAAAATGCTGGGGCATTAATTGGTGACAACGCCTCAACACAGTGTGGAACAAGAAATGGAATGGCAGCTATGTTAACAGCCAATTTCAAAAAGGAAGTTTTCTTTGTTGGTTGTTACCCACATGTGTTGAATATTATCTTGAAGCGGGCAGCCTATACTGGGTTTGGTTCGAAAGGGGACCAAACATCATTCAATATCATGCAATTACATTACAAGGTAATACATTGTAATTATTTGCCTTGTTTAGTATATTATTATTTTTTATATAGACAACTACTGGACATGAGCAGGCATAATTTACCATTATTGTGTTGTGAATGGGGAGGGGTGGGGGGCTTGTGGCTTGAGTGGAATAATGATTGTCAGGAAGAAAGACAATCAAAATACAGTAATATTTAGACTAAAACTACTCATTATAATAATTGGTAGGTTGCCTGGGTCCATCATGACAGGCCATCCGAATACAAAGCTTTGTATGTATCTCTCAAAATATTACCAAAAGAACCTCCCCTTCCCCAGACCTTCATCGACACAAGGTGGACATACATGCATGATCACCTTCAATGGTGGAGTAGATATGGTTCTGACTGCATAAAGCTGGCAAAGGTAATGGTGTCAAAGCTGAAAAAGAGTGATACACATTATTCTGTTTGCCAAGAAATCATCAAGATGTCTGCCCATCCAATGATCCAGGTATTCAAAAATCATTTACTCAACATACTCAATGGCACATTTAGAAAAAAAGGCATTAAATACAATGTATATGCACTTTGTTCATTTTGATTGCTTTGTTAGTCTTTAAATTAATAGTATAACAATACTGTATTGAGAATAGTGAGCTATAAAGCTGTTTACACATTTACACCTAAATTTACACCCAAGGTTCAAAGAGCTGCTGGATATTTTTATTATGCCTGCACTGAAGAACTCAGAGGGTCCAGATAACGAACTTGGTTTTGGAGCAGGATATTTTGCTAGACTTTGGCCTGGAGAAGTAAGAGCAATTATTAATGTTGATAAAACAATATTTTTGGTGGGGTGAAAGGGATTAGGCTAATGTATAAGTTTGAAAGAAAAATAAATACAGTGCAGATAAATAAAAACCTCAATATCTACTACCAAATGAGTGTACCATGTGGCCAAACGGGTATTTATCTAAAAATTCTTCTTTCTTCTTTTTATTTGCTTTTTACGGAATTTCTAATTCTAAAATCATTTCTTTTTGGAATTTCCACTGAAATTTGATCCACAGGTATGAAATCTTTAAATATAGGATACCGTTTTTCGGAATTCCTTTCCTAACTTAGTTCAGTTAACCCCATTGATTTTGTTTCGATTTCGAAATCATAATATCCCTTGCTTATCGATTAGTCCACTGAAATTTGACTGACCGGTATGAAATCAGTAAGTCTACAATGCCGATTACGAATTCCTGTTTTCGGAATAGCTTTTTGTCATCATCTTGGTGCCCTTATATTTCCCGCCAAATATAAGTTTTTAGCCAATCGATAGTAAGTAGTAAGTACGAGTACACATGTAAAGGACATGGTAACGTTTAATTACGAAGAAAAGGCAATTGGTTTTCCTTCATCCTCCCATGTCTCTGTGAATACTTTTGCAAGATTTTTTCAAATCCAAACGGGTGGAGTGCATGTAAAGATATTTAGGAATGGCCGCTTTATCAATGTATGGCCGGACCGAGAAAGTCGGTTAAAACTACCTGATGGCTGTGAAAACACCGAAGTCATTGCCTTCGTCGAGGAGGAAAATGACTTTAGGTTTAATGAAGAAGAAGCAGGCCCTTCAAGACGTTTACCACCTACGTACCCCCGAATTGGGCAGATCAGGAATTTTTCATCTGTGACATCCAGCCCTGGCCTTTCCTTGAAGGGAAAGGGAAAACGACCGGCCTCAGGTTACGCATTCATATCAGAGAAAAAGAAAAGCATAACGAAGAATATTGCGTTATCAGACCTCGGTCCAGATGGAAACCTCTACGAGTTATTTCCAATAATCATCAATCTGACTGAAATTCAAAGTCAGTGTGGTGAAATCAGTGTCGATACCGTGAAACTAGCAGCTGAAGATCAACTTGCCGAATGCGGGAAGATTGCCCCTTTAGTTATCTTGGATAAAAAAGGGAACCCGATTCAGGACGTGCCACATACTAGAGGTAAATAAATATTTCATTTTTCATTTACAGCGGTAGATTTTTTTCCTTAAAATATAAAGTTGATAATTATAGTAAATTATAGTTAGAATTAGATCTTTGTAGTTCTCGAACAGATTACTCTAAACTCTTAACTAACCTAACTTGAAAATATTTTTTATGTTAAATATAAAGATAATGATTTATTTGTTTAGGGCTTGGCTTTTGGGGATCACAAAAATTTTTCAGAGCAATGGATATTGCAGTGTTTAAAATCTGGAAACCGGAAGTTTGGAATGTTGTCGTTAATGGTCTCCCTAATGCCTGGTCTGATGACGAAGATGATGATAATAAAAGAGCAGCAGCACAAACCAAAAAGCCTACCAGTTCCAAAGTATGTTGATCAATCCATGAAAATAATCTATAACAAGACTGTTTTACAAAATACAGAACAAAATACAAAACATTGAGCTGACCAACCACATTGGTGTCGAGACAAAAGTTGCGACATGTTAATGGGGCAATAGACTACCGTCAATCAAATAAATTCTTCGCATGCCGTCGGTAACTTTACGTACTCTGCCGATTTCCATGTCGCGAGAGTTTGCAAAACATTTATTACAGGGGAGGCGGAAAAAAATAAAAATTAGGGGAGGGGGGAGGGGTTTGAAAATCGACGGAAAAAAAAACGTTGAAAAAAGCCACTGAAGCAACCGAGTAAAAAGTATAAAACGTGTAACCAAAGAAAGTTTAGAGAATTAAGGATTATCAAGTACTCAAACAAGCAAATTGCAATAATGGGGGGGGGGGGGGGGGGGGTGGGGGGTGTGTGTGAGGCTGTATGTATGAAACTAGTTTTTGAGCAGAAAAAATGTACAAGATACAGAAAATATATATTCATTGATGTCCCACGAATGTTCGACAACTTGAAGTGAGTTAAAGATTTGAAAGAGAATTTATTACATGTTTTTATAACACAGGCTTCTTCAGTCTGTAAGGATATGAAGAATAATGATTGGAAGAAATTGAATGCTATTTGTGGATTTGGTCCAACATTTTGAACATGTTTTCCTCCACTGCATTAAAAGATTGAAATCACATCAATTTTCATTAATTTTTCAAGCACATTAATAGCAAGGTGTGATGCAAGTGTGTGGTTTTCTGATTGGCTCAAGCACGAGGAGCCCAAGTTTTCATCTTTGCCAAGGACACTTGCAACAAAAACAAGATATCAATGCCAAAAAAAAACCATTATAGATTATTTGAAATAGGAAAAGGTGATTCATCTCTACATACATTTATTATAAATATGCAAATATCACCTTGTCTCCAAATCCAGGTTGGGTTCCCTGTGGCTCGAGAAGTAAAATAATCATTGTCTTAGTTGCACCCTAGTAGCAGCACAGTAACATATATATATATATGTATCTATATACAGCGATATGCAGAAATTCTGATCCACCTGAGCGAAGTATATAACTATATTGGGTGCATTGTGGGAATAATTTCGCGCGCGATTCAAAGTAAAGAAGCGTGACTAGCGTGGAGTTGATTGCCAGCGCTATATTATACACTATATAGCATCGAACAACTCGGAAGGCGAGAGCCTAAATGTTATTTAAAACACCAGACTACTCCAAAACGTTGTCTCTCAAAGCAACGTCGTTAACCAAATAATTAAAGTCAACTAAAGGCAAAGAAAGTTCAGTTTTTACTGTCGTGACCTCTGCTCAAACAATTTAATCGCCCAAGAACATGTAACGGTAAAACAAACTTTACATTCAATTACAACTATAATACCAAAGCTTGAGATTACGTTGAGTCTTTTAGATCTACGCTAAAGTCGATGAAGGCGTAATTAAAAATATTTAGGATATTCGGATGAAATTGTCTTTCAAACAGTTTAATTTATGCAAAGAAAGCAATAGACGTTTTGTTTACATTATTGAAAACACTGATGCTTGCTCAAAGAGCTGATAGTGATTTATGAGCTTTTCACTCAATGAGGAATTCTCCCTGCAATTGTGAGGACGGAAATAACTTTTGGTTTTTACAAGCTACAGAGTTTATTCTTATAAGCAGTGTGATTCGATTAAACGCAAAATATAAAATTTGTGTTATTGTGCACACTTGCTCCCCTGATGTTTCAAGCAATGGAATCTTATATTCTAAATTAGAAATACTTCTCAGGTATAAGTTTAATCTTTCCCTGATGTCGGGGTCAAAAGACTGAAAGGTTTGCAATTGAGTTCTGCAAAAGTCAGAATATAATGTAAATCTATGTTATTGTAGCTATAAATTTGCTCCGTGAATATCAAAAGAGAATTGAGTCGTGATTTATTTCGACACACTTTACACTTGAGATAGACAACCAAAAGTTATTTCCGTCCTCACAAATGCAGGGAAAACTCCTCATTGAGTGAGAAGTCCATAAATCATTATCAGCTCTTTGAGCAAGCATCAGTGTTTTCAATAATGTAAGCAAAACGTCCAGTTGTTCGATGCTATATAGTGTATAATATAGCGCTGACAATCAACTCCACGCTAGTCACGCTTCTTTACTTTGAATCGCGCGCAAAATCATTTCCACAATGCACCCGATATAGTTATATACTTCGCTCAAATGGATCAGAATTTCTGCATATGGCTGTATATATATATTCATTTTTTTGCCCTTTAGGATGATAAGTATGAAGACCTACTAGTACGTCTTGAAAAACTGGAGAAAAAGCAGTCCACTTCAGATATGCAGTCAAGCATTAACCATGCCAAATTGGTTGAGAAAAAGAGGCTAGCAGAAGTCTTTTCATGCTCAATTTGTATTGGAACTCTAAAATTCCCTGCAGTTGTTGACAAGGAATGGAAGCGAATCATTGGTTGTAGTGTTTGCATCAAAAAGTTGGAAGACAGTGTATGTCCTCTTTGCAGAGCGCCAAATGATGACAACAATTACACGGAACTGAACATCCCAGATCTTGAAGCACTGCTTGAAAGAGAGGATTCGGACCATGAATTTGACCTCCCAGCATTTTAGATGCATGTGGTTTTAGTCTAGGATTGCTCTAGTTGGAATTTTGGAAAAACAAATTCTGCAGATTGCTTTACACCATCATCGTGAAACACAAGTACTTGTTGTAGTTTCCATTTGTGTTGTTGCATATTTTTAACTTCTGTTGTTTTATGTTTTAAGTGGTTACATATTTCCATCTTTGTTTTTCAAGTGACTAATTATAGAACTTAGAATGACAAGGAAGAACTATTGTTAGAAAGCAACTGAAAAACGGGGGTCTTTTTATCGTGCTGCTTCTTGATAAGCTAGTTCCTTCTATCATTCTATATATTAAGACAATTGTCCATGTTTACCTTTTATGTTGTTTCTCTAACCAATAATTTTCCACAGTTAGGAGTTAGGTAACTGTGATTCCACTTATATATGCTGTTCATATTCAATGGCTAATTTGTAGTCCCAGAAAATATTTATACCTTCTCAACTATCATTACCAACTCATGCATGCAATCATGTGAACTATCCCGGCCCTCCTCCACAAGTGTCAAAGTATGTGTATTTTCTGGAACTACACACTGGTAAAAATGTTAGTTTTTCAAAATACAGTGACATGAAAAGCATCACTAAAACGCTATTAAATATTGATTTTAAGATAGATATGATGGACTTATTTTCAAATGATTCAAAATTATTATTATAACCTATTCTGGAAGGTATATATATATACATGCAGCATTATAAAATTTATAGCCAATATTCATAGCTGTATTAAGTTGTTTATTTTGCATGAAATAAAATCATTAGTTGTGTTATAGTCAAAACTTCTGATAATGATGATCTTGGCTTTAACTGAGCATCAGTGTTATTTCATAAAACTTAATAACAGCTAGAATAAAAGCTTCATCTCTTCCCTGCATAATATCAGAAAAAAAATCCTCAAAACTTGGTTGTAAACTCTTAAACATGTATTTTCTGGATTCCAATAAATCTTCTCTAGTTGATAATGGATCATAACCCACAGAAGCATCTCTTGTTAAAACACCACCTCTCTCTTCATACATCCTGATTACTTCTGCTGTAGTAGGAATTTGATGTTCAGCAAGTTTCACAGCTCTGTCTGTCTGTTGCATTCTTTCATAAGGTACACAGCCATTTGGCCCTAAATTAAAACAGTGCACACTTTATTTCATGAGTTTATCCTAGCTGTTAATCCCACAAGGATAAAACAAGATTGAGTATTTTTTTCATAGAGCAAAAGTTTAATAATACACTGCTTTAGCAAAGTTTTGAAAAACCAACAAAATAAAATTAGGTAATTAAGTATAATTATTTATTTTTAATATATTTTTTTGTCTTTATAGCTTTTAAAAGTTCAATTTAAAAGTTTGTTTACATATTTATATATTTATATTTTGCTTATAATTTTGATGTACATAATATTTTGAAGTTGCAGATTGTTTTTTAGTACAAAAGAAGTCCTATTTAACTTTTGAAAATATAATGATATATTTGGTCTTCAAATTGATATTTAGAGCAAAAATGGATAATCCAATCTCTTTTGAACCAATTTTAACCTCGGTTCGATTTTATTAGAATTACATACATTTATTTTTAAAATATAATAGTGTTTTAAATTGCTGCCTGGCCAGGTGGAATTTGACTCATTTTTCTTTCCCCAGGGTAGGAAATGTTATCAAAAATTATGGAAAAAATACACCTCACAATATGCTCGATGCTCGACCCCCCCACCCCCCTACCCAACCCCCATCTACTATTGGGCTTAACATGATACACGTATCTATTATTTATATCTTTTAAATTGTAATTTCATTTGTTTTTGTAATAAGATTGTCATTAAAATATTAAACTCACAAATATACAAATACGTACATATACAGTTTTTTAAAATTTAATTGTTAACATTGCAATTCAGTTCATTGCAGTTCAGTTCAAAGAGTTCAATAAATAACTTTTTTAATTAATTAAAACTAGTGCTTACCAGGTATGGAGTGATGATTCCAAGACAATACAAAATTTCGAGTTTCTACATTGGCAGTATGTAAAGTTACCCAAGAATTAGCAAACACGGCCGCTGGATTCTCTGTATCTAAACAATCACTTTCCATGAGTGTTCGGATTGCTTTTTTAATAGGATAGTTTATTCTGGACTTTACTTCAGGCCACAATCGCTTGGCTCGATAATTTATAACTGACGTAGTTTGTCTCCATGGTAGCCTTTTGCGGTCACCTCTTTTGCTTTTCAAAAGTTCTTGTACAATAATGCAAAGGCAAAATTCTGATCCATGATCGACCCTGATCCGTTAATTCTTCACTTTACCGTAAAGATTATAATGATAAATGGACAGGGAAAGGCAGAAGCTGGAATGGATAATGGTGGAGTCTTCAGAGATGCTTTATCTGCTTTTTGGCAAGAAATGTATGATTCAAGTACAGTAGGTGAGGAAGAACGTGTCCCATGTCTAAGGCATGATTTCAAACAAGCTGAATGGGAGGCAGTCGGACGCATCATAGTGAAAGGCTTCCTACAGCTTGGGTACTTTCCTTTCAAGATAAGCAAATGCGTGATGACAGCCATTATCTTTGGCGAGGATGAAGTCGATGGAGACTTGTTGTTAAGCTCTTTCTTGGGTTACCTTGCAAAAGATGAAAGAGATCTCGTCAAGTCCACTATGGAAAATATCTTAGATACAGAGCAACAAGACGAATGGCTTGATTTTCTTGAAAGATTTTCATGCAAGAGTGTTCCACAACAACCAGGGCAAGTAAAGGAGCTGATGGTGGAATTGGCGCACAAGGAGCTAATTCAAGGTCCCAAGTACATTATCGATAGATTGGCGATGATGATTCTTCAACAATAGCAAAAATACACCAAGAGGTTGATGAGAATGTTTCTAAAATTTCTGACATCCAGCATGTGAAGAGGAATTTAGAAGGTGATCTTTTGAAAATAAAAGGGAAACACAAGGAGCTGACTGGAAGTGTGTGCAAGTATGTCAAACGATCTTTTTCGTATGCCATTGCACAAAATGAAGGCAATGAGAAGGAGCTTGCAAAGAACTTGAGAGCCATTCCAAACCACATGTTTGGAAAGCATGAAAACTGTGGAAGCTGGTGTGGATATAAGAAAACCCCACAAACATACAGACACAAGTTTTTAAAGGGTGGAAGGGATCTTGACAGTGTAGACCTATATGAGGACCTAAAAAAGATACTGAATAAATATGCAAGCAATTCCAGCAAGATATACCCAAGAGGATAAAGCCAAAGAAATGAATCTTTGAACAACACCATTTGCAGCAAAGCACCAAAGATCAGACACTATGGTGGAAGTGCATCGAACGACTTCCGAGTAGCTGCAGCAGTTTCACAGAAGAACATTGGTTATGATTATGTGCCACAAGTCATGTCAGAATTAAATCTGTCACCGGGTCGATACACAATGCTACATGCAACACGCATGAAAAATACCAGCAGCAAAAACAAGACCAGGAGCATGATGCCAAAACATAAACTTCAGCGTGTAATCCGCCATTCTCTTAGATCAAAGAAGCTTCAAGAGCTTGAAGTACAAGAAGGCAAGACATATGAGACAGGCATTTCTTATTCAAATAACAACTTAGACACTAGCCAAATCCCAAAAGCCATTTTCCGGCCACAGTTAAATGTCCTTGGTGAAAGTACCCGGGGGAAAAATTCAATAATCATCATTGATGTTGAAACCACCGGATCAGGTAATTTTTGAATCAATCTATAAAAGTTTCAAATCACTAAAAATAATCAAAATTCTTGTTATTTTATTTTATTCTTGTTTTACAGATAGAGATGCAGAACTGACACAAATTGCTGCTGTTGGTTTAAACTCGGATAATCTTTTTAATAGTTATATATTGCCAAATGGCCCAGTAAGCAAAAAGGCACAGGAAATCACAGGTATTTCCACTAAGATGGCAGGGGGGAGACGGATTCTTTGTCTTAATGGCTTAGAGGTGCAATCTTCTAATGCAAAAGATGCTGTATTACAATTTATCCTTTGGATGAAAACTGAACTTCAAAAAAACAAATCACATGACAAATGTATCTTGGTGGGTCATAATGCAAAATCTTTTGATATGCGCCATATAACAAGGGCATTTAGATCTTATGAAATGATAGATGAAATGGCTACCACCATCAATGGTTTTGGGGACACACTTCCATTGTTCAGGGAGTTATATGATGTGTCATCATATAGTCAAAGCAATCTATGCAAAGAAGTGCTTGATATGAGCTACAACTACCATGATGCTAAGTCAGATACATTAGCATTAAAGGCCCTATTACAGCACTCAATAACACAATCCAATCCAGTTGGTTTAGGGGAATTCTGTTGGTCTCTTCAGACCATAATTCAAGATATAGATTACCTTGACACACAGGCAGCAAATGTCAAATCCCTAGTTCCATTATATGGCAATCCTAAAGTTATCTCCAGGAGCATGGCTATGAAAATCGCAGGTTCAGGGCTGCAGTATGGCCATTTGAGATGTGTGTTCACCAGGAGTGGAAGAGATGGATTAACTACCCTCTTGAAAAGCAAGACCAACAACAAAGTTCGAGTCACAGCAAGATCGGACATAATTGGTTCAATCTGTGATCATTTTCAGAAAGTTATAGAAAGTGCATGATAAAAAATGTTGGTTGTTGTAAGCTTATAGGAGATGTTGTTTTGAATCAGGTGCAATGGATGGATCTACAATATTACACATGTAAATAAAGCTAATAAAATCCTGTTTACTTACCTCAATTCGAACATTTGTTCATTGCATTTGCTTTTCCCATCTTATACAGAGTATTGTTACTCAAGTTTGTAAAGATTTCCAGTCATAAAATCCAGTTTCATTTGGAAACAAGATCGAACAAGGCGGTCTTGTTTGGTAAATCACAGGCTCAGTTTTGTAAATTGGGATGCCTGTGTTACACTATTGATCGAAAGTTGAATATCTAAATATTTTACACGGTGACCTACCCTGATTTTTCTACTGTGAGTCCAGAACAACTTAGGCTACAATATATCAAAAAATGAAGGCAGGTAATTCGACTAAATTTTTAGTAATTTCACAAACTGTTAGTTTTCAAAGTACTTTTTCGTGATTGGGTTTCCTGTGGCAAGGTCTTTCAAATATTGCGGATAAGACATTTTGACCTTTCTCCACATTCAACGTGAAATATCTAAAAATCTATATCGGTGACCTACCCTGATTTTTTCACTGTGAGTCTAAGTTTACTAAAGCTACAACATATCCAAAATTGAAGGAAGATAATTCGACTAAGTTTTGAGTAAATCGCGAAAATGTCCGGAAATTCGGATCGTAAAGTACAGTCAAAATGTACTGTTTTGGACATTTAAACATCGAGAACTCATTCTGAACACAATAAAATGAACAATTTTGGGGTTTTAATCATAATGTGTTAAGGTATGTATCATTTGAAATCGTTTATGCTACTTCTTCAAGCCATATGGACTACGATAGCTTCTAGTTTACTTTGTCTTATTTTCCCCGAAAACACGGCTGCATGCATTGTCTTTGAAAAATTATATCTTCCGAACGGATTCGGGTACCCCCATTTTTTATTTCATATTTTCACACTACAGCTCAAAAGGAATATTTGTGCCAAATTTAAAAAAAATTCATAGAAAAAAAAATGCGCGATCGCATTACCTTAAGAGGAAAAATGACTACACTGCCGACATGGCTGACAAAAATTTAATGTAAAAGGCGTCTTGTGTTTATATATCGCTTATAATTTATCATCCTTAGTTTCATCTACTGTCGAGAGGGAAGCCTCTGAAAAATCTCCACCTTCCACAGAAAATGACATTCCCAATGCCAATCAACCGAAGAATTTCCAGTTTCCCAAACGTAGGTTTGGGTCACAGAATCGTTCTTTCCAGCCATCATGGTGTGACGATTACAACTGGCTTCATTATGATGAGAAAAAAGACTCTGTTTTATGTTTTATCTGTTCAAAGGAATATGTTAAAGGGAATCTGAAAACAGCTGTCAAAAAAGAGATGACATTTATCACTCAGGGCTTTTCGAATTGGAAGAAAGCAACGCAGAGGTTAAAGGAACATGATGTGTCTGAGTGCCACAAAACAGCCATCGACTTTGGGGAAAAGAAATATGGAAATGTTATCGAAATGACAAATAAAGAAACGAAAACAATCTTACAGTCAAATCAAAAGTGTCTCCTAAAGATTATCCAAACTTTGCAATTCTTGTGTCGACAAGGTATTGCTGTTCAAGGTGATACAGATATTTCCTCTAATTTTGTTCAACTGCTGTTATTGAGTTGAAAGGATGATGCGTCATTCCTGGAGTGGATCGAGAAAAGAGGTGACAAATACCTCAGCCATGACATTCAAAATGAAATTATTTCCATTATGGCGCTACAGCTGCAACATGACCTTGCCGCAGACATAAGGTCTGGTTGTTACTCCATAATTGCAGATGAATATACCGATATATCAAATAAAGAACAACTTAGTATCTGCCTCCGATGGGTCAACATGAACCTAGAAGCACACAAGGACTTTTTAGGATTTCATGAAATTCCGAACATTGCAGCATCAACCATAGCATCAGCGATTAAGGACTCGTTACTTCGACTCCAGCTGTCCTTGTCCGATTGCAGAGGACAGTGTTACGACGGAGCAAGTAATATGTTAGGTAAAAGATCCTGAGTCGCTCAAAAAATCTTAGAGTGCCAGCCAAAGGCTCATCCAACGCATTGCCATGCACATTGCCTTAGTCTGTGTGTGAAGGAAGCTACAAAAAACTGCAAACTTCTGTCTGACACTATGAGTAACGCAAATGAGGTAATAAAGTTAATAAAGTACTCTCCCAAACGAGAAACCTTGCTGAAGAATATCAAGTCAAATCTTGATGACGAAGACAGCCGTTGTGCTGCACCATGGACGAGCTACTGTACCAAATGTTTTGCCAGCACCGTAAACTCAAGAACAAGGCTCTTCCACCAACATCGGACAGTTTGAGACAACACATGAAACGCTCAAGCTACCAAACATTCATCTGGAGAAGCTCCCTCATAGCAATGCAGGATCAACAGAGTCCAGAAGGGTATGGATGGGAAGTAGAAGATGGATCTCTAAAACCAGTCTACATGATGAAGAATCCTGCTCCACGTAGCCTTGTTGAACTAACTACATGTAATTGTAAGAAGTCCCAGTGCCAAGGCAATTGCTCGTGTTCCAATTCAGGACTCTCCTGTACGGAGGCGTGCTTGTGCATGGCTGACGATACATGCAGTAACCCCCATTCTTCAGCTGTGCAATATTTTAGTGACTCAGAAGATGAGTCTGATGACGACTTGGAAGAAGACAGTACTAGTGATGACAGTGATGAGGAACAGTGAACAACTTCGGGGGTGGGGGGAACTCCCTTTATTGGGCTATATGGGTATGCTCCGCCCAAAAGGCTGTACCTTTTAGAGGCCAGAGGTACGAAGAGTAGCGAATTAGTGATTTTTGGTATAAGAAAGGATGCTAATACGAGCTAAAATATCGGAAACGAAGTTTAGCGGAACTCGCACGTTTCTTGTAAGCACGTATGTACGTGACGAGCTGAATAATTTGCAATTGGCTTATTTTACAGATAAAATGACAAAACACACAGCAAAGGTATGTGAAAGGTACCTTTTCGGAAAAAAAGGTATCATATGAAAATGGTGGGTTTTTTTGGCTGAAAATTGGTATAATAAAAGGGTAACGATTTGGAAGTCAAGGCAGAGCATACCCATACAAACGTTTCTGGAGTAACCTCCCCACCTCCTGGGGAACAACTTCACTCGTTAGGTACACCTAACATACAGATATACCTGTATACTTCATAAAGAAAAGAATTTCATGTCACGTGAATGGATATTCTTATATGCATGACATGATTGATTCAATATTTCCAATTAATTAATTAACTTGTCGTGATGAGCCATAGTGGCACAGACAAGACATTCTGAACCTCTAGGATTATAGTTGAATATTTTCTTCGAACTGAAAAAAAAGGTACTGCATTCCATGTTATCGTTTATTTAAAAGAAATTTCTGATGACCACCAAGAACGTCCATAAAACTAGACATAATTGCAGTTAAAAAGATCACAAATTCACAGTTCACAAATTTCAATTCTCGATTCAAGATTTGTGACATGCGCAGAATACTTTTAAGATTCTTAACGGGATTATCCTCACACAAACTACTCAAGGAGACATAAGACTTGTAGTCGTGTTATATTTTTTGCTTTTCCATGGCAATTTTGAGTGAAAAAGTATTTTATCCAAAAATTCAGTGTTGGGTACCCTGTGGTTTTTGGTCTGAAATAAAAACATCCCCTTAAGGTAATTCCGTAGTTTTGCATTGCGCACGCGCTACTGCGCACGATTTTAGTTTGTTAAAAATACACAAAATACAGAAAACAAACCAAAACAACCAGGAAAAGAGTTTTGTATAAATTTAGAAAGAGATCACAGTCTTTTTGATATTTTTTGTGTTAAACTCTCCCTAGTCCCCTCTCGGTCACTACATTTCGAGGACAAAATTCGTACTTTAGCGAGCTGTAGCGCGAAAACGAGCACGGTGACCTATCTTTTTTATTTTAGTAAATCAATACGGGATAGGTTTACCATAATATATCTGAATTTAAACAAAATTCTATGTCCAGATTTTTAGATATCCCTGAAAAGGCAATAGTATCGTGTCATATCGAAGTACGCATACACTAATGAAACGTCGCTATTTTTTACTACAGCTTCATTTTCTGGTCGAGTTTTGGCATCTGAATGTAAATTTAATATATTAAGATGAAAATAATATCAATAATTCAAAGATAACAAAGACATCCTGCGAATGATTAGTATTTTTCTTCCATTTTATGCTTCGAATGTTGCTCTCACACGTCACCCAAAACATCAAAATTTGACGTCATTTAGCGCCGAAACGAGCACGGTTAACCCCCATTTTTATTTTATTTCTGGAATGACTATAACTTGATTAATAAGTGTACGAATGTCCGGTTTTATTTCTACGGAATTACCTTAACTTAAAACCTATACCACAATTTGACTCCACTAACTACCAGGGATTGTTCAGGGGGTTGAGTTCTTCTAGAATCCGCTCTCAAACCTTTTCTAATCCGTGGGTTGAACGAAAACCCCCTCTGCTACCAGACTAGTAAAGAAAAACTACGATGAAGTCAATACGTCCAACTTAGTGTGTCAACTCGACGTCTTCAACCTGCTGATGAAAGGCTGCCCAAGGAAATGCTTCAAAGACGTTTTAGGGAGAATACAAGAGCTTTCTTTTGGGGAGAAGGATCTCATTTCCGAGATCGTAACCATTTGTGAATTGATAAATTTTAACCCGACAACAAGTGCCACCGGCGAAAGAACATTTTCAATGGCTAGGAGAGTGAAGACATGGCTAAGATCAACTATGACCCAGAAGCTGTTTAACAGCATCGCCCTCCTCCATTTCCACAAAGAACGAACTGACAAGCTTTGCCTTACCGATGTAGCGAATGAGTTCGTGGAATGCAATAAAAACCGGAGGAGACATTTTGGAGCCTTTCGTGCAGAAGTATAAAATGACTGAGCAGCATTAAAGCATTATTTTCAGAATTTGTTTCAAGGCAAGCAATAGGCTTCGTGGTTAAAAGTTCCCATGGTGCCCCGTGATCATTCTCAGAGCAAGCGCAAAAAAGCCTTTTTTGGACACTGTGTACAATTTCAGATCTCCCCCTCCCCCCCTCCCAGTTGTCCGGTGTCCCGATTTAGCCCCCCCAATAGAAATTATGCTCCGCGGTGCCTGAGATTACTCTTTTAAACTTGTAAAATTATTTGTGGCCATTTTGAAACACAGGAAACCCAATATGACTCAGGAAACCCATCATTACGTCATGAGCATGCGTCATGTGGTTTCCAAGAAAGAAAGCTGGCGTGGTGAGCTAGCGTGGTGTCGAAAATGGCGACTTCGATCTGTTCTACCTTGATTTTATATTTCAGTGAATCAAAGTGGATAAATAAAATACTGTAACATCTTTTTCCGTTATTTTTCTTTACAGACTTAAGGTTTCTCTTCAGAAATATCTAGACGATAAAAAATTGAAAGTAGAAAGAAGTATTGGTGATGGCCACTGTCTTGTCAGCTCTATTTGCAAGAGTTTGGCTAGCTAAAAAAACATTGTTATCTCTGCAAAGGACCTTTTTTCAAATTGCGAGTACGAATTAGGGCAAACTTTGGAATTTTATATGGCCTTTTACACAGGATTGGATATCCTCGGAGAGTTTGAGGAGCATATCAAGCATAATACAAATGATCTACAAATCGTAGACATCATGCTACAAGTCGTGGCAAACACGCTGAAAACCACAGTCATAGTGGCCGATGTCCGGGGGGACAGCATCATAGAAACAACCTTGCCTCCAAAAGATGGTGATACAGGGTCCACCGGCAATATACTGAGAGTGGTAAGAAAAGGAGAGCATTTCATGGTGAGTCCGGGCTGGTAATAACTGGCTCCGTAAATTTTCGCTATATTGATTATAATAAGGTGAGTCACGAAATGCCTCAGTATAAATAAATAACTAATGATGTAAATGCTGAAATTTAGGTGTGCTAGAAAATTGGAAAGTTAAACGAGACTTACCTGTAAGTTGAAGTTTGATTGAGATTCTATCACATGACATCGGAGGCAGGAGATCACTATTGTTTAGTAGTCACTAATGTACAATTCATTTGCAATTATCAGCATGTAATTTTTTTGGTCATAGTTCCAAATAGCGCATGATTTCCTAACTATAGTTGTGTTGCTAAATGTAAGCTTTGGTTCATTATGATGCAGAGTACTGAAGCAAAAGAATTTTTGATGAAGATTGGACTAGGGGATTATGTCAATGAACTTGTCTGTCAACACAAGGTACAATAATTCCTACTTGATGATGTCTATCTTAAGCAATTTTATAAATCGATTTTTTTTTTGTTTTTGCAGTTTGAAAAAACATCAGATTTGAAGATGCTGACGGACCTGGAAGATGGAGTGTTTGCAAAATTGAGTTTACCACTCTGCATGGTATTGAACCTGAGAAGAGAAGTTCTCAAACTAACCACTGGTATGATTGATATAGTAAATGAAATGAAATGATAGTCAACACCTTATGCAAGAAGTGTTCATAAAAATGGCTGGAATGCTGATACAGTATGGTATTGGTTCCTGTGTATAAGTTGTACTTGTTCTGTGTTGTTTGCTTTCTTACCCCACTTGATAAAAATGTGCCATTCATTACATACGCATGCACACAAAAATGAGACGCTTCGTTGAGTCAACATTTTCACACTATTTTCTCTTGGGATATGCCATGGTGATAAAACCTTTTGAGTATGTAACTCACTTATTGCATTCAAATTTATTTTAATGTCATTAAAAGTGGTTTAATATCCATTATACTGTCAGCCGACTCAGGACGTAATCAAGAACAACACCATGGTGAGTCCAGGGTGAGTCCAGAAGGAGTCCAAGAGGAAAGCAAGAATTTACCCACAGTTGGGCAACAGACAGAGATCCCAAAAAAAAAAAAACTCTTTGAGATTGGGATAACAAATATGGATGCCCAATTTGCCAATTGTAAGGTTAATGAGATGAACAGTTTTCTTGCCAGAATGGTAGACAAGTTCTGTGTAGAAGGCAAGGTAATTAAAATAGGACAATAACATGACTTTTGGAGGGCATATTGTTTATTTGTGGCCTGAGTAGCATCATTTGTGCCTGAGCGCAGCGAGGCAAATCCTGTATAAGATACTGTATCAAAAGATATATGTAAGAACTTTTCGTAATCTGAATAATCTGAATTTGACTTTCGCGACTAGTCGGTGTCCGGGTCACTTTCTAGAATTCTGCGGCGTTTTTTCGCTATGTCATCTGTTGAATCTGTTGACTGCGTTTCACTTGGATAGTACACGTTCATTGTTCCTATTTGTATGTGCTGCGTACAATTTGGGTATGGCTGAGCTAAAGCTAGGAACTGGTTTTGAAGAGCGTGTGAAACGTAGCTAGAGGCACCAGGTACACCAGGTTGGCCTGTTGAGTCGCCAGCTTTTTGTTTACTGCAACCGGGCTGAAATGCTTCAGTAAGTATCGAGGAACATTCCCTCTTTTGGGCACTTGTAGTTTGGTTAATGTAGTGAGTAAGACTCCTTTCATCTTTGTGCTTTGTGATAGCACATATCTTCTTTGCATCGACACCTCCTTGGTACAGTTTTGTGATAGTTGACGCACGGACGCAGTGATTTGTGTACCTCTCAGATAACTCGGCCTTAACAGAAATTCTTTCCATCATTTTACTGATAGTGTTTTTGCCAAGTGGCTCCTTTTTGTACCAATAGTTAATGCCAGATGTAGCTTGCTTGTTTGGAGTCTGAAAAAGCACCTCACATTATGGGTGAGTTTTGCTTAGGTAGAATTCAAAAGCAGCAACTGGATCAAGGGCATTTGAAGTTTCGTACATGCGAACATCATCGTAGAGCTGGTCAGACTGTCTCGAGCCTCCTTGGTGATTTTTGGTCTGCTCCGTTAGCTTTTCTTTAACACAACGAGCTCCCACATCATCTGTTTTAATCTCAAAAGAGTCCTTAGTCAATTCCCGCCTCTGCCGCGGCGACCGAAATGGTAGCACAACGAGAACCACACAAATTCTGTCAACTTCTCTGGGTCTTTCCAAACACCGTCCTTGTTTTGGCCTTCCAGAAAGTATTTGTTTAACTTTTCCATGTCTCCAGAATCAATAGATTGTTTATGTTTCGGTTTTTTATTGTTTTCTTTCGTGAACAGCTTAGCTTTGGCTTCCAACATTTTATTAGCAGACATGAAGTAGCTGTCTTGTAAAATATTGACATTTCGGCTAAGTGGAGCCGATGTGATATGTCGATGTATAGCTGCTCTTATCCCGGTTAGAGCACTTGGAGACAAGGGCTGCCCTTTTTCGGTTTTCACCTCTGCGTAAAACTTTCGTAAAACCTCGTTGAGCTCTTTCGGAGCAATGGTTTTCAAGTCAACACTGATTTTACGTTTGTCGCTCCATGTGAAAAACTTTTTGAGATCCCATTCCGTTGCTCTTTTGGTATTTTTTGCTTGAGCTTTCGCCTCAATCTCATCAAGTTGCTCTTGGCCTAAGTCAGAACTTTGACTACTCATTTCTACTTCAAAATTTGGATAAACTTCCATAAATTATGACGGAATTTAACAATAAACAGCTACACAAATCTCATCAAACTCTCAAAGCAAACTCGAGCTAAAGTCGCTCGTTTTCAAATGGTTTTCTCCTCGACATCTGATTGGTCGAGAACAGTCGTACGAGTCATATTGACCAATGAGCAACAGGGCTGCAAATCGTATTTGCGGCCCGCCAAAATCCATTATCGCCCGCTAGGCGTGCGTTTTCAAGAGGGCAGTTTGTTATTTGGCCTTGTATAATGATGATAATACATGTTAATGCACAAGAAAATTTCTATTTACTCTCATTGACTAGAGTAGTAATTATCTACTTTCAAAACAAGTACATGATGATCTGAAATATCTAACATACTTAAAGGAGGCTAGTCATTGTGCCTGACCCTCTTAATAAATCATATAATGTTTTTATTTGACATATTTTTTTAAAAAAATTGTTTTGAATGAAATTGAAAAGAATGGATTTGATCTTTAATTTGGAATATAAAGAATTGTACAGTTTTTGAAAGGGTTTTAAACAAATTTAAATGTGTGTCATAGAGATACTGATAAGTTTTTACATACAATTTTCATGTGCCAGCATGCATTTTGTTTTATTTATTTTTTAGTGGAAGGGAGCTGGAGGACTGGCGAGTGTCGGCTGGGACAAGCCTGGAAGAAGCCCAGGAAAACAACCAGCTGGCACATTCTATTTTGGACGACAGTGAACTAAAAACTATTTTGGGGGTTTATAAAGTTCCAGGGCATGGTGTTGTAACCCTAAATAGAAAAAAGGGGAAGGCCTTCATTGGCAACAAATTGTCTCATATGAGAAAGCCTTCCACCTACCAACGGAAAGTATTTCACATTGCCAATAACAATAAAGGAATTTCTAATGAGGATCTGAGGTCCATACACCATTGATTACTCCATTAGATCTTCCTTTTAGTCAAAAGTAATAAGGTAATATTGTATACTGCCAATCATATTGTATATCCAGGTCTAGATTAGCTCTATCTTGATTTTAGAAATAAAATTAAATGTGACCAAGAAAATCAAGCCTGTCTAAAATTTATGCAAATCAAGAACATTTTGTATCCAATTTACAGCTCTCTGATGATCATTGTTTCTGTTGTGTTTTCTCCACAAATTATTAATTAGTTTGATAATATATCTTGCTCTCTGTTTTATGAATGATTAGGAAACTTCATCCAAACATCATCCAACACGATGTTGTAAGGAAAAACCAATATTACAGTGAGGACACACTAACCGGGACCACTTGAACAAAACTGACCAATCAGAAAACACCTGGAAACAATGACATTCCAACAAAAACCGTCTGGGCCAATCAGCGTTAAGAATTGAAACTCGTATTTTTAAAAGTTTTAAAAGATGTATCGTTTGAAAATCGGGATTCTTGTTTTTTATATCTTCACTATACTAAAAACCTTTTTCTACGGAAGAAAAGCGTTTATGTAGTCATGCTGCCGATAGTGAAGTTGGGAGTAAATAGAAAAGGTGGCCTGTACTTGAATGGTAGCACGTTACCTAGCATGTTTCGCGAAAGGGTTTTGGATTTACACCACGCAAACTTCTCACAACAGCAGAATGCTAATTTAACCAGAACAAGCCACCACTTTGTCAGAAATGTTGTAAGGGATTATGACATTACGAATTCATCCCTGCAACCTCCAAAGTCAGCACATCCGAGACCGAAAATGACACCCGATGTTGCTGAATTTATTGAACATGAAAAGCTTCTAAATCCAAGTACATATGTCTCCGAAATACAACAGAGATTAGTTCTCGATGGTGTTGTTCACCCATTAGATGTCCCAAGCACGTCTGCTATAAAAAAGTGTAAAAAATCAGATTTATTGATGTCTCATAAAAAGCTAACTGTCACGCCACTAGAGTCAACTACTGATGACAACATTGACCGTACAAACATGTACTTAGATCAGTTCAGCGACCTGAATCCAGCTACACTTCATTTTTTCGATGAGAGCAGTGTACTAAAAACAACCGGTAATAGAAAATATGGTAGCAGCTACGTTGGAGAACAAGCAGTCGAGTTGCAAAAATATGCGTCAAATGCTACGTATACAATAAACCTACTTCATTCCATGCGAAGTGTAGATTTTATGAACATCTTGAATGCTGCGTCCAACGGTAACGAGATGCTTTTATTTTTTGAAGAAGCAGTTGAACTTCAAAGAAATGATGGATCTGTTGTTCTTGAAAGGGGGGACACTGTAATAATGGACAATTGTGGGTTCCATCATGGACATTTTGTCGAAGGATTGCTAACCGATATGTTAGGAGATTATGGTGTACGTCTCATGTTCCAACCTCCATATTCACCCCACTTGAATCCCTGCGAGCTTTGTTTTCACCAGATTAAAAGCTACCTACGACGAAACCAGCTCGTTGCTCAACAACAAACTGAAATTGCTATCTATGATGCATGCGCAGGTATAATACAAGAAAACTCCTCAGCCTACTTCAGGCACTGTGGATATTTGTAGTATTGAGTTTTATTTATTGATAATCCAGTGCACGGTTATAAATGTACCTATCAAGACACTATCAAAGTAATCAAATCCCAACCCCTTGCCCAGGTTCTTAGATTAGCAGACTTTAGGCTATATTTCCTTCAAAGATATAGTTGAAAGCCTCAGTGATTAGAAATAGAACCTCCAGGAATATGTCTCAAACATAATTGTAGTTGAAGACGTAAAATGGGTATAGACTTCCTCTCGACAAAAAACACATATCTACAGGGTATATGAATTCCACCTCCTCTTTGCCAGATGTTGGGCCAAGGTCTTCGACTTGGTTCAGGCATACCAGTGATTTCACTACGTGGAGAAAGAAACAATTTGTTGTAACTGAATAGTTTCAGATCAAATAATCATGGCTAAAACTAAAATGTCTAGTTTGTTGACATATCAGTCATATGTAATTATGCTAATAAATCATTCCAAAAAAAAACCTTGTTTTAAGATATGGTCTAAAAGAATTATAGCATCAAGTGGACATTTTCACACAAAAATCAGTATAGAAAATAAGTGTATAGTAAATTTACCAAAGTACAGTGATGTTTTCACCAAGTTCTACAAACAGGCTGTAAACGTGGTAGGCAAATCCTGCTGGAAGATGCCCAATAACATTTCCCGCGTTCGTCACGCTAACTGCATATGGATCCACTACATTATTTATCTCAGGAGTACAATCATAAGTATTCCCTATATTAACTTGGGATAAGTAGACATGGTGACCTTTTACAACTGCGTTCTCGACAATAACAATCATTTTTGACGCTGCTATGAGTTCCTGTCGGTGATTACCTAATTCCTAATTCAAGCGAAACGTACCATTAGCCCCCTCCCCCTCGGGAACTGGCGGACCAATTAGGAAAATGTTTTCTTACTCAAAAGAACGTAAAATCTGATTGGCTAACGCTGTTACTACTAGTAAAAAGCTTGTATCCTGCCCAAGAAAGTACATACTAGTACAGCTGTATCATGGAGAGTGAAGTTGCAGGTTGGCTATCGTAAATATTGTGTGGTTTAGATCTAAAATCTCTCGCCAAAGACTTTGAAGATAGAGGATTCACGACTAAAGAATCGATTAAGTATGTTGACAGTGCGGACCTCAACGTTTTTTTCCCGTCACCCATTAAATTAAGCTACGCAAAAAAAAAGATATTGCTAAAAGAGATTGCAAAGTTGTCGACATGTACACAAGAAATGTAATTTATGTAAATTAAGGCACGAGATTGCCATAAATTGATATTTTGCCGGCAAGGAACAATACGCTAGGGATAGTCGCGGTGCATTATGGGTTTGTATATAAGTAGGAGTACGTTAGGAATTGAATCAGTCTACGGTCAGTCACCGCCGTCGTATGGTTAATTTTTTCGCAGCTTTTCTCTGATCGCCATGAACGAAGAAGCTATTCATCGCGTAATTCAACAGAATAATGAATCAATGATCAGTCAAATGACTGCCCTTATAACGACATCTATATCAGGCCTCAAAAGAGCCAACGACGTATCCGCAGAAGAACAGTTACAGGAGATTAAGAAGCTCAAAACCACCGAGACCCCACAGTTCAAGAAAAGAAGCAACGAGGACCAGTTCAAATCAACCAAGTCAGTCCTCGATGCCATAGAAGACGCCGAATTCCATTTAGAGAAGGCTGACACCGTCAAAACAAAGCAGGCTTTGCAAAGAGGTAAATCTCTGATTAAAGAACGGCAAAAACTAATCTTATTAGCAGATAAATCTCCCTATGGCTGGAAGACCGTTGTCGAGTATAAGCAGCACGACCTAGCAGATGATGAGGAAGACGAGAAGAAAATTTATAGGGCTGAAGCTAGGGCGGCTAGAACCACAAAGAAATTCAATCCATCATCAAGAAATTTCAACACGAAGCAACCATTGACCAACAACCAGCCCCAATTTCCGTCACCTATTCCAACTATAACCAGGCCTAGAGTGAATCCCTATAAGTCAAGCGGAGTGTGCTTCGCCTGTGGGAAACCAGGGCATTGGAGGGCAGCTTGTCCTCTGGTAGCCTCCCAGAATGTCCAGCCTAAATGACTATATGGTAGTGAGAACGAGATGAGCCCACTTGAAGGTGAAGTAGCGCAGTATTTTGTTTGTTTCTCATTGTTCGATTACTGTTTCATTACATAATATATAGTGTTTATTTATCATTCTAGAGGATGAATGTTCCATTCACAATTTATCAAAGCTTGATGAAACGTCTTTTCAATTTGAACAAGATCAACATGAATTTAAATCTAACGTTATTAAGGGAGTTTCTGTTAGAGGTCGGTTATGTAAATGTCTATCGGCCTGGAGAGCTATCAATGCACCTGAGTTCATTATAGATGTAATTGAATATGGATATAAAATTCCTTTGTTGTCGGTCCCTGGACCGTTTAAAGCTAGTAATAATTCTTCGGTACTTAATGAGCAAGAATTTGTAGAACAAGCTATTAATGAATTGTTATTTTTGGGATGTGTTTGTGAAGTTTCAACAGAGCCTGATATTATTAATCCCCTTTCTGTTTCAATTCAAAATTCTGGTAAGAAAAGGCTTATCTTAGATCTAAGACATGTTAATAAGTATATTTTCAAGAATAAATTTAGATGCGAGGATATTTCAGTAGCAAAAGAAATTCTTAACCCTGGGGATTTTATGTTTACGTTTGACCTCAAATCTGGGTATCATCATGTAGAAATATTCGAAGATCACAGAAAATATTTGTCTTTTTCCTGGAAGTTTTCTAACGGTAGTGTTCGATATTTTCAATTTTGTGTTCTGCCATTTGGTTTGAGTTCCGCCCCGTATTTATTTACTAAATTACTTAAGCCCCTAGTCAAAAAGTGGCGTTCAGAAGGTTTTACAATCGTTGTTTATTTAGACGACGGTCTTGGAGCTGCGAGATCGTACATTCTTGCTAAGGCCGTGAGTTTACAGATGCACGCGGATCTTTTGAAATTCGGTTTTCTGCCCAATGAAAGCAAATGCCATTGGGATCCAGTCCTCAGTATTACTTGGTTAGGTGTAGTTTTTGATACTTCTGCAGGGCTAATATCAGCCACCTCTAGAAGAATCGATAGTTTGTTATCGGATATTGATAACATCGTAGAACACAAATCGAAATCATTTCATGTGAAAACTATTGCCAGCGTCTGTGGAAAAATCATCTCCTTAGGTAGCTGTGTCGGTAATGTTTCCCGATTGATGTCAAGGCATACGCACGCACTGATTAATTCAGCTAGCACTTGGCACTCTTATGTTACTTTGAATGAAGACGTTTTGAAAGAGCTTTTGTTTTGGAGAGTTAACCTTGCAAAGCTGAATGGGATTCCAATATGGCCCATCAAAAGCGCTCCGACTAAAGTAGTTTATTCTGATGCTTCCGATACCGGTTGTGGGAGTCTATTAGAAACCGGTGGTGAATTATTTCAGCAGAATTGGTCTGAATACGAGAGTACCAAAAGTTCGACCTACAGAGAGCTGTTAACAGTCTCTTTAGCACTAAAGTCATTTGTTAATCGTTTAAAAGCTCAGACTGTTTTATGGTACACCGATAATAAGAATGTGACCCAAATTATTTCATGTGGTTCTAGAATCGAAGAATTGCAAAGCATAGCTTTTGATATATTTAGCAGTTGCGTAAGAAACGGTATACATTTAGATGTTCAGTGGATCCCAAGAGATCTGAATAGTGTTTCAGATGACATGAGCAGGGTGGTCGATTTTGATGATTACACTATTCACGATGATGTATTTAATACGATCGATTGGGTGTGGGGGCCTCATTCTTGTGACAGATTCGCCTGTTATTATAATACTAAACTGGTTAAATACAATTCAAGGTATTTTCAACCCGGTACTAGTGGTGTGAATGCTTTTTCGCAGGATTGGCAATACGATAACAATTGGCTGTGTCCCCCCGTCTATTTAACGTGTAAAGTGCTTAAGCATTTGAGAGCATGTAACGCTCAAGGGACTCTGATAGTACCCGTGTGGAAGTCTGCGCATTTTTGGCCCCTTCTTTGTGCCGATGGCGTCCATTGGAATGGATTCATCCATGATTGGTTGGTTCTTCCTAATAATCCAAAACTGTTTTTGAAGTGTAAAGCTCAGAATTGTATATTTGGTAATAAACCACTGAGATTTGCCACTGTGGCTCTGAGGATTGACTTCGGTATTCCTCAAAGGTTAAATAACGCTAAATTTGCTATTGTAATGTAATGACTATGAAGTTTGTAAGTCATGTAAGTAGAGAAACCCTAAAGTGGGTGTAAGGGATAAAGCACGTATCCCAGATTGTTTATTTTCCTTCCTCGACCCTAAATGGGTCCCTTAAATAGGACGGTTAGGGAGTGTTGTTAAACGCGTAGTTGATGCGTAATATATAAATCATGATAACAATTGTCAACTCAATCCTATGATGGTGTGGATGTTATGATCCGTATGGTACGAAGCTGAAGTTTTTGCATTCAACAGAATCCCAGTATTTAAAGTCCCTTGAAATTGTAATTTAAGGTCTGTATGACTTTGGTGGATTTGTAGTCCAATAATTCTATCACCAATAAATGGTTGCCACATAATCATTGTTTTTACTGTTGGTGTTGTTTACGTGCATGCGCTTGCGCGTTACGCCCTTTGTTCTTGTTTTTTCGTTCATTTCTTTCATTTCAGATGTGTTCTCTACCGGACCCTTCTGGTCGAAGGATTTGTCTGGCAATGCTATTGCTCAACAACTGAAAGAAAATCTAAAGACCACCATGTTAGCTTCTAGAGCCGAAGGCACGACCCATCTTTACGAAAGATCCTTCAATAAATGGAAGACGTTCGCCCAAGGAATTCTTCAAGTTGCAGTGCTTCCAGCCGATCCTTTGCATGTAACATTATTTCTTCAGTACTTGGTAGAAACCTCGAAATCTGCCTCAGCCATTAATTCGGCGTTCTATTCCATTAATTGGGCTCACCGAATGTCTGGTTTCCCTTCTCCTACAGATCACCCTTTTGTGGCCCTAGCCCGAGATGGCGCCATTAGGATCTTAAGTCACGGCAGGTCGAATAGGAAGGAACCTTTAGATGTACACTTCCTGAAAGATCTGTGTGTCCAAGCGAACTTGGACGATTTAGTGCAGTTACGTAATGTTGTTATGTTTGTACTGTCTTTTGCAGGTTTTCTCCGTAGCTCGGAAGTGATCCAACTGAAGAGAGAAGACGTGATTTTCTCAGAAGGTCTAGTGAGTCTGGTGATTCGGAAGAGTAAGACGGACCAGCTCAGAGATGGGCAAACAGTGGTTCTCGCTGAACTCCAAGATTCCATCTTGTGCCCTGTGAAGTTATTGAAAAGATATTTCAACAGAGCAAACATCGTCGCGTGTACTAATGTATATCTCTTTAGACCCATTTCAGTTTGCAGAGAAGGTAAACGGCTGGTGTCCGTGGATCGCCCTATAAGTTACTCGACATATAGAGAAGCGTTCAAGAAAGCTTTTCACGATATTGTACCTGATATTTCCAAGTACAGCACACATTCTATCAGGTCGGGTGGTGCTACCTTGGCAGCGAATTCAGGCATCCCAGAACGACAATTCCAGCGTCATGGGAGATGGAAGTCCACCAAAGCTAAAGACACCTACGTAAAGGATTCTCTTTCATCTAGATTATCTGTTTCGAACACTTTAAGTCTTGCTACGGAGCAACCTTAACTATTGTAATTTCACTGGTTAACATACTAAATGATCAGTACTTGCACAGGAATTCCAATCCTTTCACGTTTTCCCTACCTTTAATATCTATAGGTATGTTGCGTCTGACTGGCCAACATGCCCAAGTATCGATGTTGTTGAGACTTATTGTGTAATGTAGGTAAAATATGTAATTTATGTAAATTAAGGCACGAGATTGCCATAAATTGATATTTTGCCGGCAAGGAACAATACGCTAGGGATAGTCGCGGTGCATTATGGGTTTGTATATAAGTAGGAGTACGTTAGGAATTGAATCAGTCTACGGTCAGTCACCGCCGTCGTATGGTTAATTTTTTTTTTGTTTTGTTTTGGAAATATTGTAATTAGTCAATTTCCATAATTTCTCTTTGATTATGACTTGTTCATAGGAACCTTTGTACCCCAAAGGTCGCAGTAATGCATGGTGGGGGTACACGTTTCCCATTTTTCCCACAATGTGGTTTTTTGGGTTTTGCGTGTCCGGCATGCTGCAAGATATATCTACGGAGTATGACAAAATTTAGATGTATTATAACTATACTATTAATAAGTATGTGAGGTCTGAAGGTTTGATCCTATATCCTCTCGTTGAATGACAACTTTACTGTGCTTTGTTATGATTAATAAACTGTATGTTGCGTCTGACTGGCCAACATGCCCAAGTATCGATGTTGTTGAGACTTATTGTGTAATGTAGGTAAAATGAAAATATTTTACTGCTGTAATGACTGCGATTCTATTCACCATATGTCGTTAAAGTCAAACAGATTGAAACTCATTGTACCAAAACATGAAGGCGAACAAATGGAAAAAGAGGGAAACCACGGAACGGATCTCGAATACTTTCATTCATTACCCAAGTGGGAAAAATTCTAAGTTGTAATATTGAGATCAAAATAAATAATTTTTTTATGTTTGCAGACTAAATTAGAGAGGGATCTTCCTGGGTTAACTGATTTGGGGATCCAGTGGACTCATACCCTTACAATTTTCGGGGGAAAAAATACAAGCTAAAACATAACTTCTGTGGACAAACTCAATTACATTCTTGAGTCCAACTTCAATTTACAGTATTGAATGCATGATTGCACTTCTGATCAATCTCAGCTAAATCAAAGAGGGATGTGATAACCTTAATTGTTATCAAATACTCCATCCTTGTAATGTAGAATACAATATACAACACATTTTATATTTAAAAAAGAGGGTGGTGTACTAACCCCAGGAGTTATCTAACTTGCCAAGCCACTATAATATTGTTCTTAGGAGATACTAGACAATGAAGAGGATGTACATGTTCCGCATGAAAAGGTGAGTTAATGGGGAAAACCATCTACATGCTGTAGAGCTGCATTGAGTTTTCTCAACAGTTGGGCCAAAAGGGAAATATTTGGCTCTTGGTCATGTGTACGGACTTCACTGTCCTCAGTCCATAGAGCATGACCTTGAGCCAAATATTTTCCTATCGGGCCAGACCTAACTCAGTCAATAAATACATATTAATTTCCTTTCACTAAAGGATGCCACCATGGAAAAATATAACCGAAGTAAGAGAATTGCAAGAATGTTAAATGTAAGTTTAATTATTTTGTGAATGAATATGGAGGATATTGTGTTATACAGTTACAGAGACAAAAAATCAAATCAGCAAGCAAGCTAGTTCTGCCATACTACAAGTAAATAATGCAACTTATCATGCACAAGAAAAATTAATATGTTCATGCTGCATCGAATTCATTAGGAAATATGAAGAAAGGCTTGTATGGTATATGCAATATTTATAAAATATTTGTATGCGCACTCTGATTGGCTGGCGATGGTGTTTATATTAGAGTACAGAGACGCTCAGCACAAATCGTCGAAAATATTTTATAAAATGAATATAAAACGGCCACTTGTGTCTGTATACTGTGATATAAACACTCTGGAAGCTGTAGAGCACTCGAGAAGTCAAAGAAACACTCAGCTACGCCTCATGTTTCTCTATGACTTCTCTCTTGCTCTACAGCTCTTACTTGGTGTTGCAAGGCACCAAAACTTGCTCATTATCCTAGTATAGATTCACCTAGGCTTTTAAAGCACCAAATATATACTATCTAACTTACATCTTTGATTCAACTACCTTTATATTTTAGTCCACATGCTTAGCTGAATTCAAACACTTTCATACTACTATATTCCCGAGTCTCTTACCAAGTGCGACACCAGGACACTGGGACACCCTGCCTACTGTCACGGGTTGACCCGGTACACCTGGGTTACCGTAGGTACTTACTTTATGTTTCCAAGTCTCTTACCAAGTGGGACACCAGGACACTGGGACACCCTGCCTACTGTCCCGGGTCGACCCGGGACACCTGGGACCCTAGGTACTTACTTTATATTTCCAAGTCTCTAAGTAAGTGGGACACCGGGACACCCTGCCTACTGTCCCGGGTCGATCTGGGACATCTGGGTCACCCTTGCCAAACTAGTTTATTTTATATTTCCAAGGCTCTTTATATTTCCATGTTTTGCTAGAACCCTAAATTTCATAAAATTCCAATAATTTTATTCATTCTCATTCATGCAAAATACAGATTTGATATTATATTATAAATTTTATTATATTATATTATATTATAAATTTTTGTAAATAAAATATTGGCTCAGGTTGAGCAAAACAATTTGAGTTGTCACAGAACTGTTTTCTTTTTTTACCGAGGTTGTCAGGTTATTTATAAACTATTTCCATACATGGGTCAGGTTATTTACAAACTATTTCCATACATGGGTCAGGTTATTTACAAACTATTTCCATACATTGGCCTTGTTATTTACAAACTATTTCCATACTGTTTACAAATATGAAGAAATAGCGGCATATATTTACGAACTATTTACGAGGTATTTACAAACTAATTACATAGTTTTAAACAATTCACATAGTATGTCAATGTACATTGGTCTTGTAAATTTGCATTTACAGTCTCTTTACAAACTATTTACAATTTTTTTACATAATATGGAAGTCGATGCATTTTTCCAGTGTCAGTCTCACTGTCTACCACCTTGTCGAGATGCATTAAATAAAAATATTTGCTTGCAAATAGGAATTTTATGTTTTCCCTGGCTAATCTGTTTGTCTTGATTTAATGGTATGATTAATACTACTACTAAGAATATTGTTATGTAATCAGTGCATCATACGGGTATTTAAGAGGGGGTCAATTTCCGGAGTTATTATCCTAACCCCCCTCTGGGGCATATATAAGGCAGCGTGGCGTGACGGCGTGGTCTTTCTGACATCAACCTTGGCGTTGAAACTAACAACTTTTTGGAACGAAGAGCGAAGGATTTCTGGTTTTCTTTTTAAAAGGTAAGATTTTCATACCTTTTTGGGCTCTATTTGTTCCAGCTATATCATTAGCCACTTAAGACTTCAATAGTTAGCGCTTAAGTTGATTAAGTTTTTGTTTCAAGCGCAATTTGTAGGAATTCTTGTCTTACTCGAGTGGCGTCTTTTTGTTTAACCTTTTGTCCTTAAGCTTCCCCGGGGTCTATTATGGCTTCAGCAGTGCCCAAGGTCCTTATCTTAGGCCATTCTTTTGTTAGACGTTTAAGTAGTGATTTAAGTAGGGGTTTTGACCCTAGGGCTTTTAAGGATTTCAAGCTTCAGGGCACTGCTTCGGTTTCTTTACACGGCGTGGGTGGACGAACTGTAGCATCGCTTCGCTCGTTTGATCTTCATGTTATTAGCCGTTTAGCTCCGGATATTGTTATTTTAGAAATAGGGACGAATGATCTTTCTCGCTTAGCGCCTGAGGTTGTAGGCTCGGCAATCGAGGATTTAGTTCAGTTTTTGTTGGATCGATTTTCAGTGCGTGTTGTAGGTGTATGCCTTGTCATACCACGTGGCGCTTCACACGTCAACTCGTCTTGGTTCTTTGAACACACGCTGGTCCTTCACAAATACCTCGAGGTTGTGTTAGAGCTTTTTCCCCAAGTCTTTTGTTGGCGTCATAGGGATTTTACTCATCCGGCTAAGGATTTTTATTTACCCGATGGGGTTCATTTGAATCCCTCTGGGCAATTTTTGTTGTACCGTAGTTACCGCGGTGCTATTTTACGCGCAATTTCTATGCTTTAGGCGGTTGGATTTTTTTGCCTTGTCATCGGTTGTTGTTTCTGGGTTTATTTTGCGAGCTTGCCTCGCATCAGATGTGTGTTTATTTGTGGTTTATCCACACGTTTTGCCTTCGGGCCTGTGAGGTTACTCCTCGTGTTGATGGTAAGGTTATTTAAGCCGTTTGTACGTTTCCCTCGTACCGTTAGGCTTCTTACCGTATTGAGGTTGTTAATACCTCCGTGTTTCTTTAATTTGTGGCATTCACGGGAAGCTTTTTCGTCGACTTCAAGTCTGACAGGTTTTTCCCGCCACTTTTATAAGTTTCTACAGCTCATGACTTGGCAATGTTTTCCAACCATGTTTCTCTTTACCCATTTTTAGTTGCCCAGTATTTTGTTGATAGTGGTCTGCCTACCCTTTCTTGTTCTTTTGCAGGTCACTATGCCTCCTAAGCGAAAATCCGGTAAAACCATGCAAGGACCAGCAAAGAGAACTCGTAGTGCCAGTACTCGTCGTGCCGTGGATGACGGTAACTCTGATATGCCACCAAATAACCAGACCGGGATCCCTGAGAGCATGATAGATAACATCGTGCAGAAAGTCGTGGCACAGGTCTCCCAGCAGTTGAGTAGCAGAGCCCTGGCCGAGGATGACGACATCCAGGAAGTCAATTTGGTGGAGGATGGTGTCCCTCCCGAAGATGTTGCTGCTGGATTGGTGCAAAATTCTGCAGAATTTATCAAGAAGGCCATGACAGGTGAGACTAAGGATCTTCCTTCGAATGTGTTCATGTCACCAAGTTTGCCCATTGATGCACGTATTTCGGAGAAGTTACAAGCCAAAATTTGGGCTAACGATTTTATAGACTTTGGTCAGCTTCTGTCCAATCCAGTTTTTGAAGGAAAATTTCAGCTGACAGTAGGATCAGGGAAGGACAGTTCCCAGGCTTTATGTCTGGAACCTGTCAGTAATCCGAAGAAGATTATGTCCATAGATACTTGGCTCAGAGCTTTTCATGTTTTTGTTGGGGTATACACCCGTAAATTTCCTCGTGAGGCCCCTGCCCTCATGAAGTATGGGGAGGTTGTGCAGGATTTGGCAGCTAGGGGGCATAACTGGCGGTATTACGATGAGAATTTTCGTTTTTTAAGGAGGAAACAAGCCTCATCCTTCCCTTGGGCAAAGATTCATTGGGAATTGTGGATGCGTGCTCAGCAATGCTCTTCCTACAGGCCTACACCTCAGCCCTCGGCCTCCAAGCCACGGTCCGACAACCGGGCTCCAAAGGGATACTGTTTTAGATTTAGTCGTGGGGCTGACTGTAGTGGTTGTTCTTATAAGCATTGCTGTCACAAGTGTGAAGGTCAGCATCAACCTAAATTTTGTAATTTTCGTGCCCAAAGTAAACCCAAAGGTGGAACCCCAGCTGCTAAGTCCTCGAATACCTCACAATCTTGATTTGCCAACCCCAGTACGATTTAACCGTTTGCAATTTTTTCTGACGGGGTATGATTTTTCTATTGTTGAGCAGCTCAAACAAGGCTTTAATTTTGGTTTTTCTATCCATTGTGAAAGGGCAAAACCTTCTAGTTCATCTAAAAACTTATTGTCTGCTTTACCAAACCCAGATGTAGTTGATGAAAAACTTCAGAAGGAGCTAAGAGCAGGTCGATTGGCTGGACCCTTTAACTCACCCCCCTTTTCTGCTTTCGTTGTTTCTCCCCTGGGTGTTGTCCCCAAGAAAGCCCCAGGTGAATTTAGGCTTATTCATCATTTGTCGTTTCCGGCTGGCTCTTCCGTAAATGATGGTATTCCAGATAACTTTTCAAGCGTTTCGTATGCCACCATTACGGATGCCATATCTCAGATTAAATGGGCGGGACGAGGTTCATTTTTGAGTAAAACAGACATTAAGAATGCCTTCAGGATAATTCCCATTTCCCCCAAAGATTATAGTCTGCTAGGGATGAAATGGAATAACCAATTTTACTTTGACAAATGTATGCCAATGGGCTGCTCCAGTTCATGTAGGACATTTGAGATGTTAAGTACTTCATTAGAATGGGTGGCTAGAAACAAATTACAGATTGATCATATACTTCATCTTCTAGACGATTTTTTGCTGATAGCCCCATCTTTTGAAGTATGTCAAGCCCAGTTGAAATTATTTGTTGATTTTTGTGATTATGTGGGCATACCCATAGCACCTGAAAAGACTTTCGGCCCTAGTCAAATTTTATCCTTTGCTGGTATCGAGTTGGATACTGTCCTTTTTGAAGCACGCCTACCAAAGGATAAGATTGATAAATGTCTGTCGACTTTATCCCTATTTCAGCATCGTAAAAAAGTATGCCTCAGAGATATTCAATCTCTGATTGGTTTGTTGAATTTTGCCTGCTCTGTTGTGCAGCCTGGGAGAGCCTTTTTAAGGCGTTTAATTGACCTGACTGCAGGGGTGCGTTCCCCCTTCCACTGGATCCGCCTCACCCAGGCTGTTCGTGCAGATTTAGAAGTTTGGAAGTCCTTTTTAACCAGTTTTAATGGTAAATCTTTCTTTTTGGAAGATCAGTGGCATAGTTCTGATCATTTGCATCTTTACACTGATGCTGCTGCATCTTTAGGTTACGGGGCTGTTTTTGGGTCTCAATGGTGCTTTGGGGCATGGCCACATAGCTGGACTAGTTTCAATATTGCCGTGTTAGAGTTCTATCCCATTGTCCTTAGTTTGTGCCTCTGGGGTAAACAAATGTCAAACAAGCGTATCCTGTTTTTCACGGATAATGAGTCTCTAGTACATGTCATTAACAAACAGTCATGTAAAGATAAACATCTCATGTTTTATGTTCGCAAGTTAGTTCTTATATGCTTACAGCATAACATTTTATTTAAGGCTAAGCACATTAAGGGAATTCACAACTGTCTTGCTGATTCTCTATCTCGGTTACAGATTTCCAAATTTCAGCTAATAGCCCCAGCAGGCATGAATCAGGCCCCAACAGACATCCCCTTCCATCTGCAGCCGCAGAATTGGCACCAATAATGACCAAGTTAGTCCAGTCTAGTCTGCAGCCGTCATCACTCCCCACATACAGGAGAGCGTGGAACCTTTTTTGCCAGTTTTTATACAACATTTTTCCTGGGACATCTCCTACCCTCCCCTTTTCATCTCAAACAATAGCTCTTTTTATTGCTTATCTTTTTGATCGCCAATATGCTTCTTCCACAGTAAAGACTTACATATCAGCCTTGGGCTATTTCCATAAATTGTACGGCTTTTCAGATCCAACCAAGAATTTTTTCATTATGCAAATGCTCAGAGGCTATGCTAAGAAAGGAACTCGCCTTGATGGTCGTTTACCCATAACTTTACCCCTTCTTCACCGCATAGTTGCAGCTACTGTCCAAGTATCTGAATCACAATACAATATTTGTATGTTCCAAGCCATGTTTTTATTTGCTTTTTACACTTTTTCCAGGGTAGGCGAATTCACTCAAACTGCTTCTGGCAGTAACATGCAATTACACCAAATTAGGAAGCTTATGAATCGCAGTCAGGAAGTTGTGGGTCTAAAAGTTTCTTTTTTGAATTACAAACACTGTTATAATCGTGCCCCCTTTTCTATCGAAATTTCACGCCAAAGCAAATTTTGCCCAGTTCAGGCCGTCTTGAGCTATTTGTGTTTGAGAGGAGGTGCGCCAGGCCCCCTTTTCTTGTCACAGGACGGATCGCCTGTGCCAAGAAACACTTTTACATCCACACTTACCTTAGTTTTACAGTCATGCGGGCTGGACCCTTCTCGCTATAAAGGCCATAGTTTTAGGATTGGTGCTGCTTCACACGCTGCTGAAAAGGGGATGTCTGATGCCCAGATAAGGGCGTTGGGTAGATGGAACTCTAACGCTTTCCTCAAATACATTAGGCTACAGTCTTTTTCCACATCTTCAATGTCATAGTTTCTTGCAGGGGGAGAAACTATGACATTTACAACAACAAAAAAAAAAAAAAAAATTTTTCTTACATGTGTGCTTGGTAACTGTTTTGCAAGGGCTGCAGTTTCCATCCACACACATATTTTCTGTCTGTTAAGTGGTTTGTGATTGAATAGCAAGGGCAGCAATCACACCACATCTGCTTTCATTATTTGTAGGTGGTTTGTGATTGATTAGCAAGGGCAGCAATCACACCACATCTGCTTTCATTATTTGTTTACCTATTATGATAATTTTAACAACTTGCATGTTGTTATAGCTGAAATCATTCCATTACTGATTTGCAAGGGCAGCAGATGGAGCGATTTCAGTTCATTCAGCTTTGGTATTTTCTTATATACATTCTTCGGGATGCTGCTTTTCCTTTGGGTGGGGCTTGCACCTCATTTTGGGTGCATTTGGCATGTTTTGGCCCTCACCTTTACTGGGGCAAGTTTAATTATGAACTGTTATCAGTTAAATCAGTTTGATTAATTTTTAAATTTAAATAAATCGGCTATGGGAAGTTGCCCATAGCCATTTCAGTCCATATCAGTGTTGTTGTGATTATTACCTTTGCCCCGTAAACGAGCTTCAGGAAAAGCAACATTTATTTATTTTAAAATAATCATTGATTGGCGGGGAAAAACATAAATAAAAATATTTGCTTGCAAATAGGAATTTTATGTTTTCCCTGGCTAATCTGTTTGTCTTGATTTAATGGTATGATTAATACTACTACTAAGAATATTGTTATGTAATCAGTGCATCATACGGGTATTTAAGAGGGGGTCAATTTCCGGAGTTATTATCCTAACCCCCCTCTGGGGCATATATAAGGCAGCGTGGCGTGACGGCGTGGTCTTTCTGACATCAACCTTGGCGTTGAAACTAACAACTTTTTGGCCCGCCCCCTCCCCTCTCTCCTCCTCTTTGCCTGTATGGTGCATGTTTTGGCCCTCACCTTTACTGGGGCAAGTTTAATTATGAACTGTTATCAGTTAAATCAGTTTGATTAATTTTTAAATTTAAATAAATCGGCTATGGGAAGTTGCCCATAGCCATTTCAGTCCATATCAGTGTTGTTGTGATTATTACCTTTGCCCCGTAAACGAGCTTCAGGAAAAGCAACATTTATTTATTTTAAAATAATCATTGATTGGCGGGGAAAAACATAAAGCAACATACAATGCGGGCAAACTACCAAACTGCTGTTTGGCGACATGCCTTGGTTACAAATCCCAACGTTCCATCACCTGAGGGGCGTGTGGATGGATACTTAAGGAAGGAAGCATCGAGTTAAATTGGATGTCACTACCCCGTGCCCCAGAAGCACTTCTCTACTTGATTATTTGCGGATGCAATGGGAACTGTTCAACTGAGCACTACACATGTCATAGGAACAGCATCTCATGCACTGATGCATGTATGTGTGGCGATTACTGTACAAATCCCCACAAGTGTGGCAGATTCCAGCAGGTGGCGATGAGGAGGAAGAGAATGACCTTAATGATGATGATGACAGCAATTACCAACTGATTTCAGTTAAAGTACACACGAAAAGGCTATTGTGTGGTGTTATAGCTTATGCATAATCGGCGCCTGCATAGGAAAATTGGGGTGCCTGTGTTAGAGAGAGAGACAAGGACTAAAAAACACGAGGTTTAACTGCGAGCGACTAGAGTCAGTTGTTTTTCTACGAAGTATGTACAAATTGAAGATCCTTATCCCCTGGACACATGCTACGTATGTAAGTTCGTACATTTTCTAGTTTATAGTTTCATATACTCGTAGTGACCGTATATTTTTCTGTTCCTAGCGAATCGTGAATCGTGAATCGTATTACACCATGATTAATAGAGAATTGTGTAACCGCGAAGTCGATTATTGGTCGCTGAACTTGAACTCCGTATATTGACATTGAAAGGAAAATAAAATAATTGACTATATACGCATCTCGATATCTAGTCCTTGGCATAGAGCTTGAAAGCCACTACATGTGGACCTAATGTATTCCAGAGCAAACAGAAAAAAACCTTAGTTAGAAAACACTAAGACCATACAAATAACTTAGATTTTCGGAAACATTTACTTTCTCAAATTGTCCAAAAAGTAGTCAAAAATCTAGAGTAGTGTCTGTTTATCTTAAATATAGGATTATCTGGATCTTCATTAACTTTTATTCGATTTTCATTGAAGAAAGTCCAAAAAAACTAAAACCGGAAGTAGCTTTTTATCAACTTCCGGTTTGATGGATATGACAGAAAAGGTAAATTTAGATGTTCAAATGTAAAAATATCGGTAACTTCCTTAAAAAAAAGGAAGTTTTCTGATGTTCAAGGTTCTTATAACAAAAGTACCTGTTCTGTTACATTTGAAATGCTAGAAAAAAACATTTGTCACTCAATGAAGCTAAATTCATAGTTAATGGATAATAAAATACTGATAAATTCCCATTTCCTGCAATTTCTCTCAAACTTTCACAATTATGCATTAGATTAGTGCCCAGCAGAAAGATCTAAGAGGTTCATATGGGATGACTGTACAGGAAACACAAAAAAAAAAAACGTGAAGAAAATGAATAATAACGGAATTATTGTAAACACAAGTATGTATACTTTAGGCCAGGTTACCAAGCCTTTTGGACACATATTTCGCGTGGCAACAAGCAAATTCGAAATCACCAGTCTTCAAGCTTTAAAATGATACCAAGAAATCTTAGCCACCCCTGGGGTGCAGCCAAACTGAAAAATAAGGCTCTTTTCAGAATTGGCTTCTAGACTATTGTTCCAGATGGAAACCTCTACGAGTTATTTCCAATAATCATCAATCTGACTGAAATTCAAAGTCAGTGTGGTGAAATCAGTGTCGATACCGTGAAACTAGCAGCTGAAGATCAACGACAGAGAAAGTCGTCAGTAGCATGATCCAAGATAAGTTGGGGTCCTTATCTAATGAGGAAGAGAGGATGCTGTACATCGTAAAGAGCTCTGTCCGAAACTTAAACACAGAAGAGCTAGGACAATTTCTTCACTTTGTTACTGGTTCACCCACCGCACCCCTGACTCCAATAAGAGTGGCTTTCAATGGTGTAAGTGGATTAAAGCGAGCTCCTTCTTCTTCTACTTGCCCAAGCGTTCTACATGTTTCGAAAAATTACGACACACTCAATGAGTTTAAATTAGAACTCTGTAAAGTAATTGGAAGCCAAGAAGCATATATTATGGACATTTATAAATCACTCCTTATTCACTTGAATATTTTGTAATATTTGTTATAAACAAATATACAATATACTGATTAAGAGTCATTCAAAGACTGAGTGACTTGCTGGGGTATGTTGAGTTAACAAGAATAACAAAAATGTCATTTTACGTTACAGTTTGAGTGCATAAAGTAAAACCATGAAATAGTGCCACCTCTAAACATCACTAATTGATCCTTTGTTTTCTTTAAATATTTTACTATTTTCCTGTGATTAGTTGTTACTGTTTCATGGGTTTACAGTTTGCACTCTAGCCCCGTTCACACGTATCTGGATATTTTTGAAAACCGAGGGCCATACTTTCTTTGTTCAAAGTAAATGGAATAAATCCTTTTCAAAAACTCGTTCATAGTATTCAACTGTCGGTCAATACAATGAACTAGCATAAACAAAAACTACTCATAAAATATTCTGGTCAGCATTAGCTGTATTAACGACAATAGATTCAGATGAGTACATAAATGGGAAAGTCTTTGTTTCGAATATCTTTGTATTTATTGTTCGCTTCAAGTACGTTGACATCACGTACAATTTGAGTTTCTAGAAAATGTGTCAAACCAATAATAATTCTCACATAATAGAATATAATTTAGTCATTTTAAGTTCGCTATCTGGATCAGCAGTTGCTTCAAAACGAACCTAATTCGAACCTGATTGTATTAGGTTTGGCAGATGAGTAGAGCGGTGTAAGAGCCTATACGTTATACGTTATAAATTAATTATAAACACACTTGAATTACATAATGCTTCCTATTTCACTTATTAGAGCCAAATAAAGATAACGAGCTTCTTCAGCATTACTTGGCATTTGAAGACCTTCTTCTGACATTATGAACTCGGCTAACGCTGCAAATTCAGTGGAGTATTCTGTTTGAGGGTTGTCACTGCAGCATGACTCAATTGCGACCTCGATGTCATCCATATCTACCTCCTGCTTGTAGTCCACAGTGTTTGAAGTTTCTGGCAAATTATACAACATATCAGGTCGACCAGGCGGTGAGCTTTTGTTTCTCGATGGTCGAATTCGATGCAAATTCCAAAGTTTTGATGCTCTTTGGAGTTCGTCTTGAATCACTCTCATATAACGAAATTGCAAACATTCTGAATGTACAGCATTAGAATCACAGTATAGTCCCCTGTCCCTTAAGGGGGGAATTACCTATTTACCAGCTACGGTTGCTATGGAAAGTATTTAAATCTCTAAAAGGTTTTTCTTATATTATAACTTCATAGATAAAATCAATTTGTGAAATGGATCATTTTCTGATATGTGCGATGACGTCATCTCTCTTAAGCAATTTACGACGTCATAGTTCATTAAAAATTAAAAAAACAAACGTGCATTTGGTCGGATTGACTCACAAATAAGCGAAATCATAGCTGACATGAATTGAAACAAAGTTAAGCATTATTTTTGAAAACGGTGAAAAGGCCAGGCTCCCAAGCCATGTTGAATTTTTTAAATCTAGATATTTTCCCACCCTCTTAACGTAGAGTAAAATTCATGCTTATTATTCATAGTTATTCTAATATGCCATTATGTTATCTTTGTCCTTTTTCAGAATTTATTCTAACCAAGATCAAAAGGAGTTACAAACATTAAGCTCTTTTATTGTAATAGACGAAGCAGAGCAATCTTTAAAAAGTAAAGAGGACTACTGCATGACCATTGCACCTCAGCTTACGGAATATCTGAAACATTACTTGGCTCATATCCCTGGTGATTAGCCAACTTGGTTCTATATCAAAAAAAATATAGCCCAAACAACAAGTGAAGATGACCCAATTCTATTCCTCATTCCAGAGCAAGGGCCATTTCATGTTAGTCTTAATTTACAAGAACAAACAGTTATCCAGTACCACTTTCTTTTTAATGAATTGCACTAGCATTTGTATTCTAAACCATTACCAGAGAAACCTTAACCAGCCCTATGTTCCTTACTACTAAGCTCTCTACTACTTGGCTTATGATTAGAGAAAGAATAATCCACAAGTTTAGCTTCTGCAAAGACCACGAGTATGTTCTCATGCTGTTTCTTCTAGATAAAATTCTCCCTCTTGGACTTTTTCAATATTGGACAGTGTTTCGAAGTGGAAACTTTGAAAACTATCTAACAGCTATGGTTACAATTACACTGATTTTTATAATTTGGAAGCGCAAACACTATAACCGATCATCTATCTCCATGCTTAGTGATATCAAGCACCAAATGAATTCTCTCAAAGAATATTATCAAAGAAAAAAGAATTGGTTGAAATTATTCTCAGAGAAAAAAATTGAAAATTTTCATTCTGAACTGAGAAGCAACATTTCTCCATGGTTAGATGTGAATGCAATACAAAAAATTGCAAGATGCCTAAGTTCACAAAGATTTGAAATTGCATTTAAGCAGAGCCAAGAAAAGCACCAAATGTACACCAATAGAGACTGGAGTGTGATCGCAGGAGCTTCAAAAGAGTATTTGCTCAGCACTTTTAAAAAGATAGCAAGCAACATTGGGAAAGCCAGCAAGGTATGTGGTGTTTAATATGTAATCTAACTTACTGTACAAGAGCCCTATCATGCAATAACATATTATTTTATGTGAAATGCTGATTGATAAAAATATTATCTAGATATTACTGCAAATTTCATACTAGATATTTTCTGTTATTTCTGTTTGCAGATCCCAAGGCCAGTAGATCCCAAGACTGGAAAACCTAAAAGAAAGTTAGAATATTTGTTACCCTCTTTTGACACCAAAATTGAAAACAACTGCGTGCCTTTGGGATACAGTTTTGAAAACTGCCATCAAAACTCTGAGCCATGTATCAACACAAAATGTGATCTTGATTCCTGTTCTGAAACTGGTTCCTTTACAAGATTACAGTGCTTTCATACCTTCCACACAACATGCTTAAATGGAGAGACCCAATGCCCAATCTGTTCACCTTACCTTAAAGATAATATCAAAAAACTTGCAGAATCCTTTAACTCATCTCTATTAGAACCAACCAAGTCATCTAACCCCAGTGTCACAACAGATAACCTGCAATGCAATGAAGAAAATGAATCAAATGTTAATGCCAGGCCACCCTGTTATTATAAGTCTGCAGAATGGCGAAATGAGATCCAGAAAATTCTTGATTCATTTCCTGTAGTAAACCAACCAACAATTGAGAGAAATTCAACATCAACAAATGACAATCAGGGAATGCCACCAACCTTTGTCCAGAGAAAATGCTCAAATTGTCACCAGCCAGGTCATACACGGTCCAGGAATGGTCATATTACTTGTCCTCAGCTTCTTAATCAGCAACAAAATTCACAAAGAATCTCTAATGTGCATCCTTGTCCAACTCCACTAGCCACCAGCAACCCACGGCCAGCACCAAAGGTTTATCTTATAACATATGACAATAAAAATTCCATACAGTTTTGGTTTTTTCCATATCAGGTATCACAGTCTACAGTAAATGGAAGACAAAGTAGTACTGCCTGTGCACTCATTGCTCTGCTGATGGCTCACAAGTATCATAACCAAAACTCTTCTTTATCTGTTCACACTCAGTTATCTCCTGCATCGTTTAATCTCATAGTTTCTTCAATTCTAGAAGAAAATACCATTCACGACAATGTTTTCCAGCACATGCCAGTGACAATTCAAATACCAATGGCTTCCAGTCTGCTAGTTGGATCAATCGGTCAGATTCGCCTTGGACAAGAGCTTCCCGTCACTTCACCCAGAAAACGGTCCAACCTCAAGCAACTTGGACTATCACCTTGGAGATATGGTTAACAATTCAACGTCTTCCCCTCCTTCGGCAATCATCGTGACTTTTTGTGGAAACACATTCAGTTGTGTGCCTGGTAAACAGAACAATCTAATTTTTCTTGACAGCCACGTGCATCACCCTTTTGGTGCGTTAATTGCTTCTGTCCCATTGACACACATTCCAGAATTGTTAAAGTGGATCAAGCTTCAATACCTTGGTACTGCCTACAATCTATGCAGCTTTACTGCTATTTATTTCTGAAACTAAAAGAAAAAAATTGAAAACAACAAATTAAGAATTCTTGTATCAGCTCATTTTTACCAAGATCTTGATTTACTTCACCAGACACTTATGGCTCCAGGCAAATTTCTGATGTACAAAATATTTCACAGAACATTTAAGAAATATGTAAACTGGGAAATCTGTCATCACTGTCCATAGCAGTGACGTAAACCTAGTACGGATTTCGGCAGACTGAAAACAATAGGATTAAGGCTACCTTCGTACCCTGTTCCTCTTCTCTCCTTCGGGACCTCAAGAAGTACGTTACCGATTAATTCCGAGTGACCCACGATCGGTTCTTAATATTAAACAGACAAACATCACGAGATTGAAATCGGAGCTAAATGTTTATTCACTGCTAAAGGTCAGCCGTACCAAAGCAGATTTATTCGACTGTTGGAAACAAAATAAAGCGTTAGTTTTAATCCAAACGAGGAGGCGACTCTGGCGCCCGTGATACAACGGCTATTTGTAAAAGAACCCGCTTCGACTCTTATCTAGAAAAATTGCATCTTTCTTAGAGCTTATTTCAATTGTATTAATTCACACCATGTAGTGTTACTGCAGTAGCTTGAGGTGGTACTTTGCTATCTAAAGATATTTTGCTCTTTTAGGTAATTTTTAAATTCATTTGATTGAGCGCACCGGCCGCCGTTCTTTAAAATTTCTCTAACTTTAAATTTTTATTTCTCGTCGCAGAATAAAAAACCCCAAAATAGCTTTTAGTCACGGTTAGAATATTATTTCGACTTTTCATTTTCTTAATATCGGTCTTTTATTTTATTTAGCACATGGTGAAAACATTTTTTGAAAATTCTTTACTTTTCACAAGGCGTCAAAGTACCCTGGTAAATAATTTTTTTTCACCGTTATAAATTTATTGGAAGACAATGAAGTTTCAGCTTTTTAAAGTTAAAACATCATATAAAACAGTTGTTTAAGAATTAAACATGTAGATATTTTTGCAAAGGCACGCAAGCCCCCCGAAGTTGGAGTATATTTTGGCTCTCTCAAAGGGTCAATTATTGACAAATTCGTTTTTCTCGAAAATGAAGTCATATTTCGACAAATGAAACATACCATGATATATCTCGCATATAGGCCTACCTAATACCAAAATATGAGCGAAATCGAAGTTTTGACTGTTGCCGACAAATTTTGATTTTGTTTGATTTTTGCTGACATCTTCTCTTAAAGCTTCCTTCTGCAACAGAAGATACTTTTCTGGCACTTTCATCACTTGCATCATGTCCTGATTGTTTAATAGCATCTTCAATTCGGACACTGTCTCAAACTGGAAGCGAAATATTATAAAGTCATTATTCAGGGGTGGATCCAGGATTTTAATATAGGGGATTACTAGCTAGCTCATGAAAATATTAATTGTCTAAGTTAATTCAGAGTGTTAAAACATTGACACAGCCATCCTAAAATGCCACTCCCTTAACCACCACTTAATCTGCCCCTGTTAATGCACATCAATGTAATTCACATGAGGAAGGTGTATGGGCAAGGGGTGGGAATTTAAAACAAAGTCCTTATGAATATTCAAATGCCCCTGGGTGGGGAAGCAGTTGTCAGTCAAATAACACTAAATAATACAAGCCACAAGAAGAAACTGTCAATCGCTGATAGAATCTGTGATGAAATTCCAAACCCAAGTGCAAATGTTTCCTATCAAATAAATATAGCATACATTTGTATTTTATATAATGTTTTCCCGCAAAGGTTTCAAAAATGAGATATAACTTAATCGTCATCAAAAATCATGTATTTCTAATGACAAACATGACAAGCCTAAATTGCCTCTGCTTTTCTCCGCCATCTTGAATTGGAGCTTATAGTTTAATATTTTGCGAATGGAAGCCGCTGGCGTTGAGCCCGTGATAAGATATTTTTGGCGCGCTTTTAACACTGTGAATCTTCTCCTTATCATAACTAACCTTGTGTTCGTCCACGATCAACGGTATCAATGGCTTTAAACAATGTTTTTTCCAGAAACATATGTGCATTCTCTGAAGACCTCTATTAGAGAGACAAGAAAAATCTCAGAGGGAATACTTCGGTCTCTTTGGCCGGTTATTCACCTAGTTGCACAACCTCTACTACGAGTCAAAAACAAAAAAAAACAAAACAAACATCGATTTGCAAGACAAGGTTCTTCAAGATTGAATTGCTTTAATATTGAAGTACTTACCAATATTTTTGGAGATGCCATTGTGAAAAACAAAAAAAGAATAACGTAGTGAGAGAGATATTTGATAATACAAACTTACTGCACTGCCGGTTGCAAACTAACCAAAGGAAAAGAGCGCCAAATTGACTTGGAAAACCGCTGGAAGTGTAATGCAGGCGCCATAAGTTTCCAGGCTCCTTGTCCGCGTACCACACGATGGAAGGACGTCAGATCGTTGTTTCTTATCTGTTTCTTGAGCTTTATACATAAGGTTAAATGAAATATATTTTATAGACACATGTGATCTTTTCAAACTCACATCAGAGAGATTTATGAATGGTAAATATCTTTAGACACGTAACCATATCCATTCTCCAGATCTGGAGGGTAGGTGTGTTTAATATAAACACATGTTTTCCACTCCATTGATAACATAAAAATCGAGTTTCTGGAATTAAGCGTTGACAAACAGGAATAATACTATTGAAGCAGTAACGATATTACGTACATTATTTGTTATGACTATATTTGTTTACTAAATTGACAAAACAAAACATTATTTTCTCCTCAAGATATTCGTTCATCTTATGAAATTGTCAATAATTTTCAGTCATTATTCAGTCTTTCACTCAATTGAAAAAAATATGAGGTATCCAAAATAAAAGAAAGGCGATCATAATTCATCAACAATGACACTGTGTTATCTGCCAATGCTACTAAGGCTAAGGCTAAGGACAATTACCTTTAGTTGTTATGTTTTGTAAATTGTGAATTGAACCTTATAGACTCTACACTATTCATAAATATTACTACTATCTACATGAAATTCTACAGATAATACATTTATCATGTTAAGTTCATATTGGATATCAGGGACTGGCTGAGGGCTCTTACCCAATCCGAAGCAAGATAGTGATTACAATGTTATGAATTAATATTGCAAGTTAGGTCACGTAATATTCATACTTCTGATACTATTTTGTAGGTGACAAAAAGGCCAAACTCCATCCTTGTCACTGTCCTTCTTGCAATGGACAACTGCGAGATAAAAGAACTATAAAGAGTCACTATTCAAGTATACATGTTCAAATATTAGACCCCAATAGTAGCTTAAATACATGTGAATTGAATGGATCAGACACTATTCATGTAACTGGTCATCATAAAGAGGCAGCTGAAAATGAATCTTATTTGTTAGGTGGTAATGATCAACTTGATTCAGAAGGAATATATGAAGGCACTTCTCAGGAATCTGAAGATGATGATAAAGATGGTGAAGAAGTTGATCGCAATCATGTTTCAGCGGATGATAACATTAGTTCTGATGAATCTTATGATGAATCCCCAGATGCAGCTGAAGACAGCGATGTAGACAGTAGATCCAGTAACGACGCAAATCATACCTGTCGTTATACAGAAAATGATATCGCAAATGCTATTCTTCATAGTATAGAATCCAAAATTAAAAATGGTTGGTCTCAAGAAGAGACACTGTCTGAAATGAGAAATATTTATGAACTCTTGAAAGATGAACGGATTCCACATAAATCCTGGGATGCTATAATGAAATATTTTAAAGTCTGTTGTGCATCAAATCATGTGAGTCTTTTTCAATAAATTAATCGGAAATCTACCTTCGGAAAAAGTTCCAATTTGGAATCACAAAATACGAAATATTTTCATTTTTCACAGTCTTTTTTTTAATTAAAATCATGTAAAAACTGGACCATTTCCTTATATTATTCCTTTGTTTGAAAACGAAAAAAGTCGATCTTTTCTGCGACAAATATCTGATTTTTTTGAATATCCATTTTTATACAGATTTAAGAAAAACTCCAATATTTCCAGCTATTTTGCTTTTTATAAAGACTAAAAAAGAATCAGTGGCAACTTCCGGCAATTTCACTTTTAAGCAAGATTTAGAATTGCTAATTGATATTGCCTGACGAAAGGGGAGATTTTGACATTCTAGAAGTCAACAATAATTCAACTTATTTGGTGGATGGAGAAGAGATAGCTTAAGCTCGAAACACGGCCTCATCAAATTTAGGAAGCCCGATGTATAGCACATCAAAACTAGCGGCAAGCCCGAGAACTCAGCTCAACTCACCTCCATCCCGACCGACATTTAGGCGTCCCGTTGGATTACATGTAACAGACCAGAGTTGGAAAAAAAGTATCCTAGTGAGTGAAGTCAAGAACAGTGGCTCTATCCAGGAACTATTCCAAATTACCATAAATTTAACAGAGGAAACAAGCAGTGTTGCGAAAGTTTCAGTTTTGAAAGAGCAGTTAAACTACGAAGTAACCCTTTTGGACTCAAAGCATCTAAAGATCGTTGACAACGGGGCAACAAAAGGTAAGGAGACTTGTATTTGCAAATGTTAATTAACAACTTCAAGTCGACTGATAAATGAGCCAGTTCAACTAGAAACCGTGGACAGCTGTTTCGGCCTGTATTGGGCCTCGTCAGCACGGTGTGTCTAGTGAACTGACGAGGCCCAATACAGGCCGAAACAGGTGTCCACGGTTTCTAGTTGAACTGGCTCATTTTTCAGTCAACTTGAAGTTGTCAAAGGCCTAACGGCAGTCTTCTTCAGTCGCTCACATTAAGGCTCGCAACTTATCCATTACGCATATTAAGGTTTGTTAGGTTATTTCGTCCAGCATGGCTGCCATGTTCATAATCACATTAGTCTGCCTGAAGAATGATTGTACCACATTTATACACAGAAAATATCTCACAAAACAATTCAAAAGACTTGCCTTTTTTTGGACCCTGGTTTGGATCTAGCCTAAAAGATACCACTTTGAAACACAAAATAATAATTTAAAAAGTGAAGTGGGGAGCTATCTCTAAACGAGAGTAGAAATCGTCAGCTAATAGTTACACTTATAATCACTTCAAGTTGTTGGAATAAATGTTAAATCAATATAATATTATTACAAGTGTCATTGAACACATTAAGGCTCGCAACTTATCCATTACTCTGTTATTATCTCTGAGCCTATCCCACATGGCCTAGTGCCTTAACTCTCATCGGCATAATATACCATCTGCTTTAAAACTGATCCTGAAAATTTAGGCCGATGGTCATCAGAGTGCTAGTTTAGCATTGGAAATACCTCCAAAATGAGAGAGAAATTTCCTTGCTTAATCTTTGAGTTCTTTTTGTACCTCACCTACACGCGTTAACAGGTTTTAATTTCACACACTTGAAGAAATATACAATGTTTCGTTTCACTGACGGGGTGCGCTTACACATTTAGTTTCCTTCTTGATTATCCGAGCAAATCATTACTACAATCTTCGATTTAATAATTTTGCGTGATCTGATCCTTATAATTTATCGAAATAGCTTAATGATTTACTAATATGTAATGCCAGTGAATCCCACTGTTATATTGTGGTTACCCTGTGTATTGCCTGGTTACCTGGCAGAACGTTGTAGTTACGTTGACTTGACTGAGTAGTCATGTTTTGTTAGTATTCTTGTACAATAAACTACTTTTCTGCGATACTACAATTGGCGACGAGGATAAACTAGGAACATCAACAATCGACGAACGTTCAAAGATGAGTTTTGAAAGATTTTCGCTGTCTCCAGTGAATTTAGAGGCGACAAACTTGGCGGATGAGTGGAAGTTTTGGCTGGATGCCTTCGACAACTATCGAATCGCTACAAAACTAGATAAAGAAGATGGAGTTCAGAAAGCTACGTTACTACACCTTGCTGGGACGGGAGTCCAACGTTTACTCTCAGGATTACCTGGAGAGAAGAAGAAATTTGACGAAGTTAAACAAGCTTTAAGTGCTCATTTTTTGCCGAAGAGAAACAAGTGGGCAGAGAGATACAAATTCCGAAAACGTTCCCAACTACAACATGAATCTCTTGACAGTTTTATCGCGGAGTTACGTATGCTTAGCCTGTGACTTTGGAGAGGCTACTGATGATAATATTCTTGGTCAAGTAATAGAGAAATGTGCTGACGGATACCTAAGAGAGAAACTACTACAACAAGGAGACACTCTTACACTGGAAAAAGCCCAGACGCTCGGGAGAGCAATTGAATCGGCAAAGAAGGATACGCAGCTTCTTGGAGGACAGGTAGCCCAAAACACGCCAGAAAGGCCTGATGTTAATGCAGTTAAATCGTCAGTAAACGCAGGAAAAAGGAGAAATGCAAAGCGAGAGATGCACAGTGCAGAAAATGTAAGAAACGTGGCCATTTCTGGAAGTACTGCCGATCAACAGATGAGAAGAAAGAAGATGTCAAGTTTGTCCAGCCAGAGCAGATACAGTCAGATTAGTCTACAAATGAATATGTGTATTATGCTTCTAATGATGAGGGGGCGGGTTATCATACTGATGTTGAAATTAATGGTAAACTTATTCAGATGATGATAGACACCGGCTGTGCTAAAACATTGATTCCTAAACAATGGCTTAAGAACGATTTGAATACCACACTAAACCCTACGAATGTCAAGTTTTCAGCTTTTGGCGGAGGGAACTTGAAGTGCCTAGGAGTATTTGATGCTTATCTGAAATGTAATAACGTGGAAATAGTGGAGCCAGTGTATGTGATTGATGTGGAGGGTCCCCCATTGCTAGGGAGAAGTGCTCTATCTATCCTTGACCTTGTGAAAATCCATGCAGTAGGGGAGGGCCCCGCCCAACAAAGAGACAATATTTGTCAGGAATATGAAGATCTGTTTAAACAAGAGCTCGGAAGCTTTAGGAACTACGAATACAAAATAAAAGTTGACCCAGAAATCACCCCAAAAGCACAAAAGCAAAGGCCAGTGCCAGCACCCTTGAAGATTGAAGAGGCAGCAGGGGCATCATGGGTGTCTCCAGAGCAAATTGTTTACAAAGGGAACGGGGAATTGAGAGTGTGTGTTGATCTCAGGGAAGCCAACAAAGCAGTTATAAGGGAACGTTTTCCAATTCCTAGAATCCAAGATCTGTTGCGACAGTTGAGTGGTGCTCAAATGTTCTCAACTTTAGACCTGAGGAAAGCATACTGGCAAGTTCATTTAGCTGAAGAATCAAGAGAGATCACGTCATTCATGGCTGCGGGAAAAGTGTATCAATTTAAGCGGTTACCTTTTGGGCTCGCATCCGCTCCTGAGGTATACCAAAGAGTAATGAGCATTGTGTGCGAGGGCATATCGGGTGTGCTTAGTTACTTTGATGATGTTGTGGTCTTCGGTTCAACACCAGAGCAACATTGGCAGAATCTTCGTGCAGTCATGGATAAACTACGAGCATCTGGCCTTCGTCTTAATGCAGACAAATGTGCCTTGGGTGTGTCTGAGCTGAAATTCTTAGGACACATCATCTCTGCAGACGGTATCAAGCCTGACCCTGAGAAGATAAAGGCTATTTCAGAAGCGCCAGTGCCACAGGACCAAGTTCAGCTGAGATCATTTCTGGGAAGCATTACATACCTAACACAGTTTGTTCCCAACCTTGCTACAGTTATATCACCACTCCGGAAGCTGACACAGAAGGGTGTAGCGTGGAGGTGGGGTAAAGACGAATCTAAATCTTTCCAGGAAGTTAAAAGGCTTTTGGTCCAGGCACCATGCCTCGCCCACTATTCACTAAAAGCAGAAACCAAGCTTGTCGTAGATGCAAGCCCTGTTGGTCTTGGATGTGTTTTACTACAAAGAATTGACAGCCAATGGCAACCAGTGTCATACGCTTCCAGAAGTCTAGCAGAGACTGAGATGAGATATTCTCAAATTGAATGCGAAGCAATTGCTGTGTTGTTTGGTTTGAAGAAAATGCATACCTATATTTATGGCCGTCACATCGTGGTGTCAACTGACCACAAACCACTGCTTGGAGTCTTTAACAAGAGTACACAATCAATTCGTCTGGAAAGGATTGCCTTAAGATGCCAGGATTATGACTTTTCCCTCATTTATGAACCTGGGTCTGAAAACATTGCAGATGGTCTGTCACGATTGCCCCTAGATGCGACTGGTACTGAAACACTGTTTGTTGAGGAGCATGTGCAGTTTGTCAAGAGCGCTGATGCCTTGCTCTCAATTGATGAAATTAAAGAGGCTGGGAAGTCAGACCTTGAATTGCAGGAAGTATTGAAATCGCTTGATGGAACCCAGAGCCAGCTTGGCAGTCAATGGAAGCACATGAAAGATGAGCTTACTTATGCACAGGGACTTTTGTGGCGGGGTAGACGGATTTATGTCCCTGAGAAGCTAAGGAAGAAAGCATTAGCGTTGGCACATGAGGCTCACCAAGGTATGGTACGATGCAAGCAACGGCTTCGCAAGATCCTCTTCTGGCCAGGAATGGACTCTGACATTGAAAGCTTCTGTCGAAACTGTGAAACATGTGTTCGCCTTCAGCCGCTACGACGAGATACCCCTAATACCCCGACTCCACTTCCTGACAACTGTTGGGACAAGTGTGGCCTTGATCTGGTTGGTCCCTTTCCAGGTGAGCTCTATATCATGACCTTGGTCGATTACCGAAGCAAATGGCCAGAAGCCATTGTTGTTAAGAAGATAACCAGTAAAACCATAATCGTACAACTTACAGAAATATTTGCTAGGTTTGGAAATCCAAAAATTCTTGTTACAGACAATGGACGGCAGTTCATATCTGAGGAATTTGAATTGTTCTTGAAGGCAAATGGTATTCAGCATAGTAGATCGTCACCTCACTTTCCCCAAGCTAATGGGCAGGTTGAAAGGTTCCATAGGTATTTAAAGCACAGTATCAGAGCGGCAGAGCTAGATGGCTTGTCCTGGATAGAGCTATTACCCACAATCCTGCAGGTTTACAGATCTACGCCACATGCAGGGACTGACATGACTCCGGCAAAGCTCTTGCTTAACAGAGAAATCACAACCAAGCTGCTGGCAGTGCCAAGAATAGAGGAAAACAAACCGGAGGAAAGGTACAAGGAATATCAAAAGAAACTATGTGAGTATACTGATACCAAACGCCATGCACAACAACCTGATTTGAAACCTGGGGATGTGGTATTTATAGCAAATACAAAATCAGGTATGGCAGGCCGATTGTAGCAATATTCAATAAATCAATATTTTATTCAAAGAATAATTAATCAGTTCAATTCAATGCGTATATTTTACTTTCAATGCCCTTTATTTCCCTGCAATAGCATATTTTTGGTGCAATCTTTTTTTTTTTGTTATTCAACAACATAGTTTGTGTTCAACGCGATATTTTTTGGTTCAACTATTTTTTTTGGTTCAACTATTTTTTTTTTGGTTCAACTATTTTTTTTTGGTTCAACTATTTTTTTTTTGGTTCAACTATTTTTTTTTGGTTCAACTGTTTTTTTTTTGGTTCAACTATTTTTTTTTGTTGGTTCAACTATTTACTGATCAGCGGTTACGGTTACAAATATTGCCCAGTCCCTCAGCATTTTGTGAACGTTGAGAGTCTGGTAACCACTTGTTGCTGACCAAAAGAAATGGAGGCTCAGGGAAAGCTTTCTATGCCAACTTTGCCTACTTTTCTATGCTTATGCTCAGACAATGGACCGCTCATCTCTGGAAAAATTATCGTTTTGCCTTGAGCAAGCTTCGGAGCTTGTTGGTAAAATTGCAGCCGAAGGAGCTGGCTCTTCAACTTCCCGACCTGGGCCCTCAGGTACAAGTGTAAATGAAAATGGTGCTTCACGATCGCGAGTGTCTTCTGTCTTACAGAGAGCAAGGGCAATGATAAACGTCTCCTCTCAATCAACACCTGGCCTTAGTACTCGTTTAAATAGACGTGAACGCTTGAGAGCAACCACTGGAGGTGACCAAGGTCAGAAGAAAAAAGCCAGAAAGGAAGATGTGAAAGCGTTCGAGTTCGTTTTGGTAGCTGTATACGATGAGGATGAAGATGATTGGATGCTCTCTGATGATAAAATTATGCTTCGTGGTCTTATCCAAATTTCATCTGATGCTTCCGAGATGGAGATTAGAAGCAAAATAGGCCACGCAACGAGAGTCAAATACCCAACCGTTGGTGATTCAGACTTTATTTTTCTGAGAGCTACCAGAAGAAAATTGTCTATCCCAGTCAGCTGCGATTCATTTGGGTACAAACAGCTTAAAGTTGTTGCTGGCCAAGGGGCTATATACGTAAAGCTGAAACCAGAATTGGAATGCCTTTTAACAGATGACAAGAACAAAAAGGATGTCAACGACAGTTATGATGATGGTAATAAACCTAGTATTATCTATTATGTTAAGCCCCAGGGTAGAGGGAACCCATGCAATTTTCAATTTGACATTTCTATGAACTTATTTTAGCCCCACTTGACCCTAAACGCATGATTTTGTTAAGAGAAGACAATATAGGGGTATTTAATTGAAATATCTGTCCCAGGGGGTGGGGATTTTGACCAGGGTTCAAGTCAAAGCTGCCACCCTGCCCTGGGACCATGGAGTGGGGTTTCATTTGACTAGTGCATAAGTCCAGCAAGCATCAATGGGCATAATATAGACTGGATTTTGATAGTCCATGCAGACTCTGGTGTAATTCATTTACTTGGACATAATTTAAGAGCAATAAGATTATTAATCCCTATAGTCAATGAATATGCAATAATATCCAAAAAATCCAATTGTGCTTAAATATGGCATTTTGATTTCTTTAGAATCATTGATGCGTTCATACATGATTGACAAGAATGAACCCAAAGAAGCCCCTATTGAAGGAAGAGACAATAGCCAAGTGGTTTCTAATGATGCCCAATCTTCATATCAAGTGAGGGAGGTTACTGAATCTTCATCTCAAGTAAAGATCACCCAGTCCTCATCTACAGTAAATGTCAGCCAATCTCCAACACAGGTGAACAACAGCAACCAAACTTCATCTGAAGTCTGTCCAGCAATGGATAAACTTGCACAAGAGGCAGTGGAGTTCTGTAAAGATAAGGACATTTACAACCCAACTGAAATATTGAGAGTCATGCAAAACAAATTTGTTCTTGGTAGAAATCTTGAGGTTCAGAGTGTCAGTGATGTGTCAGAAGGAATGACACAGTATATCTTGGTTGATCGAGAGAATCTCCTGCACACAGCTTTCGAGGAACTGAAGGTGGTTCCTATAGAAGATTTGCGGAAAACACTCCAAGTGGATTTTTATGGGGAGGTAAAGTATATCAATAATGGTTTTATTGCAATGTTGCTTAATTGATATGTAGAGTTAAAAATTGCATACACTGTTTAAATTGAAGAACACTGTATCTTTGTCTTACTGCAGTTATCAATATAATCCTTGTTGTAATTTGGCTTTCCATTGTTCCTGCTAAGAACATAAAGCATGTGATTTCTTTTGTATTGTTCACTATATTTTAGGAAGCTGAAGACCTAGGTGGGCCTCGGAAAGAATTTTTCCGACTTATACTTTTGGAAGTGTACACAAAATACTTTGAGAAAGGGCTGAAAGAACACATTGCTGAAGATTACTTCACCGTTGGTAAAATACTTGGTAAGAATGTTTTCATTTTAGGTTTACTGTGTCTTGATATAAAATTAATATGAAACATAACAAAAGTTAAAATATTTAGAAATAAGAATAGATTTACCCATATTTTGATTCTGTGAATGCCTTTTTTATTATTTATTTATTTATTTTGTATAGGACTGAGTATCCTCCAAAATGGAAAGATGCCCACATTCTTAGATGAATTCCTAGAAGACATATTTTCCGTATACCAAACACCGCCACATTCTCCCATGCAATATTTGCAAAATGGTCTAAAATGTCTTGGGATACACCAGGTAGATGATGACATACTTATTTGAAGGTCAAGGCTAATAAACATGCACACATCAATTACCATAAAATACTCAAAAATAGAATAAATTCAAAATATATTTCTTAGCAGCACCTTTTTCTCATTTTAACAGATGGGATGTCAGCTACCAAGTTTTTTGCACTTGTTGAAACCAAACCCCAATCTAAGAATAACTGTGAAGCAACTGACACAATTGCTTAAACCTGAATTTAGTGCTGAAGGGTCAAACAGTCGTTCCATGGAAAACAAAGTGTATGCAGCATTTATTAAATACCTGAGAGAGGTAGCAAGTAAGTATAGTACATTCAAATTACCGGTAATGAGACATAAATGAAGTCACCTTGGGAAACAATTTTGAAACATTTTTTTCCACTGAAGGATTCATGATCCATCCAACTAGACAGTCACTAAACAAATAACAAGTTATCACCAATACTATTATTCCCAATGGAGGGAATAATTAGTCTTTCTGATGATATGGCCATGGTGTCAAAAATGTTTAAATATGAATAATATTGTCATTGTCAACTTTGTATTCATTTCATGGTTTCTCAAAATTATGGTCTAATCGCATTCACAATACTTACAAATCAATACCAGAACTAGGAAAAGCAGCTTGAGTTTGTAAAACCGAGTTCAATAATTTCATTGCCCATTTTGGTGATAATAATCACTTAATTTTCTGCAGGTGGTAGGAGACATGGTTTGTCATTATCCAGCATTTTAACTTTTGTCACTGGTACTGATGAAGAACCTGTTCTGGGATTTCACATTCTTCCAAGTATTCAGTTCCATGAGGTTCAAGATTCCTTCTTGCCAACAGCAAATACTTGTATTTGCTGCCTCAGGCTGCCTAGGCCATCCCTGAACACACAATTACCTGCCACTGAAGTGCTTTTTCCTTTGTATGACATGGCATTTTCTTCCACATTTTTTGGTACAAAATGAGTCTCAGATCCTATGTCAAAACCATAGTTTGTTATAGCTTTGTTGTTGTTAGATTTCAACTCTTTCTACATTGTTATAAGACTCTTGTATGATTTGTTTGATACTTAAATGGAAGGACCTTTTATTGGATTATTATTTTAGCCTATGATGAAATTTGGTCATGAAATATTACTGTGTACCTACTTCAACTGAAGCCACTTGTATGAAACTGGCTGATCAGATAACAGTAAAATTCAACTTACATAGGAGAGATAACAGAATTGGCATGTCAATTGCCATGCTGCATTAATATGATTGGCTATTAATTATCATATTAAAATATCATAGTAACCTGGTTGTAGTAGTCACACAGTAAATATAATTGCTCAATCTTTTCACTCCCCATGATCATTATACATAATGTATCATCAAAAATAACTTTTTTATAGAGCAACCACCTTTGATTAAAAACTTTAAATTACATAATGTTTGCAGTACTACTAGTATGTTGTTTAACCAGGTCCAAGGCACCCATGTAAATATCGATTCCCATGTCAGTAGAGGACATCAATGGATCTATTCCCTGATTAAGAATCTGCAAAACTTCATCTTCCTTAGGTATATCTATTTGAGGTACTGTGACATTGTTATCACTGTCGTCAAAAGGGGAAGGCGCCTGTGGATCATAACCATAGAACGCTAATTCATATGGGTCTTCATCGAGGTCACCATGTGAAAGTGGATTATTCTCATGAAGCATTCCATTTATCCACATTTGATGTGGAGACCAGCTGTTAGCAGTTCGGATACCATGATGATTGAAGGCTTCCAAGTACTCATGGAGTGCTTTATTAATTCTTGCAAGAAACACAAAATGCAGTGCAAACATGTTTGTAGGATCTTCAATATTCAAATTGCCAGAATCCTCTAATGCATAGAAAAGATAATAAAAGAAATGGATGACACAACGAAAGACATCTCTCCACAGTCGTTCTATTCGTTGATTATGAGTAGAAGGTCCAGCAATAAAACTTCCCCTATTGGCTCCTCTTGCTTCCACCATGGCATCACAAACCAAAACGTTTTCTACCCCTTTGTCAACACGAATGCGGGAAGGCCACAGTCCATCTTTCTCAACAGCATTTAAAAAAAGGGCTAATACAGTTTCTGATAAGTTGTTTGAGCTGCAATGAAGAAACATGATTCGTCGGGAAAAACCATCTATGCAGCCATGAACAACCAGTCCCCATCGTATGAGAGAGTGATGCCCATCAAGGTGCCACAAGGAATTGGGCCAAGGCACTTGGTAAGTTCTCCGTGTTACAACTGCACCCCAACGTAATGCTGCATTGTCAGGATCTAACCTTGCCATACTTCCACGTACTCTACTCCTTTGTACCCTCAAACCTTTTGACCTCAAGTAGCCAGTAATGTAGGACTGTCCTGTTGTTTCACCATGTTGATTCATGTATTCTGAGATTATATCATCCAACTCTCTATCAGACACTGAGCTGAAATCACTCATAGATTGTAGACCATACTCTTGAACTCTCCTGTAGACAGTCCATCTCGACACTCCTAATATGTTGGCTATTTTCTGCCAGGAAAAACCAAAACCTCTAAGGTCCTCTAGCACTTCTTGTGAAATTTGGAAGGATGGTCTTCCAGCTTGTCCAGTGCACTTTGAGGCAATTGACACTTGAGCCACTGAAGTTGGCCTTCTGTACATATCTAAATTTTGTTCTTGTAAACACTGGAAGACATCGTAAAATGCACCTGCCAGCGAGCTCCACTGACTCTGAAAGTCAATATCATTTTCAGACAAGCATCGAAGCAAGCTAATCGTTTGATCAACAACCGTCTGTATTTGCAAAGTATTCGAGGAGCAATCTCCAAGTAAAGCACGCTCTGCCTTATCCAAGACAAGACGTAGAAATGCTGTTAGGTCCTCGTCAACACTAAAACTTGACTGTAAAGCCATAACTCGATGTAAAAGTCTTGTCTCCGAACAAAAATTAATGGCTGGCTTCAAAACTAGTTACCAGACTCTCAACGTTCACAAAATGCTGAGGGACTGGGCAATATTTGTAACCGTAACCGCTGATCAGTAAATAGTTGAACCCCCCCCCCAAAAAAAAAATATTTGAACCAAAAAAAAAATAGTTGAACCAAAAAAAAAATAGTTGAACCAAAAAAAATAGTTGAACCAAAAAAAAAAAAAAATAGTTGAACCCCAAAAAAATAGTTGAACCAAAAAATATCGCGTTGAACACAAACTATGTTGTTGAATAACAAAAAAAAAAAAAGATTGCACCAAAAATATGCTATTGCAGGGAAATAAAGGGCATTGAAAGTAAAATATACGCATTGAATTGAACTGATTAATTATTCTTTGAATAAAATATTGATTTATTGAATATTGCTACAATCGGCCTGCCATAATCAGGCAAGTTGATCCCTACTTTCGGTAATCATAGATTTGTGATTGTGAATAACGAGGGACCGGACACCTTCTTAGTGGTTAATGCAGAGACCGGCCAACAGCTAGTTAGAAATGCAAAGTTTCTTACTAAAGTTCCCCACATGAGGAAATTCATGGAGGAGGATTGTGACAACTATTTGGGGCAGGAACAACCTACTGTGTCTGCAATGGTTCCTCTAGAGGAAATGGAAACACCAGTATTACCTAATGACATTAATAATGACTTTGAACTTGAAGAGCCAGTGAGAGAATTGAGACGCTCAACTCGAGCACCAAAGCCAAAGAGGGACGCTGACTTTGTTTATGAATAATGATATATAGACTTTAGTTTAGGTTGGGATGGGATGTTATATTGTGGTTACCCTGTGTATTGCCTGGTTACCTGGCAGAACGTTGTAGTTACGTTGACTTGACTGAGTAGTCATGTTTTGTTAGTATTCTTGTACAATAAACCTCTTTTCTGCGATACTACACCCACTTTTCCCTTCAGACTCAAACTCATCTTTATTTAGTCTGGAGGGAATAGTGTGACTCGCTGGCAGTCTATTTCAATTGTGAAAGTGCAGCTAGTATATCTTGTGCATCTTTAAATTAATATTCAATTTAAAAACATTCTACTTAGGAGGCTATTGAAGAAGAATATGTTGAAGGAGAGAAATCTATTTCCTCAATACCATCATCAACATGTAAGTGTTTTTTTTTCGTTTAATCTGGAAAAACAATACGAAAACCCATAAAAATCAACATGATACAGTGATTCCTAAGTGGGTTGGTAGAGATAGCTTATAACAGTAAGTAAACATTTATTTATAATTGGTATTTCATGGAATAAATAAATAATAAATTATATTATTTTTTTCCTAGCTTACATAATAGGTGACCAAGAGTCAAAGGCGGCAGACCATCAGACCAGAGAAAGTGCACTCTTCCAGCCCAAGAAAATGTTTGGAAGTAATGATGGCAGTGAAGTTAAACAAATGATGGCTGTATTTCATGATATACACAAAATTCCCATGTTTGTGCGTTCTGAAGTGCCAATCCGTGGTGGGGCCACTCCTTTGTGGGATAAGGCAGCACACCATAGCCAAGCAAAATATCACGGAAGTGAACATGTGTGCATGGATTCAGATATTATGTTTAAGAAAGAAGGTTATAACTTGACAGATTTCTCAATGCAATGAATTGTCACACTGCTTCCTAATTTTACACAAAATAGTAATATGTAAATTATCGTAATTGCAGATCTTGCCACTGTTGACATAAAGGAAGATGATTTGACAATAAAAGAAATGATAGGCAAAGGCCAATTTGGGTCTGTTTATCGAGGCCAATGGAAAGGTCTGCAGGTAGCAGTGAAACAAATACCAAAAGGGTACGGGGAACCAGATATTGGTGAAGTTAACATTTGTAGGTAAGTTTGATTAAGATAACAAAGTTTTGACATTACTTGAGTTACAATGAAGTTACCTATATTATACCCTGTTTTCCTTTCATGGAATGTCTAGCATAGGTTAACAATGTTAAATTATTGTATTTTTGTCTTACAAAACAGCCGTTTAAGACATCCAAATGTCATAATGTTATTTGGCTGTTTCATTTCTGAAACAGACATTAACATTGTCACCAACTATATTAAAAAGGTGAATCTGGGCTTGGCAATGGGACTTATAACATCTAGAAAACACCAGGTACTTTGTGCTATTTGGTATGTGTTTTAATTAAAAAGTAAATAACCAGCTATACAAGAAGTGTAGAGCACAATGAAAAAATAAAATAATAAATAAATAAAAGGAATTATAATTCATTAATTGTTCAGCCAATTGATAAGAAATACGATGGATTCCTCCTATATTTCATTGCACAAGGAATGTCTTACTTGCACGAAAAAGGGGTAATTCATCAGGACCTAAAACCTGCAAACATCATTGTAAGTATCATGATGACAGTTTGCTTTCATAAAATAAATTGAAACGTGCACTTAGTAATAAATAAGTACTAATATTTTTATCATGATATGACTGGTCTCACAAAAAAAATACAAACAAGTCTTTTGACCAAAACCCCAAGGTAAAATGGCTGTCTTGTTCAGAAACAACCTTTCTCTATGGAGCAAAATATTTTTGATTTTTTTTCAGGTTGAGGATGGTTCCAAAAAAACAATCATTTGCGACTTTGGTGTTAGCAAACTGAAAGTCTGGGCTATTACAAATATTGGGGGATCTAATGCTGGAACACTTGGGTATCAGCACATAGAACAACTTTATGGTGAGAAAGTTTCAACTGCTGTGGATGTATATTCATTTGGGGGTGATAATTCGTTAAGTTTATTCAAGACAACCAGCTTGGAAAGGGAAACGGTATGGAGAAGTAAAAATAGCAATAGAAAATGGACAGTATCCCACCTTTCCAAATATTCTTTCAGAAATTGAAAAGATCATGGCGAATTGCTTTAAGCCCGCAAAACAGAGGGCGACATTTAGAGAACTTTGGCCAGAATTAGAAACACAATCTCAAATTGAGGTTTGGTAAAGACAGTTACTATACTGACACTAGTTAAGATAAGATGGTTAAGGGGAGCCTCTTTATTAAGCAAGAGTGGTATTGGTTGAGTTTTGGATTAACACGACAAACCCGCATTGTGCCTAAATGTTAATGTTCCATTTAAGTAGGGTCGAAACGGTTTTTGTGTGTCTTAAATGACAGAGCACAATCTTTCGCCATTTGTAAGTTGTTTAATATCATTTTTGGTTGTTCACTCAAAAATTCCCAAACCGTTCACAGGAACTGCTCCAATAATTTAGTTTAGTCAGATATGCCGCCCGCATTCATAGCGGGTTAGGTTGGGCCATTTACGACTATAAATTCCGTCAAAAGGCAGTCCTCGATAAATCATTAGTTTGGTCTACCCTAGACAGCCAACTATGGCTTACTATTTTCACAGTTGCCCCATAAATGTTAGAAGAGGAATACCCTCTTTTTTTCAAAAGGACCCAACACCAGTGTCTCAGCTAGGGCTGCAAGTGGAGGCACATGTAACAATTTTAACGCCAAGGGATATTGCACCAGGGAGTCATGTAGATTTAAACACGTGTGCAACAAGTGTTGGGGATGTCATCCCGGATACGACTGCTCTGAAAGTCAGCGAGACAGGGATTGGTATAGGGATAGAAACCAAAAGACCGGGGATAAGAGCAGGGATCAAAGGGGTTCCAAAGGGGTTCCAAAGCGAGGAAATTAAGTCAACACTTCCTACACCAATTAATGTGGCACAATTAGAACCTATTTTAGCTGAATGGAAGATTGAATTGCTTTAATATTGAAGTACTTACCAATACTTCTGGAGATGCCATTGTGAAAAACAAATAAGAATAACGTAGGGAGAGAGATATTTCATAATACAAACTAACTGGACTGCCAGTTGCAAACTGACCGAGGGAAAAGAGCGCCAAATTAACTCGGAAAACCGCTGGAAGTGTAATGCAGGCGCCAAAAGTTTCCAGGCTCCTTGTCCGCGTACCACACGATGGAAGGACGTCAGATCGTTGTTTCTTGTCTGTTTCTTGAGCTTTATACATAAGGTTAAATGGAATATATTTTATAGACACGTGATTCAAACTCACATCAGAGAGAGTTATGAATGGTAAGTATTTTTAGACACGTAACCATATCCATTCTCCAGATCTGAAGGGTAGCTGTGTTTAATATAAACACATGTTTTCCACTCCATTGATAACATAAAAAAATCGAGTTTCTGGAATTAAGCGGACTTAATTAACAGGAATAATACTATTGAAGCAGCAACGATATTACGTACGTTATTTGTTATAACTATATTTGTTTACTAAATTGACAAAACAAAACATTATTTTCTCCTCAAGATATTCGTTCATCTTATGAAACTGTCAATCATTTTCAGTCATTATTCAGTCTTTCACTCAATTGAAAAAAATATGAGGTATCCAAAATAAACGAAAGGCGATCATAACTCATCAACAATGAGACTGTGTTATCTGCCAATGCTACTACGGCTAAGGCTAAGGATAATTGCCTTTAGTTCTTATGTTTTGTAATTTGTGAATTGAACCTTATAGACTCTACACTATTCATAAATATCACTATTATCTACAGGAAATTCTACAGATAATACATTTATCATGTTAAGTTCATATTGGATATCAGGGACTGGCTGAGGCCTCTTACCCAATCCGAAGCAAGATAGTGATTACAATGTTATGAATTAATATTGCAAGTTAGGTCGCGTAATATTCATACTTCTGATATTATTTTGTAGGTGACAAAAAGGGCAGACTCCATCCTTGTCCTTCTTGCAATGGACAACTATAAAGAGTCACTATTCAAGTATACATGTTCAAATATTAGACTCCAATAGTAGCTTAAATACATGTGAATTGAATGGATCAGACACTATTCATGTAACTGGTCATCATAAAGAGGCAGCTGAAAGTGAATCTTATTTGTTAGGTGGTAATGATCAACTTGATTCAGAAGGAATAGATGAAGGCACTTCTCAGGAATCTGAAGATGATGATAAAGTTGGTGAAGAAGTTGATCGCAATCATGTTTCAGCGGATGATGACATTAGTTCTTGTGAATCTTATGATGAATCCCAAGAGGCAGCTGAAGACAGCGATGTGGACAGCAGATCCAGTAATGACACAAATTATACCTGTCGTTATACAGAAAATGATATCGCAAACGCTATTCTTCGCAGTAAAGAATCCAAAATTAAAAATGGTTGGTCTCAAGAAGAGACACTGTCTGAAATGAGAAATATTTATGAACTCTTGAAAGATGAACGGATTCCACATAAATCCTGGGATGCTATATTGAGATATTTAAAGAAGCTGGGTTACAAGGACCCTAAATATTTTAAAGTATGTTGTGAATCAAATCATGTGAGTCTTCTTCAATATCAAACAGATTGCTCAGTATGTGGAAAGTCATGGGAAGAATATTTAAAGTATTATGTTTAAAGTATTATGTTTTAGGTATACAACTGGAAAACTATTTATTGAATGAAGGAACAATCAAAGATCACTTGCAGCATATGGCGAATAAGGATGAATGGCTAGGAAATAATAACCAGGAAGCAAACTATAAAGAAACTTTGCATGGTGAACATTTCCAGGAGTTATCCTACTTCTGGGATGACACCAGTGAAACTTTTCTCCTTGTTCTTTGCCCTAATTGTGAGAGTGTTATATCTGTTGAAGACATGGCTGTATTAGTTCCACCAGACAACACACTCCATGATGAGCTATATTTGAGTTGCAGGGAATGTTTGTTTGACTTTATCCATAAACCTAAAAAAATGAAAGAATGTGCACTTAACCAAGCATTTATTTTCTATGAGGATGGCTTCAACGCTTTTGAAAAAAAATGCCGTGGTATATCTGCCATTCACATTTCCAGTGCCTGTGTCAATAAAGAACAACGATTAAGTGGAAAGTATCTCAGAGTATACAGCTTTATTCCAACTGTGTTTTTGGGAGAAGGGATATCACATAAGCTTGATGCCTTCTTAAAACCCTTAATAGATAAGGTTAAAGACCTGTACATCAATGGGATAACTGTTAACATCGAAAATGAAATAACCTTAAATAATGACATTGTTATACAACCTGGCCAATATCAAGTCAAAATGCTGTTCTTGGCTGGAACTGCAGACTTGAAAGGGCACCAGGAAATGATTTTATACGCTGGTGGAAAGTTGTACAGTAGTATATTTTTATTTATTTGTTTACACCTTGTGGTATCACTTAAATCCATTAGATCTGTTTTGACATGTCATTATTTTGCCTTCATATACTTAGCACAGGTGCTAGGGTTATTTTTCTCTCTCATAAAGCTGAGCTATTTCTTTCGCTATCCAAGGGGGTAATCCTAGTACTACAGGATAACTCCCTCTCTTTGTAAGTTGGCTCTAACAATACAATATAGTAAATACACCTTATAAAGAAATGGCTTTTTTCTTAACAATGATTGAATTAATGGTGTCTGTGTCATTGAGTGTAAATTGCATGGATGTTGTATGAATTGAAAAACAAAATTGTGCCTCAGTTGGAAATTGAAGCAGTCGCCTCTTCCTTGGCTCTTTCGAGCTCGGTGGCTACGAACACCATTCATTAGTTAATGAATGACAAACAACATCTAATGCTTGAATTACCATTCAGTTTTTCAAAAAGTTTTGGTTATCTTTGTCTTTGTAGGAGGGAAATCTGGTTGCCGTATTTGTCAAGTCCTGGGTACATTCATTGCGTGCAAACGGCACTATTACTATGGAGACTTTGGAGTGCGGCAGAGACATCCAGCCCAACCAAAATCTCCACAGTATTACCTCGAACATGGAGAAAAAAATAGAAAATGCCACAACAGTCATGCAGCAGAAAATACTACAAAAAGTGGAGTTACTGGAATCAGCATTCTTTTTGAGCTATTTCATTTGTATAAATTTGATCCAGTAAAAGATGTGGAAATAGACAGAATGCATCTCACATATGCTCAAGAAATATGAAAGACTGCTATTTTCACAGGATGACAGACGAGGAAAGCTTCTGGAACAATTAAAAGAACTGAATAATCTTGTTGATAGTGATGTCCTATCGAGAAAGGAATACGACGATCAAAAGAGCATCGTTCTTCAAAATCTCAAAGATTTGTAAAATAAAATTCGTTTTTAAAACGTATTTACAATGGGTAAAATATCCGAAACAATCTTCGGGCATTAACTGGTAGAAGGCGTGATATAAAATTAGTTCTTGTTGCTGTTTTTCTGCTGGAGTCCAAAGCATGTCGTGCATCCGTATCCAACCTTTAACTTTGCTAAATGCCTCTTTAATCGGATTAAAGTCAGGACTCTATGGCATTAGGAATATTAATCTTGCACCTGTTTGTTGAATACGTTGGCGTACTCTTTGAACACGGTGAATACATGCATCGTCTAAAAGAAAATAAGCGAGTAGCAAATAGAAAATTAGATAAACAGCTGTTTTATTAGTATTTGAGTGTTAAATACTACATACATACATGTCCACAACGGGACAGCAAGGAACATTGTTGAACTATAGACGTTTATATGAATTTGTTGCTTTTATGTTTTTCGGGTTACCTGTGGTGACGGGGACCCCCCGCAGTTGTTATGATTCCACATGGCGATTAAAATGTATTAAGTTTTCTTCAATCTGCGTTATAATCCTCTAAAATTCCGCTCTAAATCTAGCCATCTAAGAAATATCTCGTCTCGTCGGGGTTCTCGAGCACATTTTGGTCCTTTGAGCCGGATTATTTTCCAGCGTGCAGTCTTAGAGAAGCGACGAACGATGGATTTATCAAGTGGAAATACCGAAGAAAACAACCTGCTATTGGACCTACCAGAGGCGACAATATCCCGTCCAAAGAGGCATGCGATCACTGATAAACCACCTGGTGTTCTATCCGAGGAAATATTCAAGGCAAAGGGAATTCGAAAGGGAAAGAAATCCAAGGTAACAAGGTTGGTTAACCAAATTCGTCAGTATATTCAAGAGGGAATCAATGTTAAATCGATCAAGGCCCTTCGTCAAGAATTAAATCAGGCTATTGAAATGATGGAAATGTCAAACGAAGTTCTTTATATTCTTGAACCTGATAACGAGGAGCATGAGCAATGGATGGAAATGGCTTTGGAGCCTACTGTGCTGTGTTTGTCTGATATTGAAAGATATATTCAGCAAAATTCCTCTTCTACAAGATCCAGCTGCAGTTCGAGGTCAAAATCAAGTCGATCAGGCTCTTCTAGTTCTAAATATTCTACAAGTGTGACAACCGTTTCTGTCTCAGACGTGCAGTCAAACGGGAGTCAACCAAAGGCAGCTAAGCCTGAAAGGGAGTCACAGCTAAGTCAAAGGAAAGCAACATCAACTACATCTAGCCATTCTAAATCTAGTTCGTTGTACCAAGACAAGCTGTTAGAAGTTAAGCTCATAGAACATGATATTCAAGTGATTTCAAAGCAAACTGAAGAGGATAACCGTCTGATGGCAGAACAAGAAAGGAAAGAACAACAACTGAGAGAAACTCAAGCTAAAATCGAACAAGAGAGCTTCGAGTTACGAAGATTAAATGAAGAAGCCATGAGAGCATGCAAACTGAGGACTTTGGAAGAGAACAAGCAACGAGCAATTTTAGAAGCCAAATTACTACAAGATATGGAACAAACTCAGAGGGATCCCACTCCAGTATCAACTTCTTTGGTAAGTTTACTGTCCAGTAATAAGAATCCCATTACAAATGATTTCCCATTGGCAAGAGAAATTAGCAAAGCCGGTGGTCATGTTCAGCTAACAGGAACCACAAAGGGTGGTTCAGAAGAACATGGGCCTAGTGACATACACATTCAGAACTCTAGCACCCCACAGGTGACTAGTTCCCATTCAGATTTGCTGATGCATGCAAGATTGTGCGAGCAGCTATTTCCCAACTGAAGGAAGCTCCGTCCCCCCGTGTCAGTGACCATCAAGGAATAGTCAAGCTTTACCAGACTCTACGATCTGCAGTAGTGATATTGCATCGACAACGGTTTATTGCAGACCTACTGAGTGAAACCAACGTTGCCATGGTCGTTGAGAAGTTACCAGACACCCTCGCCACCAAGTGGGCGATGGAGGTACAAAGACATGAACTGCTTGGAAGACCGAACCTTTTCGATCTTGATCGATGGTTGTCAGAACAGGTGCGATGCAGACAGCAACTGGTCCAAAGAGAGCCAACAATGAAGAACACCAGCAATCTTAAGCTTCGAGCCTCAAAGAAAGATCACAGTGTCAGAGCTAGCACACTCGTTACAAATCTTAATCATAATTCTGAGGCAAAACCCAAGGACAAACCACCTCGCTCGTGTTTGTGTTGCGGACAGCCTCATTCATTATACCGCTGTGGTGATTTCCTTAAAAGATCTGTGTCTTCACGTCGAGAAGTTGTGAACAAAGGAACTCTTTGCTTCAATTGCCTAAGGACTGGTCACAAAGCAAAGGACTGTAATTCCAAAAATCGTTGCAAGGTAGAAAATTGCAACGGACTCCATCACAGTCTGCTACACGAATCCAAGAAAACAGACTCAAATACGTCTACAAACTCATTCCCAACTCAGCAAGACAACACTCCTAGTGCTTCAAGTAAGCAGCAGCCGCCAAGGGCACCTGCCAATACGGATGTACATTCTGGTGCGGCAAATACACGTGTGACTTCATCTCCTGATCGGAGTAGACGTCCCTGAAGCCATGCTGCAACACGAGTACCGAAGAGGACCTAAAGGACAGCCCTATGCAGTTCGAACAGATTTCGGTTGGGCTGTGGCTGGTGCTGATCATGGAACTGCGTTTGAGAATAGCGACAAGCCAATCCACGTTGGCCATGTGGGTGTTACTATCGATGAGCAGCAGCTGAACCGTCAACTCGAGGACTGGTGGAAGACAGAATCCTTCGGCACCAAGTTCGACTGTCAAGAGCTCCGATCTCAGGAAGATGTGAGAGCGCTGCAGCATTTACAAGAGAACACTAAGTTCCGAAAGGACTTAGGACATTATGAAACAGGCTTGTTATGGAAAACGGAAAACGCTGAAGCTCCCGAATAACTTAGAGGTTAACAAAGCCAATAAGATCCCAGAAATCAGCCTCCTCTACAATTTCAAGTATGAAAAAAAGGGAATAAGAGTATGGAAAGCCTACGACATCGGCAAGGGGAGACTCCTAACCTACAAAGATCTGAAAGCAGAGCCACAAGACATCGCCAGCTTGATTGTCACCGAGCCGTTTGGGCCGCGTCAAAAAGATCGTGGTCTCATGAGAGAAACAGGCACTTCTTCAACAGAAATTTTTTCTTGCAGTGAGAGCACATGTATCCTGACATTTAAGTCGCAGCACGAGGCGGAAGCCCACATGGATTCAGGAAAACATGTCAAGGAGTTGGAGTCAGTTTCCACTTACGATTCAATCAGAATGAAATGGGCTGAGCGTGTAACAGGCATCAGCAATGTGGCGCAAGAAGGAACACCGGCAGTAGCGCAAGAAGATCCTAGCATTTCAAAAACCACCGAGACTCGCAGCATGGGATGGGCACTCAAGAAAACCAAGAGCAGAACTCGAATTGGAGAGAAAGTTAGGGCTTTCCTAATCAAAAAATTCGAGGCTGGTGAAAGGAGTGGTTCTAAAGCAGACCCCTATTCAGTAGCAAGAGAGATGAAATTCAAGAAGGATGCCAGCGGAAAGCTTGTATTCCAGCCTGACGAATGGAAAAGAGCTCAAACCATCAAGAGCTTCTTTTCCAGGTACAGAGTCAAATTGAGACAGCAGCAAATTGGCAGTTCCCAGTCTGATGTAGAAGAAGAGATTGAAGAGGAGGATATGGAAGCATTAGAGGCAGAAACCAATTTGCAAGACTTGCGATTAGAAGTCTACAATGATCTAAGGAAGCCGGAACATCCGATTGAAGTCGAAGGATATAATGTTTGTCATCTCACCCAAAAAAACAAACTGATCTCCTTAAAAGTCAATGAGTTGAAAACCATCTGCGACACTATTGGTTTAACGATTGAAGGATCGCAAGCAAAAAAAAAATCCTACATAAAACCTTTAGAGGAACTAGTTAAAAGCTGCACTTGCAACAATTGAAACTTTGTTTCGATATTTGATTTTTCAAAGACACTACATTCCTATAATTATCATATTAGAATAATCGTTGGTATAGTTAGAAAAACTAATGAAAAGTAGAAGGATTAATTGATAGTATCATCACTCTTATGCGATCGGTTTGGAATAGTTTTGATAAGGATCCAGGATTGAGTAGATATGACAAATTCTACTAAGGTGCACATGTACATGTTTTTTTTTTGGGGGGGGGGGGGGGTTTTTTTTTTTTTTTTTTTTTTTTTTTTTGTTAATAATCTATTCTTCGAAAACAGTCTCTTTTTTCTTTTTTGAGATAGTGTACAAATATCATGTTTATCGATTATACCACACGTACACATTTGATTAGGTTGGACAATGTTCTTATTAGGCCTTTTTATTATTACGTCAATATAAGATTATATAAATACACAGTCAAAGAACTGATCGTTTATTGTAATGCAGGACGTAGCCAGCTCTAAACAAGAAAATGTTAAACGAAAAAGTACTTTCATACTGGCTTGATTATTTTTTAGCAAATGCATGCGTGACACAGGTCATGCCACATCGACTGTGTTTACATAGTAACTAAAAATCATACTGAATTGCACAATAAAATAGTACTTGAGAGCTAATTAACCCATGCACAGGTCACAGAACATCCGTTTAACACACTGAGTATTGAATAATGGACAAATACAGCTGTAATGGACAAAGACATGACTTTTTGTTCTGTAAGGACTCTTAAAGAAATAATTTACTACGCCAATTTAGTGGGAAATCAACAAGTCACATAGGACACATTGTATAATTTTGATCGCCTGCCATATTGCAGCAATTAAAATTGCCAATTTTGAATTCGCTTCAAATGAATGAGAAACCTTCAAATAACTATGAAATCGAAGAAACTTTGGAAAAAAAACTGGCGCACTTTCGAGAAATGGCTCATCAAACTTAACTAAAATTTCGTGATTGCCGAAAATATGTCAACCATACACTGTTTGACAGCCCTCCGAAAAAAAGGAATTTTACGAAACACATTTGTTTCAGCTGAAATGTTTAAGCAAATATATGAGAAATAATTGGATAATAATAAAAATTCGGTTCATATCATGCAGTAATTTTTTTGAGCTTTCAAAGTTGGTCTTAAATTCGCCATATTTGAAGGCTTTTTCGGGGTCAAAAGTTAGGGGGGTGGTCAACTCGTAAAGTAAAAGCCCGTTGAAGCTCATATTTGGCCAGTCTTATTCCTACCAGATGGCTATTAAATGGAATAAATTTGAGGCAAATCGGCCGACCCCCATCTTTTGCCCCTGCCCGGTTTTCTCTGACAATGACTATTAAGCAAAAATTTGAAATGCCAAGAGATCCTATCAAACCAAATAAAGACAAACTACAACTACAACCCTCACGAAACCAAAATGACAAATGTTGCCCGCATCACGCGATAACCGACTACCCACTCGCACAATCAACGCTGATAAGAGATGTCTCCGGAAGTCAATTCATAGACTCCCTCACGTCAGTAAACAAACAAATAGTCTCAGGTTAGTGAAGCAAAGCCTCCCAAAATGCCATCCCGATGTCTATGGGGGGGACGCCACGCCTGGAAACCTGCCTTCAAGGCTATGATATAAATTTGAGGCAAATCGGCCGACCCCCATCTTTTGCCCCTGCCCGGTTTTCTCTGACAATGACTATTAAGCAAAAATTTGAAATGCCAAGAGATCCTATCAAACCAAATAAAGACAAACTACAACTACAACCCTCACGAAACCAAAATGACAAATGTTGCCCGCATCACGCGATAACCGACTACCCACTCGCACAATCAACGCTGATAAGAGATGTCTCCGGAAGTCAATTCATAGACTCCCTCACGTCAGTAAACAAACAAATAGTCTCAGGTTAGTGAAGCAAAGCCTCCCAAAATGCCATCCCGATGTCTATGGGGGGGACGCCACGCCTGGAAACCTGCCTTCAAGGCTATGATATAAATTTGAGGCAAATCGGCCGACCCCCATCTTTTGCCCCTGCCCGGTTTTCTCTGACAATGACTATTAAGCAAAAATTTGAAATGCCAAGAGATCCTATCAAACCAAATAAAGACAAACTACAACTACAACCCTCACGAAACCAAAATGACAAATGTTGCCCGCATCACGCGATAACCGACTACCCACTCGCACAATCAACGCTGATAAGAGATGTCTCCGGAAGTCAATTCATAGACTCCCTCACGTCAGTAAACAAACAAATAGTCTCAGGTTAGTGAAGCAAAGCCTCCCAAAATGCCATCCCGATGTCTATGGGGGGGACGCCACGCCTGGAAACCTGCCTTCAAGGCTATGATCGAAGACGGTAGTGTGACTCCGACACAGGAGATAAATTACCTAAGGAGCTTCACGAGTGGGGAGGTTCAAAAGGTAGTCGACAACTACCTTTCGCAGCGAAATCCATAGAAGAAAAGACCGAGTGGATCTTCAAGGCTGGTCTCTGTTTCCGCTGTCTCGAAGGAGACCACACATCAATCCGATGTAAACCTGAAATAGAGTGCAGCATTTGTGGGGACAAACGACACAGTCTGTTTCACGAGGAAAATTATAATAAAGAGAAGGCTGCACAGACCGAAACTCCCAACCCGAACCCAAAATGCCAAAGATCCTGCTCCTGGACGTCTATCACAGAGAGCAACCGGAGTTATGCAACCGCGTTTACGCCATAATCGACGACCAGAGCAACAGTTCACTCATCAGCAGTGAACTCGCAGATGAGTTGGGAGCGAACTGTCCACCGGAGAAGTACTTCATGTCCACGTGCAGAAGAGAAAAGGAAGAGAGGTATGGACGCCGCGTAACAGGAGTAACCGTCAAGTCAGTCAACGGAGCCATACAGGAGCTTCCCGTCCTGGTTGAATGTGACAGCATTCCTCGAGACAAGCACGAGATCCCTACACCACAGACGGCGAGGAGGTTTCGTCAGATCCACGATGACGTCAGAATTGGCTATCTTTACTGCATCAAAAACTTTGCTTACAATGCTTCAGGCTCAATGATTGATAAGGCTTTGTCAAAAACCTTTATACCACATATTCATATTGTTTTTATTGTGTACAGTTATTTCATTTGCATGCACTGGAACACTTTGAAGTTAGGTTCTTTAACTTTTTGAAAAATATTAGACTAAAAGTGTGCAACATAAATACCACTAAATACTGCTAAATTATGCAAATTATTTTGTTCTCTATTGTTAAATCAACACTATTTAGTGGTAAATAGTACAGAGTATTGCACACTTTTAGTGTTTGTAAACTAATATAAAAACTAAAAATGAGTATTTTGATACATAATACAAATGGGTTTTTATTGAATACTTTACTTTAATGCTTTACTTTTTGTGCATATGTGCAAAGCAACATAAAACTATGACTTTTTTTTTATTCAATAAACTCCCTACAACCAGAGTTAAGGCGCTTAAGAGCGACTGTCCGTAAATGCCGAGAATCGTACGACAGTTTGGAAAATTCGAAATTCTTTTTATTTTACCCAAAGAACACCTTTGGCGAGTTGTTTTCAAAAATATAATTGAAAAGTCCAAGCGGCTTTTATTTTTCGAGAAATCACGAAAAGATGAATTTTTGGGATTTCAGTCATCAGCTCACCTCCGCAGACCGGTCAAAATACAGGTTTTTGAAGCGTTCGCAACGATTATCCTTTTCTTTTATTACAACCATTTTTTTACAGAAACAGAATCCATCCTTATACTTTCTAATGCAAGTAAAAAATCCTTTTATTTCAAAAATTTTAAAGGCATTTTGAGCTTACAAAGAGATGTCATTTACGGCTTCGGGGCTTCGGGTGAATTTTCGTCAACTTCGATGTGTCCAAATGGCCCGTGGTACATAAAGAATTACTAAAAATATACAACCATCTTGAAGACCAATCATTGGTCTTTAACATACTAAAAAATATCAGGCGGCACGCAAAACCCCTTGCGGCGAGAGCGCAAAATGTGGGTACTATTTTGAGATGTCGGCAACTCGTGCCTGTACAGTACACTGACAGTTGATTGTCCTATTAAAGAAAATATACAAAGCAGAATGACGAATACAACAACGGTATTACTCTTTCAGACATTGTATAAGATTGTACTTGAATGTTATGAGTGATGAATTCATTCATGGTTAAAATCAAAGGAATATTTCATCACAGATCAAATCGATAACAGAGTCGAGTTCAAAACACTAACACGTCACGCAAACTGGTTCAGAAATAGTTTCTTTAAAGCAATAAAATTCAGCAAACGAATAGCCTTTACCACTGCTCATGGTTTAAAAGTCAATGGCGAAACACGCTGAGGTCCATTTTCGGACTTGCATTAAATAATATAAACTGTAACAAGCAATTCAGACTGAAGTTATAGCATACATTCCAATGTTGCATAAATTAAACAACGATACTGTACAAACAATTCTCCACTGTACTTACATTTTACGTACATGTACATGATGCTGTCGTACTCAAATCAATACAATTTGAGTTAAACTTGCGTTTAAAACTAAAAAACGGTAACAGATAGCTTCTCTGTTCCTTCCTATTTGAATCGGTTAGAGAATCGTTTAGAGAATCGTCGTCGTGGTTGCGTGACAACGTTAAACACAGGTAGCTCATCAAATGAGATTTAACCTGTGTTTAACGTTGTTTGTACATGTACATGTAAGTAAAATGTAAGTACAGTGGAGAATAGTTTGTACAGGCACGAGTTGCCGACATCTCAAAATAGTACCCACATTTTGCGCTCTCGCCGCAAGGGGTTTTGCGTGCCGCCTGATATTTTTTAGTATGTTAAAGACCAATGATTGGTCTTCAAGATGGTTGTATTTTTTTAGTAATTCTTTATGTACCATGGGCCATTTGGACACATCGAAGTTGACGAAAATTCACCCGAAGCCCCGAAGCCGTAAATGACATCTCTTTGTAAGCTCAAAATGCCTTTAAAATTTTTGAAATAAAAGGATTTTTTACTTGCATTAGAAAGTATAAGGATGGATTTTGTTTCTGTAAAAAAATGGTTGTAATAAAAGAAAAGGATAATCGTTGCGAACGCTTCAAAAACCTGTATTTTGACCGCTCTGCGGAGGTGAGCTGACGACTGAAATCCCAAAAATTCATCTTTTCGTGATTTCTCGAAAAATAAAAGCCGCTTGGACTTTTCAATTATATTTTTGAAAACAACTCACCAAAGGTGTTCTTTGGGTAAAATAAAAAGAATTTCGAATTTTCCAAACTGTCGTACGATTCTCGGCATTTACGGACAGTCGCTCTTAAAGGCTTATGGTACAGATGGCGAGACAGCTCTTTTGAATGCTCTTCTGATAGACTTTCCCTCATCAGTTGGGCTAAGATGTTACCTACATAAGCAACATAATTTAGAAGATCATTTGAATAAAAAATTTAAGGTAAGCAACCAAGGCCAGAGGGAACTGTTAAAAGGCATATTCAGACACGAGTCTGGAAGCATTCTACTTCCTGGCCTCATTGGATGAAATGAATGGATGAACGAACGAACGAATGAAGGAATAAATGAATGAGAGAATGTTTGGATGTTGAATGAATGAATGAATGAATAAATGAATAAATAAATGAATGAAAATGCATTAAGTTACATTTTCTTTACTTCTAAAAAGACCAACTGAATGTTCTATTCCATGAGAGTCAAATCTAAAGCTCAGCTTAAAGAAGTGCAAAGTAAAGAGAGAAGAAGTGCAATACATAGGTCAGGTATTGTCCAAAAATGGAATCAAGCCAGATCCAGAAAAGGTGAGAGCAGTTGAATCCATGAATGCACAATGTAATGTCAAGGAGCTGAGAACATCTCTTGGATTCATACAGTACCTTGCAAAGTTCATACCTAACCTGTCTGAAGTGAGTGCACCATTGAAAGAGCTTCTAGTGAAAAATGTAGCTTGGCACTGGGAAGATCCCCAAGAGGAGAGTTTCAATAAGTTGAAACAATTAGCATCCCAAGCCCCAGTTCTTGGTTTCTATGACCCACAAGGGCCCATCACCCTGCAAGTAGATGCTAGCTCAAAGGGTTTAGGAGCAGTAATAATCCAGAATGAGAAACCCATTGCCTATGCATCAAGAGCGCTTACTGAAGCCCAACAGAAATACGCACAGATAGAGAAAGAGACCCTAGCAGTCGCATACGGTCTACAGAAGTTCCATCAGTACTTATACGGACGAACTGTGACAATAGAATCAGATCACAAGCCTCTAGAATACATTCTAAACAGACCGGTTCATCTAGCACCACCCAGGATCCAACCTATGATGATGAAGATGATGAGGTACGACTACAAGGTTATCTACAAGCCAGGTAAAGAAATGTACATCAGTGATGCATTAAGTAGATCCTACTTCCCAGAAACAACAGAACCTCTGGAAGAAGAGTATGATGTTGATGAGGTACTGTTAAATGTACATCTGCCAATGAGCACTAACATGTACAAGCAATTCCAACGAGCAACAGCAGAGGACCAAGTAATAGTCAAGCTACAAGATGCAGTCTTAGATGGCTGGCCAGCCACAAAGGAAGAGCTTCCTACTGATATCCGGCAGTATTGGAACCATAGAGACGAGATCTCATGTATCTGTTCAAGGGACACAAAGTCATAGTCCCACACCAGCCAGCTCAGAAGACAAATGCTGAAAAAGATCCATGAATCTCACCTTGGTATAGTCAAATGCAAGCAAAGGGCTAGAGACGTACTATTTTGGCCGGGAATGTCAAGCCAAATAGAAGAGAAGGTATCTAAATGCCCTACCTGCTGTCAGTACCAAAGGAGCAATCCCAAAGAGCCAATGATAACAGCAGAAATTCCAGAACGACCTTGGTCAAAGATCGGAGCAGATTTTTTTGAATACAACGGTGCCATTTATTTGCTAACTGTTGACTATTATTCCAAGTGGCCTGAAATTGCAAGACTGGATGGACTTACCAGCAAGCATGTCATAGTCCAGCTAAAGAGCCAGATATCGAGATATGGCATACCGGATGAAGTGGTTTCAGATAATGGGCCACATTTTGCAAGTGCAGAATTTAACAACTTTGCAGCACAGTATGACTTCAGACACACTACTTCAAGTCCTCATTACCCCCAGTCAAATGGAGAGGCAGAAAGGTGTGTGCAAACAGTGAAGAATGTCCTTAAGAAAGCTAAGGATCCAAACTTAGCCATTTTGGACTACAGAAACACACCGCTTGAGCAAGTAAACAAATCACCAGCTCAACTGATGATGGGAAGGAGACTTAAGACAACACTGCCAACCACAGCCGCACTGCTGAAACCCGCAGACTCTGCAGTGATCAAGACACAGCTAGAAGCTAGACAGGCTTCCCAGGCCCACTACTACAATAACAATAGTGGAAGAGAACTGCATAGCTAACAACAAGGTGACCCAGTTAGGATCCAACAAGGAAAGAAGTGGATGCCAGCCAAAGTAATCAATCAACACAGCTCACCCCGTTCGTATGTAGTACAAACTTCTGATGGAAGATTGTACCGGCGGAACAGGAGAGACTTACACAGTGACAAGTCACATACCGGTTCCACTATTATACCTGAGATGATGACACAACCAACACCTACGGGAAGGGACAAGGCAATGGTTGAATCAACAAATGACAAGAATACAAGTTCTACACTGGTCAGCACTTCCCCAAAGAATGAACAGACAAAAGCAAGCCAAGCAGATACAGAACAACCAACTATCAGCATAAAAATTGAAGTCGGAAAAAACCTGCTCAGCAAGCTACTAGCGAAGGCCCAGCAATCCCCAGTGACAACTGGCCTGGAAGGGTGGTCAAGCCCCCACAGAAATTTCAAGACTATGAACAATGAACTATAACTGTGTTATTATTATTTTGGACAGCAGTCTGATCCAAACCTTAAGTCGTTAAAGTTCAGTTTTCATAAAAAAAAAAGAAAAGAAGATGTAATGTATGATGTAATGTATGCTAATTTATGCATGAGTGAGTAGTCACGTGATAACAAAGCAGGACTCGAGTTGAAGCACATGGCGTGTAGTGTTTATGAATATAACAGATGTCGCTTATGGCACTCGAACTGTGAAGCTACCTTCAGGCGAGACCATTAGTATGCCTAACATTGTTCAAAATATGATTTCATCCAGAATCATCAAGCAGTACATTACATACTCAAAGAGACTAGGTTTGATCACTTAAGCGAGCTTTACATAGTTTTGAAATATGTCCTGCTCAGCAGAAAAAGGCACTACAGGGCATTGATAATACTAGTGCTGATGGTCTCCGTGGTATTGAGATGCTCGTAGACGTTTTTAAAAAATCTGGGTGAAAGGGGGAAGGATTCTGCATGGGTTAGTGACGTGTGCAACTCCTTATCTACTCTAAAGAGGTATCTTAAAGGAAGTTACCGTTTAAACATCTCATCTTCGTCACGATGTCCCGACCACTGCAGTGTCTTCGCCTTGAGTGACCCACAAAAAGCAGCTTTTTCTAAGAGTTGTGACAACCACGACCATGATTTGGTATGTGATGATTGTGAACGTCTTGGTCATCTCCTGCTGTTAGATTCTAAAGTTCTGATGAGAAAGAAGATTTGCTCCATGATATAAAGGTTTCGTTCGAAGCAATCTGGGCATGGAAACGTCATATTTTAAGAGTAGTACACCAGGCCAAAGCACGACAAGATACTATAGACAAACTGGGTTCTAGCGCAATATTTATCACCCAAGATTTTGCAATGAAGTTCTTGCCTCGCCGTTTTACAGCGCGACGCGCAAAAGTATGACCACATTTAATGTATTCGCATACTTTCGTTTGGATCAGCCAATCAGAGTGTGAGTCGAATGTAAACATGATAGATTCTTCAGCTGGTTTATCTTTATCTCTTGGTTTGTATGGCTTCAATTTTTGTTAAATAAAAATGAATCGAATAAAACATTCAGTAGAATATTTTATAACTTTAGTAGAATACTTTCGTAAAAGTGAGCAAATCTAACGAAGCGAACGGCTTTTGCGTTCGAAAAATTTATACCGGAAATGTGGACTGCGATTGAATTTCAAAACATTGAAATCATAACTGAATTTTTAAATTTACTGGTATGTTGAATGTATGGTATACATAACTGCAGAAATAAAGCTGTTGGGTTATAGATTCAACAATTTATTCGTATCTGATAAATTTATTACAATCATTAAGTAACACAATCTTTATAAAACAAAATGTTGGTTGGACGTCAAGGTACGTATAAGGCTTAAAAAATAAGCAGTCTTTTTAATCTACGTCAAGGAATTGAAAATCATGTTCTACAATCATTGTGTTTTAGAAATCCTTGTTTGTCAAAATCAGTCTGGTGGTATATACGATCACGGCCGCCGGCATTCCCAAGTTCTTCGTGAGCATATTCTAGATCTGCACCATCTGAATTTTTCTCAACGTGAAATAGTTCGAGCTACCAAAGTTAGCAATTCTTTCGTCCAAAACGTCGTTGATAGGTATGATAAGGAAAACATTTCCTTACCAGTCGTGAAAGCTTCAACTTGTGGTCCGGTCAGAAAAATTGACAACACAGTTCTAGAATACCTTGAAATTGAGAAATTACAAAAGCCTTTCACCTATGCCAGCGAATTGAGAAACAGACTTTTATTAGATGGAGTTTTGGACCGGGTGGACCTTCCCTCAGGTTCTCAAATAAACAGAAGATTAAAGAGCGACCTTTTGATGTCCAAGAAAAAAATCATAGTTTAGCAGGCTGAAGCAGATAATCCTCGTACAATGGATTTAACTGATGAATATCTCTTTGAAATTAGTCAAGTCCATCCTTCAAAGATCCATTTTTTTGATGAGAGCAGTGTGATAAAAACCACAGGTAACAGGAAATACGGAAGCGCAGCTATAGGTTCAAGAGCATTTGAGGTACAACGTTATAGTTCTGATGCAAATTTTACAGTCAATCTCCTTGCATCATGTACAGGTGTTGACTATTTTAATATTATCGAAGCCCCCTCGAACGGTATAGAGCTTCTCTACTTTTTCGAGGAAGCTTTGCAGATTCAAAATACAGATGGCTCTGTCATACTGGAAATGGGGGACACCGTCGTCATGGATAATTGTGGGTTCCATCATGGACATTTCGTCGAGCCTTTGCTCCGAAATATGCTTGATCAACATGGAGTACGTCTACTTTTTCAGCCACCCTATTCTCCCCACCTAAACCCATGTGAACCGTGCTTTAACCAGATGAAAGCTTTCCTTAGAAAAGAACAACTTGCTAACCAAATGACCAAGATTGCAATTGGAATGAGCCTGCAGAGAATCACGGCAAATAACACCATGAACTATTTCAAGCAATGTGGATATTTGTAGTTTAAGCAGTGAAACAAATGTTAGGTGGCTTTTACTTGTGAATCAAAATATTGAAATAATTTGGCCGAGATCGCAAAAAGATAAGACAGCGAGCAATGCTCTATGTCTAGTAAACCCGAATTCCTAAAAATTGTTTCAAATGCTATCTATTGTAACTCTAGTTGGCCAATTGGCACATACTTTAATGCTAATTCTAAAGCTTGGAAGATCTGGAATAAGTCCTCTTGGGAACAATAGATATGGTATTTGCAGGGAATAATAATTCCACCTCCTTGAGACCAAACATGCGGCCACTGTGGCTGGCTTGCTAATGGCAACGATGTTATTTCACTGCAAAGCGAAAAAAAATGAGCGATTCATTTATCAAATGTTCCATTAGTTACTAATATAGTAGCTGAGTAAATACACTTGGCTTACCATAATACTTGTATCTTTCCTATATAGAAGCATAATAAATCGAAAATTGTGGAGCATAGACCTGTTGGTACATGACCAATAACTTTATGGTTAGAATAGATTGCCACCGCCTTGGGATCTCTTCTCTCTCTCAAAAGCATTCGTAGATGTCTCCAATTGCTACTGCATGCTGATACACATGATGACCTTTAACGACAGCATTTCTTACTTCTAAATGTGGCATTCCTGCGCGGGCTGCACTAAAATCTTTGCACACTTTGAACTCGAAGATACATGTGTTTATACGCCAAATCAGGTTATAACTGATTGACAGACGTCAGGTATAACTATCTAATACGTGGTGTTAATTTTAGTCTAGTTCTAAACAAAGACGCCGAAGGCTTTTAGATGGGAAACACGAGTAATCATGGCGGGCGTGAATAACACTGAAGTTTTTCAATGGCTACGATCTATTTCTGATGAAACTATAAACCTAAAAAAGATCAGCTCGATTTCATTCAATGGGGCTCTTTTCTATGAGGTCTCTAATGCACCTCAAAGTTACTGATATTGCAGATATTTTTGCCGAAGACTTCACGCCTCTTCTCCTTGCGGAAAAACGCATATTAGAGCGGGAATTGGAGAAACTCCAGATTGGAAATCAAGGCCTTGCAAGATCCGTTCTAAAGCCACTGAATGAAAATAATGGCAACTCAGACAAGGGAATGCCTACAATGACTGCAACGACGACTAATGTAGGATCAGCATCTCATCATACTGGTACTTTGGCGCCAAAAGCCCCACTAGAACAAAAGCGGAATGAGCTATCTCAAAATGTAGAGGTCCTAGAAGTTCAAATAAAGAGTGCAGGTGAACACATCAAGACCTTACAAACCACATATGACAACTTGCAACCTTTAGCAGCATTTCGAAGTCGCCTGTGCAGTAAATGTCACAAGCCTGGTCATATCAAGTCATCTTGTACGCTGTCTTTGTGTAAGGATTACAGATTATGTAAAGTAAGAGATAAACATCCTGAACTAAAATCAGAAATAAAGCAGCTTCAGCAAGAACTAAAACAGTTGGAAAAACAACGCGATAATTCCGCGAGCGAACTAGAAAGATTTTCTTTGTCAAGAAAGCGAGCAACAGCCAACTTTTTCAATGTAATGAGGCCTCGTCTAAGAGCTACAAATCTTGTAAGGTATGCCAATCGAAAACACCTTGACACCGACTTTTTGGTTCTAGAAAGAGCCCTTGGAAAGAAAATCCCCGAAGATGAAAGCCAATATTGGCAACTACCGACAATAATCGAGCAATTCAAGAGCTCGCGCATTCATTCCCTTATCAATACTCAGTACTAGTAGTTGAAACGTCAAACTATGAGCAATATGACATTTATCAAGTGTTCCGAATAATAAGCATTTTATATAAAGACAATTATCTCGCACCGATGAACTCATTTCTAGTTTAAAGACGTTATCAAATCGGAAATATTTTGAGTTTGATATCTATAAAGAAACCTTATCCTTTTGTAGCCTCATATATACTGTCAAAATAGAGATCAGCGATGTTATATCATATATGAAGGGCCCTAATTACGATCGTTGTGTTATTTATTTCTTTGTTTTTAACAATATTTTTTAACTAAACAGTCTTTGTTCAATTTGACTTATTAAAATGAATTTATTTTGCAGTAAATTGAAAACTTTCGATATTTTTTGAGCTGGAGAAGATATGATCGGCTCCCTAAAATATTCACACTCAACTCGCACCCTGATTGGCTGATCCAAACGAAAGTATGCGAATACATTAAATGTGGTCATACTTTTGCGCGTCGCGCTGTAAGGAAATCCAACAGGAATGGTTTGGTACGCGTGGAATCAGTTGGTACATTTCCTACGGCGTACGCCGTACCGATAGTGATAAATATGAAATATCAGTGTAATTCTCACTTGTTTCAAGAAAAGATTATACAAAACAGTGAGGTTATTACGGCAATCATGTGCCATACCCTTAAAGAGGAAAAAGCGCGGCATCCAGATCTTAAGGAAGCCTATTATCGAAGCGATTGTGCGGGTTCATATGCAACTGGTGGCATACTAATTCCCATAAGGCATTTGGAAAAGCTAATGTGATAGGAGCGCTGCCCATCAGAAAGCCCACGTACATAGATTTCTCAACGAAGGAAATGACCTCACATCAGCGTGACATATCAAGAAAGCCTTGGAGTCACATGGTGGAATTCAAAACGTTATACCCTTTGTTGTAGGAATTCCAGTGGTATCGAGCGCCACTATACCTCGTATTCCAGAAATCAGTCTTCTTCATAATTTTAAGTACAGTGACGAAGGGTTAAGGGTATGGAAAGCATACTGGGTCGGCGAAAGCAAATCGTTTCCATGGGAGAGCTTTGAGAAGGATGGGCAGATTCAGCCTATAGATCTTAAAATTGCTGAAAGCTGTGCCGCACCAGTTAAAGCTAAAACAGGTAAAACCTGCTACAAAGCGTAAGGAAGCTACGAACGCTGAGGAGGGACTTCCGATTTCCGTTTTCTGATTTCCGACTTCTGATTTCCGATTTTTGATTTCCATGTGACTATCGATTGATTTTTGATGCCAGTTTGATTTCCGATTGTTTGCCGATTAAGTCACATGTACGTATGTGCCAGGATTTCTTGTCACGTAGTTTTCCATGGCACAGAATGGCCGGTAACACACGGGACTTTTTCATTGTCAAAGCGCCAAATTCAAACTGCTGCTCATCCAGGTGTAGCGCACTTAATGAGGCAATTACAAAGGAAATCGAGGAAAATCCGCCAACCTCAACAAGAAAATCTAAATTTTCAATGTTTTAAAAAAGAGTTTTCTTTTTCCTTGTGCACATAGTGCATCAAAAAGATAAGAAAACTGTCTTTCATTTGCACCCTTTAAAATAAGGTTTCATCTTGGTTTTAACTACCGAAATTGAACCCAAACATAGCTGAATATGGGGCTAAAAATGTATGTACTGTAATATTCATGAGTATCTTCTTGGATTCTGTTAAAAGTTTTTAGATTTGCACATGGTGCATATCAAAAATAATAGTGTGCTCAACATTTTGCACCCTTTACATTTTTATTTTTACTTCGTTATGATACCCGAAATCGATGGAAAGGTATTTGTGTGCCTATCTCTCTTCCTGAGCATGCCAAATTTTAAACACCAGGATCACTCATGGACAAAGGCCTTTCCATGGCATTGTTTTCTGTTATCGAGACGAAGTCTGCCTTTTGTTTTACTTCAGCCGCTCTTCTAGCAATTAAATATTCAAACCTTATTCAATAAGAAGGCGTATTTTCTAGCCTCTTTTCAAAACAAGCGAATCGTTTTGTTTTCAATAAACACAATTAAACATACAATTCCAAAAAGAAGCAGAGCATGCTATCATTTCACTCTAGTCGTGCGTTAAGAACAAGTAACTAAACATGGATTGCGAACAAGCTCGTGCCGATCGGGAGCTCTATTCAGAGCTCATAGAACCCTCGATCAAGCCTGTTAATCCTATTTTTATAAATATTCGGCCTCCGTCTTCAACATCTGAAAATCCTGTTTTCATTTTGGAACTAAATAGTGAAGCGTTGTGGGAATGGAGAGTTTATCGAGGAAAGATGCATTTGCTATTCCAAGCACTTCAAGTAAGCATGGAAAATTATTCTTACCATCTGACTTCCATATCAGAGGCACAGGTTTGCCGTTTTCACGAAAAGATGACGAGAGTGAAGAATACTAAATCCATGAAGACCTTAAAGTCGTCCACTTGGCAAACGCTGGAAATCCAGATAGAAGAGATCGGAATAGGACCAAACGATCTGGTAGAAGAGTTGAAAAAAAAACTTCATAAGGCCAGAGAAGAATCGGAGAGGTGCGGCATCGAGCAAGAAAATAATGCCAAAGAACTCTTCGAAGCAATGGTTATACTTAAACATTTGTAGAAAGAAAACGCGCATCGAGGGAAGGAATTCACCGAGGTTGGAGAACAGCAAAAGTGCCGTCAGATTCATCCGATAAGGTAATTTTGTCGTGTTCAGTGCACGTCCATTACAGGCTTTAAAAAATAGGTATTAATGACTGCAATTTCAGAATTTTTAATGTCATAAACGTTAATAAAATGATTTTTATTACTTTTGTAGGGAGCAAGCTCAAGAGGCTTTGTGGTTTGCAGAGACGTTTGGAATTATGCCGGAGAAACCATCAATATCAATTTAAACAATAACAAAGGTATATTATTTTTGCCAGAAGAAAAACGTTTCAAGTAACAAAATTTGCATTAAAAGTTACTTGATGTTGCTTTTAGAAACAAGTCAAACCGAACAAGTCGACCGCAAAATCGGAGGACAAGCGGGAAGTACTCCCGAAGAACATCTACAGACACGTGAAGGTAATTTTTTGTCTTTAATTTCGCATATTGTTTTATAAATTAACAAATAAATATTTCTAGTTCTAAAATAATGGAATTAAAACACACTTAGCTGATCAGTCGGGTAAGAAAAGACTGAAAACTGACTGAGCAACGCAACGGCATGAGGTTACATGTTGAGGAATTTTTGCTTCCTTATTCAATTGATAAGAATAAAATTTTACAAAAAAAATTACTACGACATGATAGCGATTACTAATCGAAGTGAAACCTCAAAAAATAAAGTAAGCGAAGAATCCTTTAGAAGTGAAGTGGCATTGTTTATGGGTTTCTGTAGACGTGTTACTATAGATGCGTTGTTTGTTTGCCATCCATTTTTTTACCGTTGTATGCTTAATTGCCGAAACTATCAGGGGGAAAACGTTTCTATGATACTAAAAAAGTCGTATTAAAAGTTCAAGCGATTAAAGTTAGCTCCATTTCTTCAATTTTTTTTAGAGGGAATTCGAAAATTGCCTCTTATGAAGGGCTTGACCAAGAAGAAAAGAATAAGGTCATGACGATTCGGCAGATCATGGACAGATTTTGCATTTCCAACGAATCTTACCACGAATTGACCCAGGTAGAGCCTAGTCTTCCCAAGTCATATTTGGTTGAGGGTTGTATTAAATCACTGAACAGGACTTGGGAAGTCAGAAAGACTCCTGGCCAATCTGAAGGAGCAGAGCTGCCATTCAAAGAACTGTTGCAACTTCAAATACAAAAACTAGTAAGTAAGAACTGTTATAATTTCGAAGATATACATAGAACATTTACTCAAATCTTTTTGACCAGTGACACTGAGGATAATAATTCATAATAATAATAATCATAATTCATAATGATATTCTTTGTTGTCATCATATAGATAGACCAAAAAGGAATTGAAAATGTTAGTAAATGCCAAGTGAAAGTCTCTGGTGATGGTGCATCCATGTCAAGGTCCAGCAATCTTTTTGTACTTTCATTCTCCTTGATTGATGATGGAAAATCTGCTCTATCAAGTGAAGGTGAGTCAGCATATAATTGTTTTTCGGAGAGAGTTCACGCACCTAATGCATCTATTTCCTGGATCAAAGCTACAGTTAAAATATAAGGTGCGATATTGCAGAATATACAGAATAAACCCTTGTATATTTCCATGTATATTCTGTATAAATATACACTACTGTATAGAAATAAAAATATACGCTTTATATTTGTATATGTCTATTCTGTATATAGTGTATATTCAGGCATCACCTTGTAAATAATGACAGAGCATATTATGTATATAGTATATATGTGTACATTATATACAGAATATACTCTGTCGTTCTTTACAAGGTAATGCCTAAATATACACTATATACACTTTATTCATATACAGCGTGTATAAAGTGTATAAAGTATATATATATACACTATATACAATATATACAGTACAGTATACCCTATATGTATATACTCTCTGTGTCTTCTCTCGCTGTCAGTCCCTATGAAGCCGGAGGACACACCCTCAAGGTTGTTGCCTCACAGAAGGATCTCGGGGTTATCATCACTAACAAACTTACATGGAGCTCTCACATCGAATGTGTTGTAGCGAAAGCCAACCAGATGTCGGGCTTTCTTCGTCGGAATTGTGCTAACATTGGGACTGACAGAAAGAGAACATTATACCTTTCATTTGTACGCTCGCACTTAGGTTACGCTAGCGATGTCTGGGCCCCACAATCCACTATCACTTACGTGTCTTAGAGGGTGTTCAACATCGTGCCACCCATTTCATACTAAATTGTTCATATAAAGTGTGTGAAAGACCTGACTATAAGTCCCGTCTAGCATTGTTAAAGCTGTTGCCACTGTCCTATTGGCATGAATTTCGCGATATCTGCTTTTATTATAAGTGTATTAACAAATATTACAACATAAGTATCGATAATTATACCAGTTTGGTAACTGGTCGCACTAGGAGCGCTAATATTCTGAATTTACGTGTAAATCGTTTTCGCACCTCCTTATTTAGGGACTCATTTTTTAATCGTATTGTTCCACTATGGAACAACATACCATCTGAAATTCGTAAAATCAAAGTCCTCTCCACTTTCAAAGAACGCATGTTTACTTTGTACCTCAAAAAGTTTCACACCGATCTTGACACTACTAGAATCCAAACTTGGAAAACAGTCTGCCCTCATTGTCGCTCAGTTAGCAGAGTTAACTGTTGTTTATTACTTGCAAATGTTATCGAATTTTTTTTTCCGTTTTATAATTATGATTATTATTATTATATTTTAATGGGGACTGACCTCGCCAGGACCACGAGTCAGTCCGTTAGTCCCTCATATAGTGTTTAATATTACGTTTATCTAATTAGTTTAATTTTTGTGGGTACTGTGCTTCTAGAGAAGCGGTACCCACTATGTCATTGAGTGTGTAAGTAAGTAAGTAAGTGGTCATTTCCGAAGATCTCCCGATCTTCTTCGGGTCTAATCACGTGAACGAATACGAAATTCAATGCTTCGTTACTACATAATACGATGATGCCATATTTATATAACGATTTTGAAGTGCTGGTTTTCCGTGTGGGATAAGATCACGCCTTTTCGGGTCCACAGCCGAGTAGCAGCTGCAGCCGAGACGATCCTGGGGAGCAGGTTGCCATGGTTGCCAAACGATAGTCATCCTATGTTTCTCCAAAGTGTTTCCGTATTTGATCGGCCCATTGCCCTCTTTTCATCGTTCGATCGTAGAAAGAAACGTCAAAGCTACGTTTACCATGTTTACTTATCAAATTCCTGTTTTTCTCTGTATTTGTCTGTATTTTATTTACTAAAAGTTTCGTTTGTACTTTTACAATTAACGTCTCGCAATACAGCAGTACCCACATGCAGTCATTGACTGCCTATTTTTTTGTAATGCACTTGATGGAAGTTACTATAAATAAATAAATAAATAAACTGTATATTCTGCAATATCGCATCTCAATAAAATATAATCACCACTAATTTAATATTACAATTTACAGGAAACCATACAGTAGCAGCGGTCAAAACAAATGAAGAGTACAATAGTTTAAGATCAAGCTTGAAGAACATCATAAATTATGTCAACTGCCTTGTCAAGCAAGGATCCAAAACTGTTGGCGGTGTTGATGTGGACCTTCTTTTTGGGTGGTGATTACAAATTTCTGTTATTAGCCCAGATCCAGATCCAGATATCTGAGGGTTTATCTCCTTGTCTGCTGTTTTGTGTGAATGTAGTCTTGATTTCAGTGGTTCAGGGCTCTGCAAGTGTACATAATGGATGAAGAGGTAAATTAAAGTCTGTATTTTCAGAGCCAGCTACATGTAGCATAAAGGTGAAAATGAAGCGAGCAAACCATTGGGTTCTTAACTTGCCCTTTCAAAACAGCCTCTTGTCGTATGTTTGCAAGCTATTTTTTTCGTCTTCGCTTTAAGACCTCTCTTGTTTTTTCGTCTTGGTGCTTGAACTGCTTCGGAACGTTAAAACATCTGACAGTTGTATCTCTTTCAAAGCGTTTTCCACATTCAACAACACAAAAAAACTTTTCTAATCGCTACTATACTTTGTTATGGTTTACATGTTTCCTGTCATGGCGGCGTAGTTACCGTTGCTAACTGACGCTACGCGAGTCACGTGATGGTGCAAAGCCTCTATTGTTTACATTTCCCAATTTTACTGAAGTATCAATACAGTGAAAACTTACAGTCGTTTCCCTGATGATGGTTCAATGAAAAGCAAATGATTCTGCTCAAATTCCTTCTTACTTCTTCTTGTAACAACGACAAGCAAGAAAGCACAACCTAATTTGTTAAACATTTTGCTTTCTCTAAAACAAAAAAGCTGGTGGTCCAATGGAATGGACCATGCATCACGATGTGGCTCTAGTTCGAGAGGTCTGTCTGACAAATCCCTTTAAAGCTAAAAAGAAAACAATGGTTAGGGGCCAACTATGGCTTGACGTAGCCGAACGACTAAAAATGCTTGACATACCCAAATTCAAAGAGACCTTGACGAAACGTTCTGTGCAGGATCGGTGCTCTCTGCTCTGTGAAAAATTTAAGAAGAAAATGGACAAGGAATTGAAAGAAAGTGGGACATCTCCTGAGTATACAGAGTTAGATAAAGGCCTAGAGGAAATCATAGATTTGGAAGGGATTTCAAAGGAACAGAGGCAGGAAGAAGGTATGAAAACTATGATAACTCCAATTACTGTACATGTAAAATGGGCTTTTTGCATTTAAAACCTTTCTCTGTATGACGGCATTGAATAGGTAAAATGGGAGCTGGGATTTGCTTTGCTGAGAAATTGTATTTCATAAACTGGGACTGTGATCTTTAACAAAAGAACAAAAGAAAATTGGAAATATGGGATTAAGATTTTAGCAAAATAGATTGGGATCGTGGGATTTGGTTAAAAATTGGGCTTGGAATTGGGATAAGAACCCCCCTTCAGGACCCTCCTTTATGACAATAAAAAAAATGAAAACCTAATTCAAATTGTACTTATTTATCAAAGACAGTAGATCGACCAGCGCTTCTCCTGTGATATTGTGCGTTAACACGAAGGTGATTGTCAACAGCGAGTGAAACAGTGTATCATCAGATGCCTTAATTGCCGAGCAAACATCTTGTGGGATGATTCATTCCAGTCTGCTTCAAACGAAAGTATCCTTATCACCTGCAAGATGTGCTCGACAACATTCCTGCCAGACTCAACGAAACTTTCCAATTACTGCTTTTTGCTCCTATCAGAAAACAACAAATGGTTTACAGCTAACACAGGGGTAAGTAGTTCTAAGTATAATTTGGACGATTGAATCGAGCCACGGCTTTTCACTACTACAATATCAGTAATTAGTAATTACCTTGCTGTCGGGCTCTCTTTTTCTTTCTTTCCTTCTCGCTGGAGCGGGATAAGAATATTCATCAACGTTTATTTCGCCCTTTCATGAGTGAGAAACGCACTGCTCCGTACCAGTATCGTTATCTCGATAAAAACCTTTTCCTGCCGTAAAAATTCCTGCCGTAACCGTACCGTATTAATTTTATTTATCTATTTATAATGATATTTTAACAGGATGCTTGTTCACTTTAGTAATTTTCAAGAAGGTCCTGTAAAATTAATTTTTATACATCATATAATAGAGTTAAAAAGTAGAAGGCAAATCGATACAAATGAGAAAAAATTACAATTAAGCAAAAACGAAAATTCAAATAGCATACTTTAAAGAGTTCATTCAGAAAAAAGTAGACTTAAATTGGGAAATTTTTGATGATTGTTTAACATCGACACTTAGATTGTTCCATTCTTTTATGACTTTTATAGCTTGATATGATAGCCTTTGCCTCCCCCAGTTTGTTTTAATTATTGGTAGGCGAAATTCATTTCCGCGCCTAGTGTTATGTCCCTATCGTAACCGTGAAGGTTTCTCACTCACACGAAAATGATTCTAAGACATGCACTTACATCGTATTTTTTGTATGTTTTGTTTGCTTTTCCGTAACGTAGCTGTATCCGTACCGTAACTCTTGCGGTCCGTTTCCCACTCATACGAAATTCGCTCTATCTAGTCGTGTGTTAATCACCTAGTACTATTAACAAATATCTACCGAAAATCGTTCCCCCATGTAGTTCCTCACAATGGGACTGATTTTCACTTTTCGTTACAGTAGACTAATGGGATACATGATTTTACTACATGATAATACATTTTAATACATTAAAATCACATTTTAATACATGATTTTTAATGATTTTACTTTTGATTCATAGGTTATACTGCACATCTTTGAGTGGGAAACGCCCAAAAAACAGCCCACTGATAATGAAGTTATCCATGCTTTGAAATCAAGATATTCAATGAGGCTTAATATCGATAAGAAAATAGTAGAACATGCTGAACCTATTACCGGTGAAAAAGAACAAGAAATTCTAGAGCTTGAACAAGGTGTTGTTGATAAGGTACCCAGGCAAGAATTGCCTGAAAATGAAGATCTATTCCTTGAATATGATGACAAGGTGAAATTCGATTTAAACCTCACGATACATTCTTTGACAAAAATGAACGTTGCAACTCTTTAACCTAAGTTGAGTTATAATACTGTTATTACTATATTCTCAGAGGAAAAATTAATTTAAAACCTGCTCAAAATATTACTAGTAGGTATAATTTTTTCTGGCTGTTTCTTTATGTAACAACTCATGATTTACTGACCTTAGTACTAAATATCACTTCAATATATTTCCATAGTGATAGTAAGAATGTGTTATATTGTTAAACAATACCTACTGTTTGAAACACACACTGACAGACTACTTATAGCTATTATCATTTCAAAAGTTAATTATGTTTTTTTGAAAATTAAATAATTAATTTATGTCAAGTCATCTACAAAAGTTCATTACATCTTAAAACAATACTGTATTGAGTTTAATATTACTTGTAGTTTATTTCAGACAAATGAAAAGCCTTTAAAATAACTTGTTTAATTGTCATTTTTAAGCCTTTTGTCTCTTCTCCTTTGTTTATCTTTTTCTATTAAAATGTTTTTCAACTAAACACTACCACTATGGATTAAACCACATGCAAACTGTAAACAATATTCACTAGTTATTCTTTATGTTATCTTTGAAAATCACTACATGATATATAAAGTCTCAACCAGGTCTCGTTCTTAAAAGTCTAACAAAATGAGTTTCAATAATAATTTCCATACAGTTTATGAGTATAAAAAAAATTATTGTACGAACTTGATCTTGACTTGTTGGAGTTAATGAATAATCGAAAATTTCTCATGCATGCTACAACCTGTACCGTGTGAATAGAAAGATAGTCTTAACAGCTCAGAATCTCATGTTTAATTGATAACTAAATCAATCTAGAATAATATTCAAAGTAAATTCATCTCATAGTTCGCGTGTGCTCAGTCATAGCATATTCAGTTCAAGATGTTTGTCTTTTTATTCCTCCTTTTCTTACTCCCGACTTCAAGTGCATTGAAAACACCATGCCTCAAGAACTGTGAGTGTCTGGAGATGTTACGTTTAATTGAATGCTCACTTCGTGGTCTAAAGAAAGTTCCAGATTTTGAAGGGCTCAGTATTAAGAGAGATCTATACACAAGTCTATCGCTACGAGGTAACTGATGTACACACTTCCAGGTGATCTCGCTTCTCTCAGACTGAAGGAATTAGCCAATCAGCGAACACCTTTTACTCGAAAATAAAGAAAATCTCACTCATCCGTGCAAAGATTCGCCAAATACTTTTTAGAAAAAGCATATTTCGTCGTTGTTGGTGGAAAATATTTCATTTTCACAAGACATAATAGAAAACACTTGGAAATGTTCGCTGTGACAAACAATGCATTGCTTGCCAAGATTCCAAATCACCTGGTTGTGGATATTCGAGCCATAGTATCAAATCTCCCACACTTAAAACTACTAGACTTGAGGATCAATCATCTCAACTGTTCTTTATTTACTAATATACCCAATCTGATCATTGCTTCAAACTGTCCAACTTCAACTAGTCAGCCATCGAAGACCACAGGGTACTCAGCCACCACCACCCCCTCTGCAGGAGCAACCACGACCAAGACATCAACCACAGGAAACCCAACCACAGCCATGACATCAACCACAGGGTATCAAGCCACGACCGACACCGCTGCAGAACGCAATGAGCATGGGCTAAAAATTATTTGTTTTGTGAACAAACCTTGCTACCATGGCGCGAAATTCAAAAAGCCGAAGCGAATAAAGCAAAGCCGAGCGAGAAATTTTCAGAGTAGCTACAGTGTCATATATAAAATAACATACTTTTTGCACCACATAGTTTTACGTTTGCACCGAAGGTGAAAATGAAGTTTAAAGTGGGTCGCGTGCAGCCGTCGAGTACTGCTACCGCTATTTTCTTGATGTTGTTTTTACGAGTGGTAGTGGTAGTAGATGGTTCAAACAAAACTAATATATGCATGAGGGCTGAAAAAACAAGAACAGGAAGGGCTTGCCAAGGGAGACTTTACTCTGTGAATTCGGAGATAAGTAGGGTAACACGGTTACTGATAAATTCCCAGCTTTGTCGGTACCATTGGATGTCACACAAAGGCAAAACCTACGATGTGCTTGTCCAAAACAAGAACATTTCAAGCACTCGAGACTAAATGCGAACAAAATACCACAAAGATTTTACGCTGTGTTTGATGCTGTATGCTCAGGCATACAAGGGTGTTGTCCAGGAACTCATTGGTGCAATTTATGCAAACAAACAGCAGACAAAGACTTTAAAGACCACGAATTATGCGTCTCGGCAGCGGGAGAAAAAGAAGTAAGTAAAACAAAACAACTCTATTCTTTCTCATTCTTCGAAGCTTCTGGAATTTAATTGCAGTCTCTCTCTTTAACATTTTTTTCAGTTTGTAGCAGCAGACACGTGTAAAGTTTTTTTACCTTTTCCCTTAGAAAAACTGTAGCTTTGGTATTTTTGTTATCGTTTAAAATTCCCATTTCTCCTGCACGTTTCGGTTCTTTGTTTACATTCAAGGGTCAAACCCTGGAAGTGCAAATTCTTTATAAAGTGTTTCTGATTTTCTGAGCACATTTTCCACCTATCAAAATAAGCACGAACGTCAAGCAGTAATCTACCCTAAATGGAAAATATTTTGTGTTCATTTTTTGTTGATGTACTTTTTTTCTGAAAAAAAGAATTAAAATAAAAGGAAAAGACAAAAACAAAATAAAACAACAACAACAACAAAAACAGATTGAAGTGTGCAGTGGAATCCTAATTATCTTAAACTGCTAAGGAAAAGGAAAAGTGTAACAACATGATTCTCATTTAATCAAACATGAAGTCAGCTTTATTTAAATAATTTTTTTTGTCTTGTCTAACAGGGACAATTTCTCATGGTGAACCTTCTAGATGATTTCCATAATATTTTAACCATCAGGCTTCCATCAGAGCTTAAGCTATCTGTTGCCACACATATGGCAAGTAGCCTATTGGACATCCATCAAAATATACCAGCTGTACACCTACCTTTAAAAAGAGGAAGCCAACACAGCAGTGTCAAAGTTAAAGTGTCTGGAACAGAAAACAATTGCAGGGGAGGCATAATTGTAGCAAATATAAAGGAAATGCTCAATGCCTTTAATGAAGATAGACACAAAACATTTTTTGAAAGAATGCCATCAGGACTTTTAATCAGTCCTAAACACATCCAGCAGCAAATAAAAGAATTAAGGTAAAATATATAGCATAAATAAGAATAACACAGACATTCGTAATCAGCCATTTTTAATTCACAGTAATATTTTCCATTTTACTAGGGTATATTCTGAGCTTTCACATGGTGAACTGTCCACTCTGAGTACAACAATCCTTATAGATGAGTTTGAACAATCTCTTAAAAGTATAGAGGACTATGAAGCAGCCATTCATCATATATTTGGTCAATGCCCTCATCTTCATAACTACCTTCAGCAATATGTGCTGCCAGCTCCTGGAGACTGGCCAACATGGTTCTATCAAAAGAAACTGATAACTCAATCTAATGATCCAAGCATTCTTTCAATAATCCCAGAGCAAGGCCCATTTCATGTCTTTCTTAATCTTCAAGAAGATATAATCAAGATGTATCACTTCATGTTGGGAAGTGTATACCACAAGATATTTGGATCAGTTTTACCAAACAAGCCCAAAACTTTTCGCATCAATATTTTAATCAACTCTGTCTTTCTGGGATGGTTAAAAATTAGATCAAAAGTACTTCAGAAATTCAAACTTTGCAAAGATATTGAATATTCCTGTCTACTTCATGTACAAGAAGAAGTTATTCCCATTGGATTTTTCCATTATTCCTTAATTGTTTAGGTCAGGAGATCTTGAAGGATACAGACAATGTTGCGGTTAATGGTTTTGGTTCATAATCTGGAAAAGAAAGCATTACAATCGATCAACAATATCAATGCTTAGTGACTTATGGTACCACAAAAATCATTTTCCAAACTACTACAAGATGAAACAACTTTGGATGTCTCTTATTACTGAAAAAAAGGTTGAGATATGGTAAAGTATGCTGAGAGACCGAGTACAGGTATATGATGATGCAAAGCAAATAAGATCAAAAGCAACAGCAATGGCAGCTTCAAAGTCAGAACAGAACTTCCAAAGCAGTTTTGTGAAACCTTATAAAAGAGGGTGTTTTGAAAAAGATATGAGTGTTGTTGCTGCAAAATCTGCAGAGGTTCTCCTTTCAACTATTAAGTCGGTTGGAAAAAACTTGGGTAAATCAAAACAGGTATGTTTACTTAATGAGTTTAAAAAAAGATTTAACCCCCCTTCCCTCCAATGGCTTTAAATATATATAAATATAAATAAAAAATTTTAAGACTTGAGAATCTTAACTATGAAAATGTATTTCTTTCAGGTGCAGCAAAATCAAAATAGCAGTGGCAAAACAAATGACAAGAAATACATGTATCATCTTCATACCTTTGACTCAACTGTGGACTCCAAGGCTCTCCCATTTGCTTACACTCACTGCAAGTCTGCCCCAGCAACATTTCCAGATCCAACTAAAGTCTGTGACTATGCTGAATGCAATGTTACTGACTCTACTGCTGATGCTGTAAGACTTCCATGTTTCCACACCATTCACAGATCATGTTTCAACTTGGTTGCAAAGAAATGTCCCATCTGCACTAAAAATCTTGATGTTAGAATAAATAACTTGGCAACTTCCTTCAACCAAAGCCTCCTTAAACCAACATCCAGGTCAAATACAACTTCCCAAGAAAATTCTGATGATGATGGTGATGGCAGTGATGAAGATAGTATCCACATCAACCAAACAGTAGATCCTGCATACTATTCTTCAAGAGCTTGGGAATCATACATTGACTAAGAATTAGACACCTTCACAGTTTCTCAACCACAAATCAATGTCAGTTCCAGCTCCCAGCAAACATCCCAGTCTGCACATCGTCCAGTTGCAGTTAATATTCAGATTGCTAAATCATCACTTGGTGCTTCCACATTTTGGTTTCTACCATCACATATGTCTCAAGCAACTCTGTTTGGGAGGAATGGTTCTAATGCCTGCACCTTTATCTCCTTGTTAATCGCAAAGGAATACACAACCTCACTTCAATATGCTGCTCTCCAATTGAACTCTAAGTGTTATCTCAATCAAACATGGTTGTCATTGTTGTTGTCTGCCATCGATCGAGGGAACCAGGTATATGACAATGTTACACAATCACAAGGTCTAGGCAATCCATTCTTCAGAACATGAGTCCAGAACAAATCCTAAGGATCCGGTCGAAAGCATCCGAGTGGATCCGGAATTCCCGAACTCGGATCCATGGATCCACAATGGGGGATCCACAAGGATCCACAAGGATCCACGCACAGAACTCTCCTTTTATATCTACTACTATAAACATACAAATATCACTAAATTGTACATATGGTTTGAAAATTGATATAAGCTTAATAGTTATTGGTTAAAGAGATGTGTGTGATTTTGAAAAAAACCTATTGCACTTCACAGATAACAAAGAGGAGCTACTCAAGCTGAAAAGGACGATGGACAAGAAGAAAAAACAAAATTTCATGGCGGAACAGGAAAAAAATGAAGAAAGTAGCCAAGAAGCAACAACCAAATAAGATAAAAAAAAGAGACCACCAGAAGGAAGGTGAAGATGACAGTGAAGATGGCAAAATATTCCAGTTGCCTGATTGGAGTGATGAAGACGAATCCACTATGCCGCACACGAATCATGGTGGAGATGCGCCTCATCAATGCAAACATTGCCAAAAAAGACCTGCAGACGAGATGATTCAAGTGCCCAGCAGCAAGGTAACAAAAAGCAAAAAGAACCTAATAACCTAAGCAAAAACAGCTGCAGGAAAAGCTCTGACCAAAAAAAGTCAGTTTGTACTGCAAAAAGACAAAGAGCTGAGCAGAGATGTCTGTCCAGAATATATTTTGCAGATGTAGCTATATTTGAGAAGGAAGACAACGAGTTTCAGACAAAAAAGGCCAAAAAACACCCCCAACGCAATTATGACACACTTCATTTACTATATAAGCCCCCTGGGAGAGAATGAAATTGCTTATTGCCTAACGCAGCTATATAATAGATTGATAGCAGTTTTATTAACTCAGTTGCAAGCAAATAGTTGAAATGGCAAAAATCAATTTGTCACTCCGCATTCGTGACCCCAAAAGCGAAGAAGAAGATGCTGCATTGCTGAGTGAATCTATGCCCAAATCCACCCAGTACAAAACCAAGTGGGCTGTCGAAACTTTTAAAAGGTGGCAGATGTCGAGAGGAATGAAGTATCCAATAGTTGAAGTGGGAAATGCGTTCAAAGACTACCAACTTAGTAGCGTCCAAGCAGTGGACCAAGAGCTAAAGCAAATGAGTGCTATTTCACTTAATTACTGGCTTGCTAAATTCATACAAGAGGTCGCGAACAAGAACGGTGTCCGTTATCCGCCTCGTACGTTGTATCAGATTGTCTGTGGCATTAGACGTTGTTTAGAGGAGCAGAACGGCGGCGATGCACTAAATCCCTTGGATAATAGGGATAAAAGGTATTACTACATTTTATTCGATCAAATAAAATTTTCCAATAAAAGTATTAATTATGGTTGCTTTCTTTTCTCTAGGTTTTTCATTTTTCGAAGAATTCTCGACTCAGAAATGAAAGACGCCACACGTCAAGGAATACACCTAGCCACAAAGAAACCCGAGAAAGAAGCAGTGAGTGACGAAGATGAAAAGCTTTTCTGTAAGAAGGAACTTCTAGGCAGGAAAACAGCAATAACTCTTCTGCACACAGTCTACTACTACAACGAAAAACTCTTTGGGTCAAGGGGAACTGAACATAGAAACCTTTCGCATTTCAGGCTCCTTGGTTTATACATAATTATTCCAAAGCCAGAAGTATTATTGACATCAGTAGTGAGTAGGTGCAGACGAAAAAGGTTCTTCTATGCTTTATCCATGTAAAGAAAAAATTATTAGGTAATACCTCAAGTGTTATAATTATGCCGCCAATCCTTGTTCGCGCTTTTCGCAGATAATGACAATAATCAGATCCCGGCTGGTGTGAGGCATGTTTTTTCTTTTGCAGCCAACACGAAAGACAACACATGAGAAATCGTGATTTTAGAAACTACCAAGTTCACGTGTAAAGTAATTAGCACTCCCTACATAAACCGGAAACATTTTCGGGTTTCTCGCATACTCAACCATGGGAGACTTCGAAGATAACATCTTTCTGAAGGCGGCAATGGGAGGCAAAATACAGATTCCAAAGACTTCGAGTTCTTCTACCATAACCAGCACAAGCACCTCGTCACCCTCTAGCAGTCCAGGGCAAAGAAGTAAGGCAAAACCAAAGAAAGCTAATGCTCCACACCGAAAGTACAGCAACTTAGAAGACCAGCTGATACTCAAAGCAGTTGAAGTCAAAGGACGGGACTGGAGGGCGGTATTAGCGTTTTTGAAATGAAACTGGGAAGTGCTTGGATCTGAAGGAGAGCTTTATCGAGATTGTGATGTTGGCGACAAGAGTATACAAGACCGTTTACGAAAGCGAGCCTCAACCTTTCTCAGCAAAAAGAAAAAGAAGTAAGTCATGATTTAAAATTCTTTGTGTGAAAAAAATATATATAGAAGCGCTAAATGTCCCCTTCAAAAACTCAGTGCATGGTGTTGAAAATTTAAATATGTGGGGTTTCTTTACTTTATACCTTGGGGCATATAATTTTAGTTTTTGCGCTCGTTTCAAAAGAAATAATTTGACACGTTATTTAGTGAATGGTTCCTTTTCGTGCTTTCAGGGCTAGTAATGATCTTTCCATAATAGAAGACGAATTTCACTCAGTAGACGATATTTTGCATTCCCCAAAGAGAGCAGCTGAAACATCTGAGGAGGATTGTGACGAAGAAATCGAGGATGAAATGGACGAAATCCTAGGAAAGATCAAACAAAGGGACGAGAAGTACTGGTTAGATGCAGCTGAACAGCTTGAGAAGGCTAGCGCTTCAACTGTTACCGAGGGCATAAAGCGAAAATCAAAGAGTGACAGAGAAGAACAGGGAAAAAAGAAGACGAAGAGAGGAAAGGGAGCAGCATCAACAGCAACGAAGAAGCTTGAGAACCTCTTAGACCAAATGCCTCAATTTCTGGCCACTGCAAACCAAACAGCTGAAATGCACTTGAAGGCACTGAGCAAGTGGGAGAAAAAGTTTGGTCTAGATAGTTCCTCTGATAGCAAATAATCTCTGTTTGCACGGCCGATAGCGGATATTACTGACGTTTTCCTGTTTGTTTCTTATCAGTTGTCTAATGGTAGGCACTTTTTTTTGCAAAATTCAAGGAAAATTAAACCGTGTTAGACTATTGATTCAACGACTTCATTGCTTTTTGTGTCGTCAATCAATAAGTTTGAAGAACAAGGAATTTATGGGGGCAACATATATTTTGACTGAAACAACCCGTAGGAAGTAAAATGTTATGGGGGGCTTAGCTTGTTTCAACTAACAACACGCCCCTTGTCTGATTACTTAATAAAGCAGACATTTTCACAATGCCCACTGCAGTCTTATCCTGGATACGCAATTTTACCAAAGCCTACAAAAACGTTAAAAACTCAGTAATTTAATGGCGTTCGCGTGAAGTGAGACTCCTTATCAATGGAAATAATGACCCACATTCCCGGCGGGGCCCTCCCATACATTTGCTATACGGGTATGTGCCGCTGGATAGGGTATGGTTTTTGGCTTTGCTGTCTTATACCGGGTATACATGTTACCCAAAATTGTCTTAAACAGGATCTATGATTTAACAAAAGATTGTAAGATATGTGTTTTTGAGTGTCTTAGATAGGGTACTATTTCTTCAAAATTATTCAGCAAAATGCTGCACATACATAGCGTATAAAATTGCCCTTGAGTCTATAGGGTCCAATTTTTCACCAATTTGTCTTGAATAGGGTATGGATTTTTCATTCGCGAGTGTCTTAGATAGGGTCAGGTTTTTAGACTCCTGGCAGCACATCCCTATCCAAAACGGGGTCGAGTACCCCCCCCCCCCCCCCACAGGCCCGCATTGTCCATCTAATTGGCACTGGCAAAAGATATGCCGGCTACCAACATGCATGTATAAAGAAATGATCAAAACCAATGCTAATCGGAGTGTTATATATGTTGGATTCTGTACGTACTTCATAAAACTGATTTTGAACTGTGATGGGTTTTGTATTATGCTTCATAATGTCGGTATTTTTTCAGGTGTGAAGCTTTATGTTTGCAACAAAACATTTGCACGAATTCTCACGTACCCGTTTAAACTGTAATTACAATTTCACGCCCAGAACCAAAAGACTCGATATACTCTATTCAAAAACGCAAAAATTGTTAGCTGTTTAGAACTGTAGATACGGATCGGACAGATAATTTACCAACTTCTTGAAATAATTTTTTACCGACAATTATTTTTGTCACCAGCGCTGGTTCAAGATCGTTTCTCATAACGAAAATACGCTTGCTTTTCATTCCTGTGTACTTTCAAGAGGTGCTACATTAATGACATATTTCCGCGTTGATAAATCTCGGCGATCAACCCTTGTGCGGCCAAGCTTATGCCATAAACATTGCCAAGCGTCAAATAAACAACCAGTTTTATTCATGATGAAAAAGAATTCAACTTTAGAGACACTGAGTAAAAAACTTAAGCGTACGTCTTTTTAAGCTTTCCACTAATCTAGAGTCTCCATGGAGTTGGATCTAATTAGCATCCAGTGTTGGATCAAGGTATCTAAGTGTATGCACGTGACCCTAAAAGAAGCATATCATTAGACAATAAAGTCATGAATTATTAATGAGTTTGAAAACATTAACAGCAAAGCAAGTGAAGAATCATTACAAGATGAGTCCTTCTTGCAAGAGGGAGTAAAGGTACGTGTAATAGATTAGCATAAAGTATGCGTGACCAGCGGTTTCACGACCGCATGGAATATTAATGAGTTGTTGTTCCTGTGCCCGGGAATCGGGCAGCCATGTTGTAGTTTCCAGAAAACCCGAAGTAAAGTTGAGTTCTTTACAGTGGCGACGAGGATTTGACCACAAAAAGTGATTGTTCAAGGAGTCAACGAGCCAAGGAAGAGTTTTGAAGATGCCAACTTACGGTAAACTCGAGAATTTCGATGAAACGGATGGAGATTGGGAAACCTATGTCGAACGAGTGGAGCAGTATTTCCTCGTAAATGGAATCCAAGATGATAAGAAAGTGCCAGCATTACTGAGTCTGATGGGAGGTAAGACTTATGCACTCTTGAAAAACTTGACAGCACCACAAAAACCAGCTGAGAAGAATTTCTTAAAGATCGTAGAGATTTTAAAGAACCACCTAAACCCGAAACCACTAGAGATCGCTGAGCGGTTCAGATTTTATAAACGTATCCAAGGTGACGATGAAGATATCCAAACATACGTAGCAGAATTAAAGAAACTAACCATGCACTGCAATTTTGGAGGCCATTTAGACGAAACCTTAAGAGATAAATTAGTATGTGGAATAAAGAACGAACAGATTCAGAAACGGTTGCTAGCTACGAGAGAGCTGACATTTGCCAAAGCAATGGAGATAGCTATAGCCATGGAAACAGCAACAAGGGACACTCTAGAGCTACAAGAGGGTACACAGAAGGAGAACAAGGTACACAAGATAGAACGACACCGAGATGAGGTGGATCGGAAGTGCTACCGGTGTGGGGCAAGGGACCACAATGCTAACCGTTGTCGTTTCAGAAACGCAACTTGTTACAATTGTGGCAAACAAGGACACATCAAGCCGGTTTGCAAGTCCAGAGCCCAGACCAAGGGCGCCGGAGAGACAACCCAAGGACACAAGAAGAACGGCGACAAGAACGTGAGTGCATTACAGGTGGACAGCGACGACACCGACGACGAAGCATACAAGGACATCGGCAGCTTAAAGTTGAATGACCTTAACACAAACAAAGACGACGTTATCTGGGTAACACCGACAATAGAAGACAAGGAGATCAAGATGGAGATCAAGATGGAGCTCGACACAGGCGCAGCAGTGTCCGTGATCCCGTGGAGTACGTTCAAGGAACACTACCAGGAACAGTTACTAAGGAAAACGAAAGTTCAGCTCAAGACATACAGCGGCGAAAAGATCACCCCCAAAGGCGTGGCCAAGGTGAGAGTAACTTACAACCAACAAGAGAAACAGCTGCCGTTGTATGTGGTCGAGACAAGAGGACCTGCCCTTTTCGGAAGAGATTGGCTGAAAGAGATAAAACTCGACTGGAAAGACATCAAGATGCTCAACAAGGCGAAGGAGACCCCCAAGACACCCTCCAAGGTGGAAGACCTTCTAGAGAAGTATGCAGATGTTTTCGAAGACCAGCTAGGAAAGTTAACCTCCCGAAAAGCAAAGATCACTCTGAAGGATGGGGCCACGCCCAAGTTTTGCAAGGCCAGTCAAGTACCGTATGCACTCAAGCCCAAGGTGGAGGAAGCAATTAAAGACCTGGAGAGCAAGGGAATTCTTACCAAAACCGAATGGAGCGAATGGGCGACACCTGTAGTACCCGTACTGAAATCGGATGGATCCGTCCGACTGTGTGGAGACTTCAAGGTCACAGTAAACCCTCAATTGCAGGCAGAACAGTACCCACTACCGAGAATTGAAGATCTGTTTGCAAACTTGGCAGGCGGCCAGAAATTCAGCAAAATCGATCTAAAGCAAGCGTACCATCAGATGGAGCTGGAGGAGGAGTCGAAGAAGCTTCTGACCATAAATACACACCTGGGCCTTTTCCAGTACAACCGACTTGTGTTTGGAATAACATCGGCCCCAGCGATCTGGCAGCGGACGATGGACCAACTGATCGGAGATATCCCAAACACCACATGCCTGATAGATGATATCCTGATAACGGGTCCAACGGAGGAAAAGCACATAGAGAATCTAGAAAAGGTTCTGAAGCAGCTGAGTGTAAATGGTCTACGTGCAAACCCAAAGAAGTGCGCCTTCCTACGAGACAAGATCGAGTTTTGCGGCCACGAAATTGACGCCCAGGGTCTACACAAAAAGAAGGATAAGGTAGACGCCATCCTAAAAGCGCCCCGCCCTAAAGATGTCAAGGAAGTCCGTTCATTCTTAGGACTCGTGAATTACTACAATAAGTTCCTGCCAAATTTAGCCACAGTGATACAACCCTTGAATCAACTGCTCGAGCAAAGAACTGAATGGAAATGGTCGAAAGACTGTGAAAGAGCATTCCTGAAGGCGAAGGAGATGATAACCTCGGATCAAGTGCTAACACACTACGACCCCAAGTTGCCATTAAGATTGGCATGCGATGCTTCCCCAGTGGGAATTGGAGCTGTTCTATCACACGTGTTCAAGGACGGCACAGAACGCCCAATCGCATTTGCGTCAAGGAGTCTACGGAAGGCAGAGCGGAACTATTCACAAATAGACAAGGAAGCGCTAGCCCTCGTGTGGGGGGTCAAGAAGTTCCACGCATATCTGTTCGGGAGAACATTCCAACTGTACACGGATCATCAACCGCTAACCTCCATTTTCCACCCCGGAAAAGGAATCCCAGCGATGACGGCAGCGCGCCTTCAACGATATGCCCTATTCTTGTCAGGATTCAATTACACTATTGAATACAAGAATACCAAAGCACACGGAAACGCAGATGGCCTGTCACGCTTGCCGTTATCCGAAACAGAGGGAGACCGTGAAGACGACATCATCGATCCGGTTGCAGTTTTCCAGTTGACGCAGTTTGAACCTCTTCCAGTGACCACCGATGATGTCAAGAAGGAAACCCGGAGAGACCCGCTACTCTCGAGAGTCATGGAATACACCAAGGCGGGCTGGCCGACGCAGTACCCACCAGAGTTGGCGGCATTCAACGCACGACAATCCGAGTTAACCATCCAGGATGGATGTTTGCTATGGGGAAACCGAGTAATCATTCCCAGCAAACTACGAGAGCAGGTACTAGAAGAACTGCATGAAGGACATCTGGGAATCGGAAAGATGAAAGGAGTAGCAAGGACATTGATTTGGTGGCCAGGGCTAGATAAACAGATCGAGGCCTTGGCTAAGGGATGCTCCGGCTGTCAACTGAGCCAGAATGAACCACCAATCACAAGACTACACCCCTGGGAATGGCCCAATGGACCTTGGCAGCGAATACATGTAGATTTCGCAGGTCCTTTCCTCAACAGGATGTTCCTGATTGTAGTCGATGCGCATTCTAAATGGCCGGAGGTGGAAGTGATGAAGTCTACGACAGCAGAAAAGACCATCGAGAAGCTCCGAGAAATCTTCAGCAGGTATGGGGTACCAAAAACATTAGTCAGTGATAATGGGCCTCAGTTTACTGCACACATCTTCCAGGACTTTTTAAAGAGAAACGGAATCAAGCATATCACTTCAGCCCCATATCACCCAGCCACTAACGGGCTGGCGGAACGCTTTGTACAAAGTTTCAAGAAAGGTATGAAGAAGGAGCAAGGAAGGGCAAACCTCAACCACAAGTTAGCAAATTTTCTGCTGGCGTACAGAAACGCACCACACGCGACAACGGGCGAATCGCCAGCACAGCTGTTTTTCGGTCGGAGCCTACGCAGTCGTCTAGACTTGATGAAGCCAGACCCCAGAGCTAAGGTGCATAGCAGGCAAGAGAAGCAAGGTGGAAGCAGAGAGAAGGAGAGGAAGGAATTACAGATCGGGCAGAAGGTAGTTGTCAGAGTCTACCAAAGCCCCGAGAAGTGGAAGCCTGGAGTAGTTGTGGCAAGAACAGGAGCTCTTCATTACGAGGTAGAGGTCGCACCAGGTCAAGTGTGGAGGAGACATATTGACCAGCTCAAGGAATCGGACATCAACCCGAGACCTCCGGAGGAAGTCCTAATTCCAAACCCAGTAGCATTAACAGAGATGTTCGAGAACCCCCAAGAGAACCCCAGGCCTGCCAGCCCCACCGGAAGCGCGACTCCCTCCATAGAACCCCCAGAAGTTGGGAACAACACACCCCTGGCAACTTGTCCTTCTACACCTCGTCAAGTGGAGCCATAGAACAGAAGATACCCAGTTAGATCTCGACGACCACCTGATAGACTGAACTTGTAGACTGTACAAGTTTGTGAACATTGAAACAGTGAACCATGAAGGGACGATAAATAAGGGGGGGAGGAGATGTAATAGATTAGCATAAAGTATGCGTGACCAGCGGTTTCACGACCGCATGGAATATTAATGAGTTGTTGTTCGTGTGCCCGGGAATCGGGCAGCCATGTTGTAGTTTCCAGAAAACCCGAAGTAAAGTTGAGTTCTTTACAGTACGTAAGTGTGGCTACCGAGTGACAGGTGTCACATTATGCATGTGATCACAGGCGATCAGTTTATTTAGTGTTTTTGGAATGTGGATAACGTACAGTAAGGATTTATAAGTTTAGAAATTCGCTTTATTTATTTATCTACGACATGTAAACAGCATAACTTTCTTTAATTTTAGAAAACCTACTTCTCAGCTGTTATTACTCAGTATTCCTACTGCTGAACTGCTTAAGTTTGAACCGGATAATGGTCGGTGAAAGGTCTACTAATGTAAGAAGGAATGTGAACTAGTTAGTTGAGTTGAAAGACTGAATTAAACCACATTTATATACAACTTATGTGAATTGGAGTCACAGTAAGGCTTTAGTAATTGAAATATTAGAATCAAAGCATGCATTTCTTATGCAAATATGCATCAGGTTCAGTTTACCATAAAGATTAATTCTCTCCCACACATTAAAATATAATATAAATAGTTCAAATCTTTTACCCGTGAAATAGTTAGCGGGACTAATTAGTGACTAATTCTTGTTCTCACGCAGTGTTGAGCTTGACTATCTTTTGACTAGCAAAGCATGCATTGACAAAGCATGCATTTCTTATGCAAATATGCATCAGGTTCAGTTTACCATAAAGATTAATTCTCTCCCACACATTAAAATATAATATAAATAGTTCAAATCTTTTACCCGTGAAATAGTTAGCGGGACTAATTAGTGACTAATTCTTGTTCTCACGCAGTGTTGAGCTTGACTATCTTTTGACTAATAAGTCACTAATTAGTTACAATTTCTTGCTATTTCACCTGTAGACTATTTCACCTGTAGACTATAACATTATGTATGCTAATTATTTTCTTATTGATTGATGATGCACACTGGGTCAAAGTGTATTGGGACTCATGGTATATGGGAGTGATCAAGGAAGTAATAAACATAGAGGAACAACTCATAAAAATTGCATTTGTGGTAGAACCTGGAAAATTGTATGATGTGAATGTAAAAGAGCTCTTGGAGTAAGGAAGCATAAAGATGTATGATGGTGATGAAATAGACTAGTTTTATGAGATTGGTGATAAAATCAAGGTAAAGTGGTCGAGAGAGGAAGTAGGAGAATCAAGCTGGAGACCTGGATGGTATGTTGGTGAGATACCAGACTCAGACATTGAAAATGATAAAATTGTTTTTCAGTTTGTGTCTGAGCCTGAAGTGACATATACCTATGAAGTTACACCATGTGTTGCAGAAGGCACATTAAAAGTCAAAAGTATATTTTAACATTTTAAGGACAACTACTATTCCTTGAATTTTATTAGCTACAACCCTTACCAAAAGTCTTGAAACGATTCAGGTTTTAATGGTCTAAAAATGTTCATTACACATAGTGATGGACCCTTTCCCCAAATTCAATGTTGTGTAATAGAGATACCTGTCCAGGTATTTATGATGGCAAGCCAGGCGACAGTCAAAACCAGCCCTGGACAAACATTGAATCAAGGGATGGGGGAAATGTGAGGCTGCTTTGGGGGGTTTGATCTGGCTTTGCATATTCATCGTGGCAACACCTTTTGGCAGGGATTGTAATAATCTTAATTAAAATGGGCTAATTTTGTTGAGAATTAAACAAAAGAACATTCAACATTCTGCCGGAATACAAAGATATTTGACAAATGAGATCCTGAGATCTGTGTGGTCTGTAGCATTTTTTATGATTACGGAATTATCATATAAATGACTTATAATATTTGTGTTTATGTTGTATAAATAGTAGATGCAATAATAAATGCAGAGATTCAGAGAGAAACTCAGTTTGAGAAATCCATATCCCAGGAAAATATTCAGCGAGACATACATGAGCATGAATGAGTACAAAATATATAAAATATTTTTTTTCAATATCGGTAGGCCCTTTGTGGTTAACAGCTGCTACTTTAAGGTAAAAAAAATATTCTAGATAATAATGGGGCTTTATAATAAATACAGAATATATTCATAAACATCATCTCATAAATTAAGTTGCAATATATTCATTTCTATTTACCTTATTGGAATTATTTTTTGTTACATATAAAAATAAATTAACAGCAGGAAATACTTACAAATCTGTTATTTTCAGTATAATAAAACCTTTGAATTGATATAAATAGCTGGACCACGTCCTTTCATGCTCAAATAATCCTTTATATTTGAATATTATATATTTCCAGCAGGGTTGGAATCCTCACCCCTCAATAGGGAGCACTCAAACTGATTTGTAAATCCATGGGGGTCCAAAATTTTAAAAAATACTGAGGGATAACAACACTAATGCCTCAATAGGGGGTGCGTATATAAAATGGAATGGCCCATTTAATGCCTGGTGTAATTTGTTTTCATATTCTTCTAGGGATTCAATGCGTTTTACATCAAGAGGTGAAGTGTCTTCGAGTTTTTTTAGATCAATGTTGATTTGGCGCCAGTTTTCGAAACCGTAAGAATTTGTGTAGCGTGGTTTGGAATCGTTGATTAATCTTGATCTCACGATGCTTGACAAATAATTGGATATTTGATCTTTCACAGCTAGCTTAGAAGCTAAAGTACTTTTCAGCTTTTCTAGTGTCTTTCTTTGAGTCTGGAGTAGACTGTTTTTCTTCTGAATGTCCTTTTCGTTTTTGTGCTTGTTCATATCACCACAAAACTCAGCACAAAACTTTTCATCTTGACTCTTCTAAACTCTGTCCCTTGAACTTGTTTTGCATGTCTCCATACTTCATGAAGGTCATCGTCCTGACGAAGATTAGTTAATGTTCCTTAAGACTGCTAGAACAATGTGTGGAGACATCTTGAATCGGCTCAAAAACGTGACATACCTGACAGAAGATATGGAAGTTGTTGAGGGGTAAATGAGGTGCTACTCAGCTGTCTCGCCAAATTAAAGGGTTCAGCTCCCAAGTCCAACCATCTGATATTGGAGACTAATGGAGCTAATGGCATTGGAAAGAAACCACCAGTCAAATCAACCGAAAATGAAAAGAAGTACAAAGATATTCCCAAGCCACAAAAGAAGAAACATCCTTATTCTGGTAGAGTGGGGGAAAAAGCACAAACCACGAAAAGGCTACTTAATGTGAACACACCTGAGCCTAGTGATGAGCCAACTGCAAAAAAAAAAGACAAAGAAAGAAGAATTAACAATAATTGGAGAACAGTTGCCAGTTGAGAGGATCCTGGAATTTGATGAAGAGTACTTCCAAGTAAAATTGGCTGTGGATCCTAGTGACATTGAAGGAATAGACCAAGATGGCAGTGAAGGTAAGGACGGTGAAGAAAAGGATGAAAATGACAGAACTGATGATGGTTGTAAAGATGCTGAAGATGATGATAATGATGGCACAGGTAGTAAAGATGACTAACAATACCTTTGAACGTCAAAATGCTACCTTCCACTTAACGTAACAAATAGCCAAAGTTAGTTTTGTCACCCACAGAAAGAAAAGCAATTATTGGTAGTAATATGCTGACAGACGAATCAATAAACATTGCTAAAAACCTTCTTAGCAAGCAGTTTCCAAACTTAACCGGCCTTGAAAAGTCAACACTTAGAACAGATGCTCTTCCAAACAGAGGTTGATCGGTTCAACTTCAGTGATTCCATTAAATATAACAATTTGAAATTCATGTAGTTACTATAAATTAATAACTGAAAACAAATTTTAAAACGTTATTTAATTGTATCACACTAAAGTTGTAAAGTAAAAGCCTGCAAGTACTGTAAAAACCGGCATTTTCCCAAGTAAGCCTATCTAAACACTGGTCGTGATATGAATTGTAATTAGTAGAAATTGAGTCCATTTAGGTTTTTAAATACTGTGTGTTCTTATTTTTAAGGAAATGAATAACATATTGTAGGTAATATAATGTTAGCCCATTATATTCTTGATTATTAATGCTAGGTTCTCGCTTGTGGGTTTCTACTTTATTTGATAGCCATGTTGAAGCAATTCAAGTTTTTTACATAACCCTGGTGGATTTTTACAAACATTTACTTTTTGGTAAATTCAGGGTATTTGATTTGATAATCCTGGATAATTCTCTTTCACCATACTCCACATTATGACCTCACTATGCATATCTCCTATTAACATAGTATAAAAGGTTGTGACCAGCAAAGCTCGTTTTTTTCTTCTATCGTGTTTGCGCACTCAGGTAAGCCCACGTTTCCTCTGGTTTTTAAAATTTTAATAAGCTATCGTCTTCTCAGACTTCGTACTTCGTACTGAGACCTTGTTTTCTTCTGTGTTGCATATTTCACACAGTTCCTGATGATAAAGATTGATCAGCATGCCGTCTTCACCCACATGCAATAATAGCCATCGTGAAGAAGAAGAAAGGCTGTTGGGCGAGGAACCAGCCACCAGCTCTCAGTGTGACAACTCAGAATACCTGTATGATATTAAGGAAAAACTCGGGATTGATACAATTCAAACCGCAATAGAAAATTTGACGTCTGCTCTTACTAAGAGTAAAGATAAAAGAAGTTCGCAACGGTACGAAGCTTGTCCAGCTCGTAAGCGAAGCCGTACAGTTAACAGCGAGGGTTTCAATCCCACCGGATCTATAGGGCTGCCAGATTCATCCTCTAGTAGCGAGAGTAGCAAGGAATTGGACAGCGAGGAAGAAGAATTGCCTCCCTCTATCTTCGAGGCGAACGACTCTAAGGGCCCAGAGGTTTCTGAGGCCTTAGCCAAACGAGTAAACTTGATTTTCCACTTCATCACTATCCATCAATACTTCGTCTAAAACTTGATTAAGAGTGAAGTAGGACGCCATCTTGTTTTTTTTTCCAGCTTTTGCGCATAATACCACTGTACCAAATGAATCACGACAGTCGGCATTTGTTGATGCTTACACGCCTTAGGTTTCTGCCTAGGGAGATTTGGACATAGTGCATATCTAAGGACATTTGGGTGTCGACTGTCCATAAGCCTGGCGTGGATAATGAGATAGAGGATTATAGGTCACGTCATTTCAGTATTAATACTGAGTGGAGTTTACACCAGTCTCTGAGTCAGCGGACTTTTGAGCCTGACATTGATTTATTTGCATCCAGGCTGAATGTGAAAGTGACTAGGTTCGTGTCTTGGTCGCCAGATCCGTTTGCTTTTGCATGCAATGAATTTTCATTACATTGGAGTCATCTTGAACCGTATGCTTTTCCTCCTTTCAGCCAGATCCCAAGAGTGCTGACCTATTTACGATTACACAACGTTCAGAAGTTCCTCCTTGTAACTCCAGTGTGGCCATCACAGGCGTGGTACCCAGCTGTCCTTCAGATGTTAATAGATCGTCCAATTCTGCTGCCAAGATGGCCGAACCTTCTGCAGCTGCCCCATTTGTGCCAACTGCACCCTCTACGGGATCAAATTCAACTTGTCGCTTGGACGCTGTCAGGAACAGATTTTGCATCCAGGGAGTTTCTTGTGGGGCAACCAAAGTCATGTGTGAATCTTGACCAAGGGAACAAGGAAACAGTACGAACCTGCAAAGTCCAAATGGGAGAGCTGGTGTAGTGAAAGGTCGACTGATTCTTTTCAAGCACCTGTAAGCATTTTGCTGAATTTCCTGAATCATCTATATGAAGAGGGAAAGTCTTATAGCACAATCAATAAGTAACGTTCTGCAATATCTAGCTCTATAGAAGCAGTCACAGGAAAACAGGTTGGGTGTAATCATCTGGTATCCCGATTTATGAAAGTGGTGTTTGTTGGCAGACCCACCTAATCCAAGTACTCTACAGCATGGAGCGTAAGCCAAGTAACAGAGTACTTACAGACTCTGTGTCCCTTATCAGGCTTATCACGGTGAGTCATTTTAATAAACAAATACATGAAGCAAACATACAACACAAATTGCTTGAAGAAAAGAATAACACCCTCGAAACTCGATGTAATGAGCTTTACCACGATTTGACTATAGCTAAGGTAATGGAAAAGGATGCAAATCAAAAGCTGATACAGTGAACATTGAAAAAAATCCAGTTTCTTTGGGGAAACTACAATTGTTACTGAAGTCGTCTTGTGTACATTTGACTACAATATGAATAAAGTGTAATTGATGAGGTATCTTTATATCTCAATAAGACAAGACATGTCCAAGCCTATGGTAAGGAACCTGGATAACACAAAAGAGAATGCCTTTAGGAGAAAATGTTCATGTGACCATCCACCTTTGCTGGATACTCCATTGTTCTCGACGAGCTACATAGGTTGCTTAGAATAACAGGTTTGTTGTTCAGTTGCTTTGAACTGAGATTTGGTGTCTAGTTTATAATTTCCTGTCTTCTAACTTGCAAATAAACTCACTTCAAACCTAGTAGATGAAGCAATAGCATAGGATAGAGAAGATAACTCAGTTACCTGAAAACGGGAGTAAGATTTTTTTGCAAGATTTTTTTGTCCCATTCAAAGGAGATTTCCAGGGGCAATCTTTAATTGGAAGACTTCTCCCCGTGCTAGGTTTTCTAACAGCAAATCATGTCTTCTCGTCGAAGAGTTCACCATAGTACAATATCACAGCGCCTCCAAAATGGTTATGTCAACCTGGGGAGAAGTCAGTTCTGTGGAGTATACTGCAGGTAATTCGTTTTCACTCTTAGGCTTCCTGTGGCAAAACCAAACTCATAAGAAAGAAATAGCTTATCAATATCTGATTTGGCCTGAAATTTATCATCATTTTACAGAAATATGTTCCCAACACTACAACTTCATTACAAGAGACCGTCATCGCCACTGACACGAATATTCATTTGCATGGTGATTCTGATGATATGGCGCTGTATGCCCTACAGAATGTCTTTGGCCTAGCTGAATGTAGACCAAAGTATTCATTTTTAATTCTTCCAGTTTAGATTTAGTGTTATTTAGATTTGTACTATCAGTTCCAGATGTTATTCTATATGTCCTATACCTTCTCATTTTGCCATATCACTCCTATTTTGCATGACCTACACTGGTTGACGATAAGATCATTTTACTTACATTTAAAGCTATCTATGGGCTCATGCCTAAGTACATTAGTGATCTTATGGTTATTAAGTCGTTTACGTACAATCTCAGGTCTGCTGATAGTTTATTGCTTAGTGTTCCATCTATTAAATCTAAGACGACTTTAGGAGATAGAGCATTTGCCACTGCGGCCCCTAAATTATGAAAACGTCAGTTAAAGACATATCTCTTTAGATTGGCTTATTGTTAGCCACTTTCTGATTAATTATTAGTTATTATCATTTTCTAGAATCTTCTATCATTAGATTTTTTTATTAGTTTTTATTTTCGATTTTACCTTTAGCATATGTTATGCACGATTGATCATTTTTATGAATATTGCGCAATATAAGTGATTAATTATTATTATTATTATTTATTATCATTGTTATTTCAAAGGGAAGTGTGGCAAGTGTATGGGCAACCATCGGGAGAACCAGTGCCCTGATTTGAGATCCTGGTCGCCGAAATTGAGAGGCTGCTCTGCGTCTCCTGTAACATATCGCAGGAGAGACCACAAGCAGTGAGTCTACGATGGGTCATCGAAAGTGGTCAACACCCCCTTCCCAGTTCTAGTTGCATTCAGTGGCTTAGGGTTGTTTTTATTCCGCCATGTGTGGCGTTTAAATGCTTGATGCGAATCACGTGTTGGTCACCTTTATTATGCTGTGAAGGTGGTGTGGCTGGGCCGAACCTTTGTTCAGCGCATGATAAACTTGTTGTGCTGCTTTAATGAATGTTTGATCCGATTACTATCCAGAGAAGTCTTGAGACTCCACATGCCACAACTTGTCAAAGAATTTTATCCTAAAACTGTGTTGATTATTGATTGCACAGAATTTGAAATGGAGAGGTCATCAGCACTTGACAATCAATCTGCCTGCTACTCATCTTATTTGTCAAGAACCACAATGAAGAGCCTCATTGGAATCACTCCTAGTAGAGTTTGTCAGTGAACTTTATCCAGGCAGCATCTCAGATAAAGAGATTGTAAAACAAAGTGGTCTGCTAGGAATGTTGCAACCTGGAGATGAGATAATGGCAGATAAGGGTTTTCTCATACAAGATGAACTTGCCTCTGAAGGTGCAACTCTTACATTGCCAGTCTTTGTGCAATCCCGTAAACAGTTTTCAAAACAGGAGTCAGAAAGAAACAAGGTTGCTTGCTTAAGAGTTCATGTTCACTGCCATATATTGGACCGAATAATTCCAATCACTCTATCTCCATTATCTTCTGACATTATCATGATATTATAAGGTTTTACAAAATCTTGGACATTTGTTGGACATTTAATTTATATAAAGCAAAGAAAAGAAAAAGCAAAGAAAAAGCAAAATAACCTTATATACAGGGAAATGATTGGGAAAAAATTCCAAAAGCCCACCGCACAAAGCAATATAGAAAAAAGAATTGGGAATGTTATTACAAACTGGGAAAACATATACTTGCGCATATATAGTTCAGTAATAGACACATACACAAGATGCTTTCAGTTCAAAATATTAAATAATTGTTTGTATCTAAACAAAGATTTATTTCGTTTTAAATTAATACCACTGCCAAATTGCTCGTTCTGCTCCACTCATACCGAATCGGTTGATCATCTTTTCATAGAGTGCATGGAATCCAAAAATTTTTATTTCCAAATTAAAACTTGGCTTTATCAATTTGATATAATCTTGCCAGAACTAAATATTGCTAACATTATATTGGGCGTAGAGTCGAAAAAGTGTGAAGCTTTGATCAATCAGATACTTATTATATACAAACTACTATTATATAAATATAGATCACAAGGGAAAATACCAACACTACATCTGTTTCTTAACCACCTAAGGCTGACACAAACAATAGAATATAAAATTGCTTTGAAGAGGGGAAAACTTGTAAATCACTTAAGTAAATGGGAAAAACTAATATGCTCTGACACCTGTAAAAACTAGTAATCTGTTATTAGCCTTGTTAATATTACTTTTTTCTTTTTTGTTATTGAATATTAATTGTTGTAAATTTGTATAGTGATTAATTTATTAAAGATTATAAAAAAAAATAAAATAAAAAAAAAAAAAAAATTATATAATTCAAGTTGGTTAAGTTAATAGACAAGCTTCATGAAATATTATACTTTTATTTCAGTCCATGAAATCAATGTGCACAGTAATATGGTATTCATAATTTAAAAGAAATAAATGAAATATTTGTATACAAATAGTATTTTTATGTATTTACTCGAATTTCATAATATAAGATTTAAATTGAATAACCAAGAGAGGGTGAAGGAATGAGGTCAATTCGCAATACCCCCTATAGGGTAGTATTGGCTTGCCACGTGACTATCACATTGCTTGCTTCAGTCGCGTGGAGTCATCAGCAAGTCAACAACAATACTTTCTTAATGTGAGTTTTTTCAATTTAATATGTCTTCTGGCTTGCCTGTAGTATTAATATTAGGTCACTCCTTTGTGAAGCGCCTATTTTTGGACATTAAAAACCAATCACATCATAGTTTTTCCCTAGATTTTAATCTTAAGGATCGGGCAAGCGTTCGCGTTCATGCCGTGGGCGGGCGAACGGTGCCAAAGTTGTGAAAACACGACTTATTATATGTTTCTCGTCTTCATCCCGACATTGTTATTTTAGAAATTGGCACTAATGATCTTTCGGTTGAAGATCCCAACGTCGTAGCTGCCTCAATCGAAGTTTTAGTTCGTTATTTACACGACAGTTTTGGGGTTAAGATTGTGGGTTTTTGTTTAGTGATCGCTCGCCGCTCGTCCACCGATTTTAATGCTAAGGTCACAGTTTTCAACCAACTCGTCCATAGTTTATTAGAACCGATTCCGTATGTTTTTTCTTGGTTTCATAAGAGGGTTTCTAGTAAGTTTCTTTTACGGGACGGGGTTCATTTGAATCACTCTGGTCAGCTTCGCCTGTATCGGAGTTATCGTGGCGCTCTTTTAAAGTCACTTTCTATGCTCTAGTGCTTTGTCCTTATTGTTTGGACATACCTTTTACTCCGTATATTGTTGTAGTATTAATTTAAGCCACGCGACGCTGGTATTCATTTCGTCGGCTTGCAATTTGAGTTTAACTACGCTTCGTAGTGCCTCAGTGGTGGTCCGCCACGTGGGCCCCCTATTATTTGTAGAATTAAGCGTTTATTTTAGAGCATTGCTGCTCAATCATTTTTACTTTTAATCCTAATGTTAGGCTTAGTATGTTTTCCTATTATTATTCGTTATTCTGAGGGCTTCGTTCCTCTATTATATTCATTACTCTGAGGGCTTCGATCCTCTATTATATTCATTACTCTGAGGGCTTCGATCCTCTCATTTTATTACTTTGAGGGCTTCGATCCTCTATTATTCATTACTTTGAGGGCTTCGATCCTCTCATTTTATTACTTTGAGGGCTTCGATCCTCTATTATTCATTACTTTGAGGGCTTCGATCCTCTATTATTCATTACTTTGAGGGCTTCGATCCTCTACAATTTTATTACTTTGAGGGCTTCGATCCTCTATTATTCATTACTTTGAGGGCTTCGATCCTCTCATTTTATTACTTTGAGGGCTTCGATCCTCTATTATTCATTACTTTGAGGGCTTCGATCCTCTCATTTTATTACTTTGAGGGCTTCGATCCTCTATTATTCATTACTTTGAGGGCTTCGATCCTCTCATTTTATTACTTTGAGGGCTTCGATCCTCTATTATTCATTACTTTGAGGGCTTCGATCCTCTCATTTTATTACTTTGAGGGCTTCGATCCTCTATTATTCATTACTTTGAGGGCTTCGATCCTCTCATTTTATTACTTTGAGGGCTTCGATCCTCTATTATTCATTACTTTGAGGGCTTCGATCCTTTACATTTTTATTTTAGAGCATTGCTGCTCAATAATTTTTACTTTTAATCCTAATGTTAGGCTTAGTATGTTTTCCTATTATTATTCGTTATTCTGAGGGCTTCGTTCCTCTATTATTCATTACTCTGAGGGCTTCGTTCCTCTATTATATTCATTACTCTGAGGGCTTCGATCCTCTATTATATTCATTACTCTGAGGGCTTCGATCCTCTATTATATTCATTACTCTGAGGGCTTCGATCCTCTCATTTTATTACTTTGAGGGCTTCGATCCTTTACGTTTTTATTACTTTGAGGGCTTCGATCCTCCACCATTTTATTACTTTGAGGGTTTCAATCCTCTACCATTTTCTTACTTTGAGGGCTTCGATCCAATGGTTTTCTTGGTATTTTCTTCTTTTTATGTTTATTTTTAGATGCCCACCAGGAGCCGAAAGCGGTCAAACAATTCACAGGCTGGGCCAAGGCAATCGAAAAGATTGTCCTCACAGAGACCAAGAGAGGATAGCCTCCTCAGCATGCTCCAATTGTCCAGGATTAACCTCCAGTGGTACAGGAGCAACCTCTAATTGTGCAGGATCAACCCCCAACTGTACAGGATCAACCTGTCATTCCTGACAGCCTTATTACAACCATCGTCCAAAGGGTTACCGAGCAGGTAACAAATCAGCTGATGAGGCAGACCTTAAATGTTTAACAAAAATGCTTGACGGGTACACCCCTTCAATTGCTGCTTATCTGACAACAGGTTTTGCTGAGGGTTTTCATCTGGAATTTGAGGGTGAAAAGGTCTCTTTCAAAACAAACAATTTGTTGTCAGCTCTGAGTAACCCTGCAGTGGTAGTTTCTAAATTGCATAAGGAGCTCGAAGCTGATAGGCTTGCTGGACCATTTATCACTCCTCCATTTGAGACATTTCGGGTATCACCACTGGGCATTGTCCCTAAGAAAGTGCCGGGCGAATTTTCGGATGATTCACCATTTATCTTTTCCTAAAGGTTTATCAGTAAATGATGGCATTTTACCAGAAAATTCATCAGTTCATTACTCTACTATACAGGATGCAATTATGTCTGTTAAATCCGTTGGTCACAATTTTTACCTTGCCAAAACTGATATCAAAAATGCTTTTCGTATAATTCCAGTTCATCCTGATGATTATTCCATTCTCGGCATGTGTTGGGATAACCTTTACTATTATGATAAATGCATGCCTATGGGCTGTTCTAGTTCTTGCAAGATTTTTGAAACCTTCAGCACTGCAATTGAATGGGTTGCTCGTCACAAATGTCGCATTCCCAACATTTTACATTTATTAGATGATTTTTTAATTGTTGCCCCTACTGAATCCCTTTGCCAAAAACAATTACAGATTTTTATTGATGTTTGCAATTATTTGGGTATTCCTATTGCACCTGACAAGACATTTGGGCCTTCTCAAGTTTATCTTTTGCTGGGTTTGAGTTAGATACTTGTCTAATGGAAGCTAGGCTACCAGCTGAAAAAATTGATAAATGTTTAGGTCTTTTATCTAATTTCCTTAGGAGGGAAAAGGTGACTTTAAAAGAAATTCAAACTTTGATTGGCCTCCTTAATTTTGCTTGTTTGGTGGTTGTACCTGGACAGGCTTTCCTTCGTCGCCTTATTGACTTGACAATTGGCATCCGCGCTCAACATTATTATATTGCATTTTGTTTTTCACTGATAATGAGGCGCTGGTACATGTGATCAACAAACAATCTTGTCGAGATAAATCTTTGATGTCTTTTGTTCGCAAGCTTGTTGCAATATGTTTAAGACAGAATATTATGTTCCGAGCTAAACACATACCGGGCATTAAACACTCTATGGCTGACGCTCTGTCTCGTCAACAGGTTTCCACCTTCAAGCAGTTGGCACCAGCCTCTGTGCACCTGTTCCCCACAACAATCCCGGTACATCTGTTACCACAAAATTGGCTAATATAGTCTCCATGTTGATAAAATCTAGCTTACAGCCATCCTCTGTTCCCACCTATAAGAGGGCATGGAACCTTTTTCACTTGTTTTTAAGTTCAGTTTTTCAACATGCAGTCGTCACACTGCCCATCTCCCCTTCTACAATTGCTCTTTTCATTGCGTATTTATACGATAAGAATTATGCACCCTCGACAGTGAACACTTATGTTTCAGCAATTGGCTACACCCACAAGCTTTATCAACTTCCTGATCCATCCAGAGTATTTTTTGTGTTACAACTATTACGCGTGGGTTTTCGTCTAGATTCTAGACTCCCAATTGCTTTGCCTATATTGCACAAATTGTTTTCTGCTTCCTCTCACATAACTGGCAGTCCCTATCAAATTACCATGTTTAAGGCTATGTGTGCTTTGGCCTTTTATGCCTTTTTACGTGTGGGGGAAATGACTATGACTTCAAAGAACACCGCTTCTATTTTGCAACTGCATAACCTTGTTAAACTTGTTGACGCGAAGAATTTTGTCTGTGGATTGAAACTTACATTCGGGGATTATAAACATAGTTACAACCAAACTCCTTTTTCTATAACTATGTCCCGTCAACAGCAATTTTGTCCAGTTGATATTATCTTAGATTACTTGAGAATTAGAGGTCCACAGCCTGGTCCAATATTTATCACCATATCAGGTGGAATAGTATCGAGGGGAAACTTTTGTAATTGTTTAGCATCTGCTCTCCGATAATGCAGCTTAGATTCCTCCCGTTATAAAGGTCACAGTTTCCGCATAGGTGCGGCATCGCATGCCGCAGAGAAAGGTTTTTCGGACACACAAATTCGCCGCCTTGGGCGATGGAAATCTAATGCTTTCCTTAAATACATCCGAGTTCCAAATCTTACAACTTAGTCTTTATTCAGTAGGGGTGACAATATATTCTTGGAATAACCTGCAGGGGCAGTATTCTTTTTATGATTTAAATTTACACTTACCATATTAACTTTTAGACAAGATTTTTACATTGATAATATCTTAGAACGGGGTGTTCTGCAGGGGCAGCACCTCCTATTGTTATATTTACTATTTTACAAAAAGACTATATTTTACATTGATAATATCTTAGAACGGGGTGTTCTGCAGGGGCAGCACCTCCTATTGTTATATTTACTATTTTACAAAAAGACTATATTTTATATTGATAATATCTTGAAAATGGGTGTCCTGCAGGGGCAGCACCTACTACTGTTATAGTTACTATATTTACATTATAAAGACTATATTTCATATTGATGATATCTCTAAACTGGGTGTCCTGCAGGGGCAGCACCTACTATTGTTATAGTTACTATATTTACATTATAAAGACTATATTTTATATTGATGATATCTCTAAACTGGGTGTCTTATATCCTCTATTATTCATTACTTTGAGGGCTTCGATCCTCTCATTTTATTACTTTGGTGTCTATAATGTTATATTTACATCTAGACAATATTGTATATTAGTCATATATTTAAATGGGTATCCTGCAAGGGCAACACCTACTATTGTTATAGTTCCTATATTTTCTGTACTGCATAGCCTTGGGTGGGGCGGCATAATTCCTTTTCAAGAAATCATGCTTTTGGCGTTTTGTATGCCCACACCTTTACTTGGGCGTAATTTTAGAATTGTATATAATTTGAATTTTGATATTTGAATTGAATAAACAGGCTATGGGATGTGCCCATAGCCATTGAATGCCAAACATGTGTGATTTATTGCCCAGTAAACAGAGCTAAGGCCATGCAGTACTTATTAATTATGTTTAACATGTGAGAGAAATACATAAATGAAATATTTGTATACAAATAGTATTTTTATGTATTTACTCGAATTTCATAATATAAGATTTAAATTGAATAACCAAGAGAGGGTGAAGGAATGAGGTCAATTCGCAATACCCCCTATAGGGTAGTATTGGCTTGCCACGTGACTATCACATTGCTTGCTTCAGTCGCGTGGAGTCATCAGCAAGTCAACAACAATACTTTCTTAATTCCCTCCTCCTCCCCTTGCCTTCCTCTTGGTGCGTTTTGTATGCCCACACCTTTACTTGGGCGTAATTTTAGAATTGTATATAATTTGAATTTTGATATTTGAATTGAATAAACAGGCTATGGGATGTGCCCATAGCCATTGAATGCCAAACATGTGTGATTTATTGCCCAGTAAACAGAGCTAAGGCCATGCAGTACTTATTAATTATGTTTAACATGTGAGAGAAATACATAAATAGCAATATATATATAAATGTAATAACGAAGAGGCAAGATTTTAGAAAGTTCGGTGCTGTTGGTGTGTTTTCTGTGTTTAAATGTAGATTTATGCTGCGTGAATCTTTGTTTGAATGTTCCTTCTGTCAGTCCGATGTAGTTCTTGGTTGCGTTGTTGGTTGTAATTTGTGCGTTGTAGATTACACTGGAAGTCAGGCATTTGTTGTCTTTCTAAAAACATCTGGCAACTACAAGACAATAAACAAGAATTCAACATCAAATGGACAATAATTAGCCGCGCAAGACCCTACAACAACATCTCCAAACGATGCGACCTCTGCCTTACAGAAAAACTGATGATTATTAAACACAGCAACGACAACCTCCTAAACAAAAGATCCGAACTTATTTCCAAATGCCGACACGAGAACAAATTCTACTTGAAGAACACTTGACGCTTTGATATTTTTAACTTCTCACCTATTGTATTTAGTATAACTATCACCTATTGTAATATAGCACTTAGTCTATTGTCTTAGCATGTATTTATACCTAGTTGATAGGAATGTCTTTTATTAAATACTGTCTGACGAGTGCGTAAGCACGAAACTCGGAGTAACAGCAAATCTTGCCTCTTCGTTATTACATTTATACTTTGCTCTACACCATATGTGTATTGAGCACTCTTTAATGGGATCAGCTACTTCCTCATATGATTATATATATATATATCTATATATATATATATATATATATATATACAGGCCAAGAAATCCAAGAGTTAATAAAATTAGTGTACTAGTATCTAGTAACTATTTTGCAAGTTTATTGCCGTCACTCTAATATTTAATTAGTTTGTAATACTGAATATTTCATTGTGGTTCCTATATAACTTACTTACTAGTATACTGTAAAGTGAAACAACTAACACAAGGTACTACTATAAATGATATAAGCAGGCAATAGAATATGTTGAATTGCACATATTTAATTTTGACGGAAATCATTTAACCTCAAGCTTGTGAGGCTATCTCTGACCCTGGGGTAAGCTATCTCAGGAAGCATGTAATTATTGAAAAAACAATTCCAGTTTAGGGAAAACATTACCCCAAAACTCTCCTAGTGACCTCGAGCCCTTAACGCCAAATCATCTTCTGCTGCACCGACCGGTTCAAGCACTACCACCAGGCGTCTTTGTTGACAAAGACATGTACTGCAGTAAGAAGTGGAGACAGACACAAATTCTGGCTAATCATTTTTGAAAAACGTTGGTTAAAAGAGCATATACCAGCATTACAGGAAAGACAGAAGTGGAACAGAATCCGCCGAAATGCTGAAGTTGGAGACATTGTCCTCTTGATAGAGAATAGCCTTTCCAGAGGCAAATGGTTATTGGGTCGTGTTCACAAGACCTTCCCAGGAAGAGATGGTGATTATATGTCCCGAGAAAGACTTTGCATTTATCTACAAGATAAAGCCCTAATTATTGGTCAGAAGAAAGAAATAAGAGGTAATTAATAACTAAATGTTTTTTTTCTAATACCTTAAAAGAGTAAACTGAACAAAAAAATATCATGTACTGTTGGTACAAATGGTACAAATTAGGAGGTCTGAAGTAGCACCAAGAGGGTTACCCTATCCCATGTAAACATTGTGTTAGTGATTTTTGTTGCATACCTAGTGAAGGCATTAGATAAGTAGCATAAATATTATCTTTTATTTGATTCAGTGTTACCTTTATCCCATTAAAGGATGCCTCTTAGTAAGAGCAAGAGATATGCAATATTTAATGTTGGTAAGATGATAAAAGCAAGAAAAAAGCAGAGAAATAAAATTGCTATGGGTCACATTCCTCTTCAAGAGAACCAATGGAAATTAGATTCAGTGGGTGCTAAAAAGAGAAGGCTTGAATATTTCTTGAATCATCTGTATCAAAAATGTGTAGCTCATTTGATGTTTTTTTTTCTGAGATGAAAGAAAACATCCAAGACCTTGCAAATGAGAACCAAGTTCTAGTTGAAAATCCCTCTGCAGTTGTGGATAGACAGAACAGCCCTACATGATGACCATGGAAATAATCTCAGATGTAATCGGACGAGGAGAAGTGAAACATTCAATGCAGCTCTTAGATTTCATGGTGGTTCATCCACTAATCCTGTCCCTGGTTTAGTTGATACATTGGAGGTAAAATGTTTAGAGGGGCAATTAACAAGCGTTATTTCAAAAAAAAAGAAAGCTTTGTAATCAGGTGTTCCCTCAAATAAAAAACAATGTTAAGAAATTTGAGGATTCACAAGAAAATCGTTTAAGAAGTATTTCTACCTATTTTACCAAGGGTGTAATTGGGAAAAGGAAGTACCGGTCTTTGTCAGGGTACTTTCAATGAAAAAGTCCTAAAGAAAGGGGAAAAGTCTTGAAAAAGTTGCTCGGTTACTACCATACATGATGTTAATACTGTATAAAGGCATGATATTTCTGTACTATTGAAGATAGAAAACAGTGAAGTTACTATGCAGTTAGACACTGGTTGTGCATTTTCCCTAGCACCCAGACAAGTATTGTTCAAATGCCTTTAAACCCTACAAGTGTTGTGCTATTTACTTACATTGGTGAACAAGTTCATCCAGTTGGGGAGATAACTGTTAAGATAACTTACTCTGGAACTGACTACTCCTTGCCCCCTTCTTATTGTACCCAATGGTTCAATTGCCGTGTTTGGACGCAACTGGTTGGCCAAGATAAAGCTAGATTGGAGAAGTCTCCCAGGACTTAAGGAGGCTCGAAATAGTTTTCCTTGAACGAGCGCACGCGCTCTCTAAATGACGTACCACTGAATCATTTGAAATGGAATAGGAAAATTTTGTCCCTAAAAACCTCATACTTAAAATAAAAAAAACTCAAAAACTGGACAGTAAAATATTTTGAAACTTTGCATGTGGCTTTTATTTAATAGTTAATTTAATAAGTGCTAAGAAAAATTTAAAAAATTCTGTAATGGGGAACGTTCTGAAATAAACTTCATTGATTTTTGAGAATCCCTCATTACAGAATTTTTTCTTTTTCGGTCTAATCAAAGATTGGATCATGAGGTTCAAACATACCAATTTTAAAGGATTTTCACCGTGCGGTTTTTGAGTTATGATTTTTTAAATGAAAAACTTTACACACATTTGAAGTGTTCTATCGTTGTCATAGCAACGTGTTACGTCATATTTTTCTTTTCATTCCAACCTTCACTTTATGGTCTTTCATCTTCTGGGTCAACTTACAGTCATATATTAGCCATATAAAGTTTTTCAGGGTCATTTTTGTTAGTCCATAGTCCCAAAACCCTTTTCTAGCCTCCTTAAACATGTGGATCAAGTTCCAGCTCAACCTGTCAGTAACACTGTTAAATAATCAACCTCATTAGAATCAGTTCTGCAAAGGTACCAAGGCCTGTTTGATAACACACTTGGATGCTACAATGGTCCTCCAGTGGAATTAAAGGTCCACACTCAGCCAAAATTCTAAACAAGTTAGAGGATGAAGGAGTGATAGAAAGAGTATCCACAGCCCCCAATATGTTTTTAATTTTTTTTTTAATATTTCATAACTTTACATTTTCTTATCTTACTTAATTTATCTTTTCAAGTATATCCTTGTTTGTTCATATTGTTGTATACTGTTTATTTAGGGCCCTACTGAAAACCACATATAGTGATGTAGGTTCCATCATTAAAAGACTATTATTAAGCCACTTGTGCAGCACCCATTGTAGTAGTTGGAAAGAAGGACACTGATGAGGTACGGATTTGTGGTGATTTTAGTGTTACATACAATGTTTGTGCAGATGTCGAAACATACACCCATTGCCCAAGATTGAATATCTCCATGAAGCACTGCATGTCAGTCAAGTGTTCAGTATGTTAGATATGAGTCAAGCATATCATCAGCTTCCAATAACCCAAGAATCACAACCACATGTAACCATCAACACACATGTTGGCTTGTACTCCTTCCAGAGATTACCTAATTGCGTGATTTCATACCGCGCGGGGGCCTGGCACTACCGGATTTTCCCGGACTCCCAAAATTCCAGTTTCAAGATGGCGGACGATAAGACATATATTGAAGAAAAGCACGTCTGTTTTGACGCCATTTTTGCCGATACTTCCTCCGAAAATCTACCTAAACTTAGCAAAGAAAGACTGCAGTATTGTTGTAATTATCTTAAATTGAAAGTTTCGGGAGAGAAGAAAGATCTCGTCCAAAGGTTAGAGCCACTCACCAAGTTCAAGGGGTTATTCCATAAGAAAGTTGCTTGAATCCAAGAAGATTATAAGTTTTCTACGGCACTGGATCCTTTTTCTATTCCACCTTCATCAGCAAACTGGAAAGTCATAGGCAAGGATGCAAAAGTAGCCGCACCAATCGTTACAAAGAATACGATTAAGGAATATATCAGAAAGCAAAGTATGCTGGAGGAAAAGGACAGTACAGAAAGGCTAACAGATTATTTTGTTCAAGAAGAATCATGTCTGTTAAAGCTTGTCAGTCAATTGAACATTCTAACGTCACTTATGTAAAAGCTAATATTTTTAAGTCATATACAGGAAGTGTAAGCAGACCTGCAACTGTTTTGTTTTGCGAAAATACACCTCTACAAGCATACTGTGGATGTGCGGTTGGCAAAAGTGGATTGTGTTGTCATGTGATAGCCCTCTTAATTCAACTCAATTACTACAATGATAACAAGAAACTCTATCTTCATATGTCATGCACTGAAAAGCTTCAAAGATGGCATAAAAAGGGGAGTTCAAGAAATAAAAGAGCAGCAACACAAATTAAGTTGAAGTGCATGAGAAATCTACGTGGAGCCAGGAGAGATATAAAGAAAGTCAGAGCAAAGAAGAAGGTTCTTAGTGGTAGTGACAGTGACTACAGTGATTGGTATAGGAGAGATGTGCTGGAAATGGAAGGGAAGGTAAAGACCAAAATTAAGACAATGAAGCCAGTTGAAAGCCATTTTTTCTCAGTCTTGTCTCAGCACAAGAAAAAAAAATCTGGCTTATATTTACATTTGAGATACCAGACTGAATTTGAAAACAGAGAAGCTGGCTTGGAGTATAATGAACATATGTTGAAACCAAAGTTTGAAGAGAACACAGAGTCAGTGTGGAGACCAAAAAAAGCTGAGTCCAAATCTCATAGCTTCTTAACAGACATTGGTCAAGGTACATGTAAATTGCAGTCCCAACCACCCAGCCTATTGCAAAAACCTAACTATGTTCCTGTAGATCAGTGTACTAAAGATTGGAGGGCTCTAAGAGTTGGGGTGATCACTGCCAGTAAACTTCCAGGATTACTTGGTTTCTGTGGTATGAAAGAATTTGACAGGTCATGGTTTGCAATAAGAAATAAACTTGATGAAAATGTTCTGAACCCCAAAAGATCTAAATTAACAAACTTTATCAGAGGCAAACAGGAAGAAAGCAATGCACTTGCCAAGTTTTGTCAAGACTCAAACTTTAACATTATCCCATGTGGGTATTTCAAACATCCCGAATAAACACTGTGGACATTAAGGCTTTAACGTTTCCAGCCATTTGCTCAAATGTATCATCCAAGGTTGACGTTCAATGCTATGACCACTTACGATTTTTAGAGTTAGCGGATGATGTTGACATAGAGAACAATGACACTATCGATATATTGATAGGATCGGATTACTATTTGCAATTCATGACCGGGAACGTTGTCAAGGGTAACAATGGACCAGTAGCTGTTGAGAGTACACTCGGCTGGATAATATCAGGTGTTGTCGGCCAGTCGAAGGATCAAACAAACGAAAGCTTGACCAATACTAATCTTGTCATCGAGTCTGAAATTGGCGAATCAAGTAACGACAAATTATCGGAAACACTTGAAGCATTCTTTAACACAGAGAGTATTGACATACAAGAAAAAAAGTCGCAAGTTGATCAAGAGCAGTTTACCGACAAGATTATATTTGACGGAGAACGTTATGAGATTCAATTACCGTTCGTGAATTCAACCAATGTACCTGTACCTAGTCATTATCAACTAAGTCTAAATCGATTACGTTCGTTAGGAAAACACAGAAGGATAAGGAATTAGCCATTGCCTATGACAACGTTATTAAATAACAATTAGACTCTGTTATAATTGAAAGAATCGACGATGACAGTGAAGTAATTGATGGAAAGGTGTATTATCTACCGCATCGCGGCGTCATTAAGAAGGATAGAACGACCACTAAATTATGTATCATATTCGACGGCTCAGCGAGAAAAAATAACTACAAGAGTTCATTTAACGATCTGCTAGACAAAGGAACGAACTTGACACCACATGTGTTTAACATTCTGGCGAAATTCAGAAGCTATTCCGTTCCACTGACAGGCGATATAGAAAAAAGGCCTTCAATCAAATTAGCGTAAGTGAAACGAACAGAGATCTTTTAAGATTCCTCTGGTACGAAGATGTGATGAGTGATACATCGAGAGTTGTGCAATATCGCTTCTGCCAGCTCGTGTTCGGATTGACATCCAGTCCTGCCATTTTGAACAGCACCAGTCAACGCCACTTAGAGAATTACAAGGAACAAGATACGGAACCATTAACCGCCAACCTATTGTCACAATCTTTGTATGTAGATGATTTCACCGCAGGTTCCAAGGACGTTGAATCAGCCTTTGAAATTTACGTCAATGCAAAGCAGATCATGAAAGAAGGCGGTTTCAATCTGCAGAAATGGAACACAAGTTCGTCAGAGCAAAAGACCGACAACACTACAGAGAAAGAATGATTAGTAGACCAAGAAGACGGCATCACTGAAACAAAGATACTTGGACTGAGGTAGGACGTTGAGAATGACCTGTTCCGTTTCGACTTCTCGGGACTCATATCCTACGTTACGACCTTGCCAGTGACAAAAACGTCTCTACTACGCATCTCAGCAAAGATGTTTGATCCGTTAGGACTTATCAGCCCGTTCATAGTGAAATTAAAATTATCCTTTCAGGATATATGTAAGCAAGGAAAAGTAGAGTTGGATGAACCTCTAAAAAGCGAGTTACTGAGTCAATGGCATTAATTCGTCGATGAGATCAACACACTAGCGGAGATAAAGGTACCACGCTGCTACTTCGTGCAAGGAAAGAAAATCGCCCTTAAAGAAATCCACGGTTTCAGCGACGCGTCAAAGAAAGCTTATGCAGCTGTCGTCTATGTACTTACCTACTACGAAGACGGAGAGATTGTTGTACAACTAGTAGCATCTAAGACAAGGGTACATCGAGTGTAACATTGGCGACGAGGATGATCTTAAGCCATTAAAGAGTAATCTGGAAGCAGTATTTTTGTAAAAATGTCGTCGGAAGAAAAAAAAAACGTGATTGGAAAATTCGATTGTCATGGAGATCCATCGACACTTGGTACTCGATGGACACGGTGGCTGAAGTCCTTCGAATTGTTCGCTGATGCTCAGGGATTGATACTTTCTGTAGATTCTGATACGAACAAGCACAGAAGAAGAGCTCAACTTCTTCACTATGCTGGTCCTGACGTACAAGACATCTTCTATACTTTGGCTGATACAGGTGAGAACAAAGACTACAAGAAAGCCGTGGACGCACTCAATGCATATTTTAAGCCAAAAGTAAACACAGCATATGCAAGACATGCCTTTAAACAGCTCCAGCAACAAGAAAAAGAGACTGTACTTCAGTTTGTCACCCGATTGAGAAGAGCAGCAAAGGACTGTGGCTACAGAGGAGACACAGACAACCACATACGCGATGAGGTCCTCCAGAAGTGTAAATCTCAATACCTGCGAAGGAGACTACTAGAGGAAGAGAAAGAATTAACCCTCAAACGTACTCTAGAGATTGCCGAGCAGTGTGAAAAAGTTGAAACGCAGCTGGAAGCCTTGTCATTGTCCAAACCAGCAGAGAGCAAGCCCAAAAGTGAACATGTCAACAAAGTGGATGGTAAGAGAGGCCATAAACAGACAAAGAACAACTCCTGTTACAGGTGTGGAAACACAGGACACTATGGTAGAGACCCAACTTGTCCAGCAAAAGGAAAAACCTGCCGTGAATGTGGTGGAAAGGATCACTTTGGCTCACAATGTAGGACAAAGAAGAAAACATCATACGACAGCAAACCCCGTACCACCCAAAGTAGAAGACCGAGTAGGAGTAGAGCCAATGCTGTTAACACTGGAACAGAGGAGGACGTCTATGCATTCAGTGTGAGGGACAGCCAGCTACAGAAAATCAAAGTGACCATCGGAGGCTGTCAGCTTGATGTGATGGTTGACTCAGGGGCTACCACCAACATAGTGGACCAACAGACATGGGAATGTCTGAAGAGACAGAAGATAGAGTGTCAGTCAACAAAGTCAAACAGGAAATTCTATACTTATGCATCTGATAAGCCGTTGGAAGTCATTGGAACATTCGACACAAAGATAGTTGCAGGTAGCAACAGCACTGAAGCTGAGTTCTGTGTGATCCGGGAGAAAGGAGAGTCACTCCTTGGAAGAGAAACAGCCATGAAGCTTGGAGTGCTGAAAATAGGCATAGACATTGCAACAGATGCGAAATCAGGAAACATTGGAGAGTCCCTACAGCGAAAATACCCAGAAGTCTTCAAAGGCGTCGGCAAACTGAAAGACCGCGAAGTACAGCTACACATTGACCCCAGCGTGAGACCAGTGGCTCAACCACTTAGAAGAACCCCGTTCAACCTGAGAGCGAAGGTCGACATCATAGAACCAGTAGAAGGGCCCACTCCTTGGGTCAATCCGGTCGCAGTGGTACCAAAGTCCAACAATGACATCCGTCTGTGTGTAGACATGCGCAGGGCGAATGAGGCAATACAGAGAGAAAGGCATCCAATCCCGACAGTGGAGGAGATCACGCAAGACCTGAGTGGTAGCAAGATTTTCAGCAAGCTAGACCTCAAATGGGGGTATCACCAGATTGTCCTTACCCAGGATTCAAGAGGAATTACTACATTTGCTACTCACTGTGGACTCTACCGTTACAAGAGACTGTTGTTCGGAGTGTGTTCAGCTTCCGAGCAATATCAGCATGAAATCCAGACAGCCCTAGCTGGCATAGAAGGTCAACAAAACATTTCAGATGATATCATAGTACATGGAAGAAATCAGGAACGCAAAACCCAGCTGACATTCCCTCTCGTTCGTGTTCCGGAAGGGAATTAAAGGATAACACATTGTGATGGAATGGACCAAGTTTCCTCAAAGGAGGAGTGGCCTGACATGCCAACTGTACACGACGACAAATCTGAGGAAGAAATAGTGAAACACATTCCAGTGGCTACTCATGCACTGATAACTCAGGTACAACAACAAGACACAGTCAAGATACAAGAGATACTTGACATTAACCGTTTCAACGCTAGAAGAAAGCTTCTGAGAGTTACAGCCCTCGTCTTCAAGTTCATCAATCTACTGCGGCGTAAAGACAACAACCAAAAGAGTCTATCGGCAGACGATCTACAGTTAGCAGACGAGGTATGGACTAGAAGCATACAGAGAAGTTCATTTCACGACGAGTACCAAGTGCTCATCAACCAGAAGACTACAGAATCTCACAGATACAATCAACTGAACCTGTTGATAGATGATGAAGGTCTCATACTTTGTCAAGGTCGTATTGAAGAGTCAACAGTGACACAAGAAGCAAAACTTCCAATTCTGATGCCTTCTTGTCATCCCTACACAGTATTTCTGATTAAGGAACGACACAAGAGTGTACACCACAATGGAATCAGAGAGACATTGAATGCCATTAGGCAGACACATTGAATCGTCAAGGGAAAAGAAGCAGTTAAGAGAGTAACAACGAAGTGCATCATTTGCCGCAGATACGATGGCAGGCCTTACAACTCACCACCGATGCCAGATCTGCCAGACACTAGCGTAAGTGAAGCCCCGCCGTTCTCATACACAGGTATCGACTTTGCGAGACCATTGTACATACGATGTGAATCCACCAAAGAATCAAAAAAGATGTACTGCTGTCTTTTTACTTGTGCCTCAACTCGAGCTGTCCATCTAGAGCTTACAGATCGCCTGACAGTCAAGTCATTCCTACAAGTGTTCAGACGCTTCACCAGTAGAAGAGGATTTTAAGCGTTTTAAGCAAGTTTAAACGCATTTTAAAGTCAAAATTATTAGACAAATTTTATAATTAGATCTACTTGGTTTATATCAGCTAGATCTCGTATTTTAGAGCTGTTAAGATTTGGAACTCATTGGATTTAGAACTAAAAGAACTTAAGTCGTTAAGCAAGTTTAAACACATTTTAAAGTCAAAATTATTAGACAAATCTCATAATTAGATTTACATGGTTTATATCAGCTAGATCTTATATTTTAGAGCTGTTAAAGGGGCACTTGGACGAAAATTGCTCCTAATTGGAAACGACTTGAAACTTTCAAAAAATAATCTTTGATACCTAATTAACAATGTGTGTAAACGATTTCTTCATATTCCAAGTAGAAGTATTAAAATTTTACGCTTTTTTCTCGTCCGCCATTGAAATCGTTGTAACACGGCCAAAAGTAATTTCGGTCAGCGGTTTTCCGTATGAGGTTTCGTGTGACGTCATTTACTCAACCATTTCGTAGAAGCAGCATTTCGACCATACATTTCTTCTTGTAAATCGCTTATGTTTATCTCTTGTTTTATCCGCTTAATCTTAGTGATAGTGGTCTTTTTTAAATCGTAATACTTTTTAAAACATGGAAAGTCCTCGATTAAGTGGATTTAGCTATTCGGAAGAGCTAGAGCCGGTTGCTACCGAAGAGGAGAATGTTGTTTACGAGAGCCAACTTGAGGCAGAACTCGAAGAAGAAGAAATGCTAAGGAAAAGATTCTCAAAGGAAATACATCTTAATCAGTGGTAAGAAATGTCTTAAATATAACTGGTGTTAAACCGTGAAACCCAAACCCAAACGTGAGGCTCAAACATTTATTTTTATTTTGTAGGTGCGAGTGCTCCACTTGTTCACTTACCTCGATTACGAATCAATCAGAATGTTTTTGCTGTCGTGATATCGATCGTTGTAGGGAGAAACTAGAAGAATTAGAGGAAGAAATCCCTTGCATAACAGAACATCCTGGATTTTGGTCCGTATGCCTCGATGAGTGGGTTTTAGAAGCGGCAATTGGTCTCAGGACTCGTAAACGACGAAGTTACGTTGTGATGAGGGATCAAGGGCTAGTACCAGACTCACAGTAAGTGCATTGTTTATTACAGTTTAAAAAGAAAAATCTTTGTAAATGCTAAATATAGAAAACGAACAGTAATATTTTAATTTTTAGATTTTTCAGATCAGTTGCATATCGCCAGTTTTTTCGACTGATATGGCAATACGACGGTAATTTTAAAAGACTGCCTTTGCCCTGCTGTGTTTACAGTGCTATAAGAACACAATTTCCCTCAGAAGACGGAGCATACAAAGGATTTATAGAGGAGGATGACGACGAAGGAACAGATACCGATCCAGAATCTGAGGACGAAGAGTCACAGTTTGAAGAAACAGAATGAAAACAATTATTGTAAGTTGATATACGAGAAAAAATATTGCTAAGTGCATACAATAAAATCTTCAAATAATAAGTACATGTGAAGTACAGTGTTTGACCTAGCTACATGTAGAGCTTAGTTTTTTTGTCTGCATCAACTTATTTCATATTACATTACTAATAGACTAAGGACAACTAGGTGGAACACTGTCCTCTCTTGTGGCCTTTCATGGGATTTCCACATTTTTTGCAAGTAGGTGCTTTTCTGCCTGACTGACTTCTGGCTGATGGCTGGGTCAGTGCTTGCAGTTCTTCATCTGCAAAAATTTATAAAGCTATGTATTATTATATCATGCCATGAATATCAAATGTTGGAGTTTACAATCACCTGTGCATGTAGGAGGACATATAGGCGTTTCTTTCTCTTTCCTCTCATGGTATCTATTAAATGCGTCATTCTTGTCCTCTTTTTCCAGCATAGAATGTAATGGCTGAGGGACACTTTCCTCTAGTTCTTCTCTAACCTGTTTTAGCTCTGCTCTTGGGGTTTCTATTAGGGTCTTGTAGATATCACTAACATAGTCTAGAAGTGAATTTTTTGGGTTACTAATTACTATCATATCATGGTCATTAAAAATATTCCCTCGTTCACCATAAAACATAGAAGCCTTCATGCTTTCTATCAGTGCAAATTCATGAACATTCACTATGTTGAATCTTGCTTGATACATAGAATAAGTTTGTATATTTCCCTTGTACTATTTTGGTCTCCGCTTGGCTATGTTTTATGTTCAGGAACCGAGAAAAACTTTTCTATTACACTAAATAGTAAAGTTTTGCTTACTTTTTATGTTCGTATCAGTAATCTAGTTATAATGAATGAAATGTTAATTAGTTCAGTTGTTTCTTCCCCTCCCTTTTTTATCATTACAAAAAAAATATTTTCTTGGGAACTAGTTTGCTTTGAATACAGTCAAACAGCAATTTACAGATGTTCCTTCTCTATGTGATTTTTGTACCTACCATAATTCTGTGGTGTTTTTACTTGTTTGACTGTTCCCTCTCCATACTTATATTTTGTGTAAGTGACCCTGAGTCTTGGATTTCCTTGATCATCCTTTTTGGGATCTCGATTAAGATTGTAGTTGAAATGCAGTGCTGCTAATATTGACCTTAAACAAAAAAAAAATGGTTATCTCAATTGTTATGTCTGATGTCATCTGTGTTAAGTAATAATTTCCAGTATAAGAAATAGCTGAAAAGATAAAAGTAACCCCATTGAATTTAAGTCCTGAATACAGAAAAAGCAAACATTTCTTTATATACCTGCTATACATGCCAAGGTAAGAAAATGCATGCATCTTGGGAGCAAATTGGTTTATCACACTGTGATAGCCCTCGAGGCAGCTTGTTTGTGCATTGGATGACACTTGCTTGATGGCTTTGCATATACTGTCTTTGGTGAGAGTATCATACAGCTTTTCATATGCTTCTGACCCTAATATTCAAATAACACCCAAATCAGATATTATCAAAACCAGCTTATCGGGTCTGGAGTGATTACTTAATGCTATTTTCTGATTGGACAATATATTCTTGGAGGCAAAAAAAAATGTATTGCCCGATCAGAAAACTCTCCTTCCCATTTTGTATTCCCAATCTTTTTTGAGTAATATCCAACATACCTTTTAACATCCATGCTTTGGGAACTGTGATGACTCCATGCTTGCATTTATTGAAGAGTTTGTTTGGTAGATCCTTGTGTTTGTTTATAATGTGATGTAAAAAGGTCTGAAATTTAGCCAATTTAACCTCTCCCATAAGGACTGGTGTGGAAATTACAGCCCAATAGAAGTGATTAATGCATGCTTTGTACCAACGACTAACGAGCTCACAACCAGCTTCAGCATTTTCTTCTTTATTTCTAGAATAAATAAAACATTTTTATTTGTATAAATAGACATAGTGTTGTCAATCAATGACTGATGGGTTTTTGCATGATTGGGAAAACTACCTGACAAATTAGATATTCAAAATGTTATTATTGTCATACCAGTCTTGAGACATGTCAGTAATTTTCCCCACATCATGAAAAACTCTGTATCTCATTCACCCATTAAGTTATTTCTTAACACTATACTTACTTTTAGCAACATGCCAGAGATCAAAGAAGTGATCAATCTTGGGCTTTCCCATCTCCTGGCAAATCCTAGGGCACTCTTCCTTCATCCACTTTGTAATGGAGGTGTGTCTGTCTGTTATGTATTGTTTTATAACCATGCCGGTAGTTAATAAGTACATAATGGCCCTTTGATGGGCAAGAAATTCCATCGCTGAACTGCTACCAGCTTCATTTGCCTTTGAATAATAGAAAATAATTAGAGATGTTAGCGAATACAATTTTTTTATTTAAAAATATTTAACCTCTTATCCTTTATGACTGAGATGTTTTTTTCACATTTAGCACCCCAATTTTTCTTAATTTTGGTTCCTTTTTTGAGCTGTTATATTTGCATCAGTGAGATTTGAGAAATACAATCCCAACAAAACACCTTGGTCTGGTAAGCTGCTATAAGGAACAAACAGACTGAATTGTATCACTAAAATGCTAAGTAATATAATGACTTGCATGACATTATAGTACTAACCTGGACTAGAACTATGTTTATTATCAGACCTATTGTGCAACAGAAGATAGTGTATGTTCCATACTTTGCAGAATGGCCCATACTGTCATGTCGCCCATCTCCAGCTAACTCAACTGGTACACCATGTAATTCTTGAATAATCTTTTCTTGATATTTCCTCCAGAAGGTGACTATTGCAGGAATTAACAGATGTTTCTGGTGATAGTAGAATGTGGACTCGTTGTAGATTAAGACATTGATATGCCTCAGTACCTGTAAGACTTTTTTTACTGAAGCCCCTGTTGTTAGTATTGCAAAACTGAGTAGGATGTTGCCTGCAGGGAACTTCCTTAGCAATAATGGTTGACTTGACCATTCAGCACCTTTTCCACAGCTTTTGCACTTGGTTTCTACAGTGAACATGGTACCAGACTGAGTTGTTGACAGGGATGGGTTTGGGGACTTGCACAGATGGCAAAATTGAAAAAGCATCAAGAGATGTGATAGGAACACAATGGCCTTGGGTTGTTGGCGGCAATCTTTTCCAACAGTATTCAACCTAAAGTAAAAGAAATCAGATCATTTCCCTTTCCAAAAACCTCATAACTTCAACAATATATTTTTTTTCAAAAATGGCCTCACAAGCATATAGTATCAAGTGGTCTTTCTGCATGCTTTTCTTCAATCCTCATATTTGATAGAAGCTTATTAAATAGTAAGAATTGGTACAATAAAATTTAGAAATAAAACATAGATTAATATTCCAGTCTTCCTGTTTATATAATTCCCCTGCTAGAGATACAGAAAAACTGAACAGTACCTGTTAGTGATATAATTTTTTTGTTAGTGATCTTACCTATCATTCACATTTTCTTCTGTGTCAGGGACTTGTTCAGATTCATCCTGTGGATCTTCCTCTAAGAGGGAGTCATCAGCAAATTCCATAACTTTTTTCACCTCTTCTTCTATCTCTTCCTCCATTTCTTGGCTCAACTCATCATACATCATTTCCTCTTGGTCATCAGAAAACATTTCCTGATCACTTTCTTCCTGATACATATATTCAGTTTGACAACCTGTCATAGAAAGAATTAAAAAGAAAGAGAAACAAATAATATTGTTAGGAAGCATAAGAACAGTTACTGAAACCGAATGCAGAGTAATATACCTGTTGTTTTTGTTGCACAAACTTTAGTTGCCACTGCCAGTGCCTCGGTGAGTTTGGAGTTTGTTTTTTCCAACCTGTTAACCTTGAGTTTCAGGGCTCTAACATTTGACCTCAGTTCAACACAGCCCTTGCAGTATTCTTCCACCAGTGGTAATTCCTATAAAATAATATACATATTGAACTTAACCAATTGCTTGGTTTCATTCAAAGTTATTTCCCATCCCATCAGCTGAATCACAAGTTTCCAATATAATTCCTTCTTGCTGACAGCACATGCATGGTAATCAGTGTTTGACCACCACTTGGAGCAGATAAAGAGATTCAAAGACTTTTAATAAGATGATTGAAACCCAGCAATTGGCTAGACTGTATATTTTTCTTGCATTATGGTTAGCTAGATATTGATTATCAAATGGATAGCACAAGGTATTTTTGAGTAAAAAAAAAATACTTATACCCCTACCTTTGATTTATTAGAGGTTTCTACTAGTTGTAGATGAGGATGACCAGTGTCTTGCTGTTCTTCCAGGACACTGACCTCTTCTTGATCTGGAACTGTTTCGTGTAATACAGCAGTTTTCGTGGCTTCACTCAAGCTTTCTTCCATCGTTTCGGTTAAAATATGTGAACTGGACTCATCCTGGGTATGCTCATTAAAAAGCTGACATTCTTGAATAATATTCTTGAGAGACTAAGGGAGATACCCGCATTACATATAAATAGAGTGATTTTGACTTTAGAACTTGTTCCCATAAAGATAATTCGAAGACAAACTATAAAACCCGGTATAGAAATAGTATTTCTCTGATTCTCTCCTCCGATTTTCATCCGAAATTATTTTGGATTTATTTATAAGCTTACTTGGTAGCTTTGCTTTGCAAAAGGTGTGAAAACTACCGCATGGCGACATACCAAACTTTCACTGACTGGATTTTAGCAGTATTTGCAGCTAAGGCCAACAAATAAGGCTGCTAGGAAGAAAGTTTTCTCTTTCAGATAATTCATATATCGTTTGACTTATCGCTCAGTATTTTGCAGCGCAAAAACTGTTTGGTTGGCTGGCAGTGTACTCACCTGACGGCAGCTTCTATCACTCACAGCTTCTTCTTTGGGTGTTTCACGAATCGATATCGTCGGAATTGCGCCTTTAAGTAGTCGACGCTGACTGCCATCCTGATGAAAAGCTCACATGAAACAACTGTCTTCAAAATGACTCGAGCAAACAACGAATCTTCCAGTAGGATTAAAGTTCGCGCGACGGAAGCGCACGAACCGCTTCCATTTGTCACACTCCGCCTTGTTCGTCGGTGAATAATGGACCGAAATCCCGTTGTTTTTATCAGAAATATTGCTGCAACCGTATACCACGCAGCGGAAAGATGGCATACTTCAATTTTAAAAAAGGGACTAATATATTTTTGGATTCTGAATATTCCGAGACGAAGTTTTACCAAGTTGTCAAAGTTTGCATATACATTAGCCACGAGTGTTTTGATTTTGGTTGAGTAAATGACGTCATAACTCCGATTCGAACCCATTCTCCCGAGCCGAATAAGTGATACAACGATTTCAATGGCGGACGAGAAAAAAGCGTAAAATTTTAATACTTCTACTTGGAATATGAAGAAATCGTTTACACACATTGTTAATTAGACATCAAAGATTATTTTTTGAAAGTTTCAAGTCGTTTCGAATTAGGAGCAATTTTTTGTCCAAGTGCCCCTTTAAGATTTGGAACTCATTGGATTTAGAACTAAAAGAACTTAAGTCAGTAAGAGAGTTTAAACGCATTTTAAAGTCAAAATTATTAGACAAACTTTTTTCATGGTTTATATCAGCTAGATTTCGTATTTTAGTTCATTATTGATTATTATTAATGTAATAGGTTTTGAAAAGCCTTGTTTGGAAAGCCTAATAAAGTATGTATGTATGTATGTTTACCTATCGAGATGCTAACAGATAACATGAAAACCTTTACATCAGCATCATCAGAAGTCAAGCAGATCATACGTTCACGAGAGGTACAAGATTACCTCACTAACAAAGGCGTCACGTGGAAGTTCATTGTAGAGAAGGTACCCTGGTGGGGAGGATTCTGGGACCGTCTAGTGCGGAGCACTAAACGATGCCTGAAGAAGTGCATTGGAAGGTCTTCCCTCAACTTTGAAGAACTGAGAACATTGTTAGTAGAAGTAGAAACAACCATCAACAACCGGCCACTGACTTACATTTATGACGATAAGAATGGAATTACACAGCCACTGACACCATCTGATCTGATTTATGGACGACAGATTGGTCGAATGCTGTCGCAAAGACAAAACGAAGTCATTAGTACATACCAGAGCTTAACAAAGAGGGCTAAATATCACTATCGTCTCCTAGATGGAGTAGTTCAATGATGGAAAAAAGAATACCTTACAAGCCTGTTAGAAGTCAGCAGCAAGAAAGGCACAGACAAGTCTGTAGCAGAAGAAGATATAGTGTTATTAAAGGAAGACACTCCAGCCCGAGCCTGGTGGAAGGTAGCAAAGATTGAACAACTTCTAAAAGGCAAAGATGTCAAAGTCAGGGCAGCCAATATCAAGGTATTAGGAGAAAAAAACAAGAAAAACAATGCTGTTAAGAAGACCTGTACAACATCTTGTACCACTAGAAGTACATTGTGCTCAGTGAACTTTGATTTAAGTTTTAGTTTAACAACGCAAAAGGGACATTTTATCAATTGTTACTGTTTAACGCATTTAGAACTCTGATTCATATATAAAATTGTGATTAATATTTAGAAAGGACATTGAACATCGTAGATAACAAAATACATAATTGAACTGAACATTAAGAAGAAGAATACAAAGTTTGATCATGAAATCAAGTCAACATGAGGACAATTTTAACGAACGTTTATTGATTATTTTATATTGATTTATTACCCTCGGTAATAACCCTCGGGAGTTTTGGGGTTCCCAGTAGCTTGTTTCACAGTAGAGTTGGGGTTCCCAGTAGCTTGTTTCACAGTAGAGTTGGGGTTCACAGTAGCTTGTTTCACAGTAGTTTTGGGGTTCACAGTAGCTTGTTTCACAGTAGTTTTGGGGTTCACAGTAGCTTGTTTCACAGTAGAGTTGGGGTTCACAGTAGCTTGTTTCACAGTAGTTTTGGGGCTACAGTAGCTTGTTTCACAGTAGAGTTGGGGTTCACAGTAGCTTGTTTCACAGTAGAGTTGGGGTTCACAGTAGCTTGTTTCACAGTGGGTTGTTTCGAATTCACAGCCGAGCTGTGGTTCACAGTAGATTTTGGTTTCACACAGCTAGCTTGTCTCACAGAATACTGTTGTGGCTGATTATTACGAGGGCCTGGAGTTGTGCAGCAATGTCCAACTGGTAACAGAAGATTAAAATGAGCTGTTGCAGGATTTAGATCATGTAGAACACGAGTAATTGGGCACTGATACGTTTTATTGCTTTGAAGTACAAGCGGGGATGCTGGATGTAGTTTCAACACCGGCGGAAAACGATTCCATTCCCTTTGGGATATCGAATAAACAAAAATACTTCGTTGGAAAAGTATTGCACAGGCTCGGATATCAACTGTTTCTGCCCAAGTTCCAGAGCGAATACTTTTAGCAAGATGGAGAACCATTGACGAAGACTGCAAAAGAAAGGCCTCAAACTTATCTGGAAAGTGGGCCATTATCTGGTTCACAGAGTTTCTAATTCTACCATAATTTTGGTTGTTGTTCGAATCGTTCCATAACGAAACGGCTCGATAGAAGCAGTTACCATCGCCATAAACCACGATTTCTTTTCGAAGGGTTTTATTCAACATTTAAAAAAATTACAGTCGTACAATGTAAGTAAGTTATGATTTATACTGTCCCGCCTTTGCTTTGGTTGGTTTGTTTGCACCCTGGCAATCCCATAATCCCTTGCACATATCGAAATAAGTGGAGGGAGCCTGGGAACCGGCAACCTATTCATTGGAAGAAGGTTGTCATATAAACATAAAATAGGAATTAATTATTTTTGCAATCATTAATTGAAGCGGCTTTAGAATCAAAATAAAGAAAAATATTTCTAATTAATAATTATTCTTATTTGTTATTTCTTATTTTTATATGACAACCTTCTTGCAATTAGGTGTATCTATTTAATATATAAATGGATTTCACGTTTTCCCAAAATACTTCCAAATGAACGTTCTTCTTTGAACTATTCTTCAAAAACAAGTTGTTTTACTTTACACTGCAAAATCACTCCAGGCTCTGCTGAAGTATTTCACACTTAAATCTACATATTTGATATGACTGAATAGGAATTATAATAATGATAATAATATCTATAATGATGATGTTGATGATGAAGAATAATAATGATAAAGACAAGAATAATAAGTAGTGTAACTACTATTTCCTTTTTAGAGCACAATAGATACAGCTGTATTGTTGACAAAGAACCAAATAAAAGCTGTCAAAAATATGGTTTTGAAAGTAATAAGACAGGCTTGCCAAATAAAAGACCTGAACTCAGATTTTGCTAGCTGTGGAGTGGGGCTACACTGCTTGAAATAGAGGAAACCATGGAGATTACGGGTCTCGTATATCTTAAGATATTTTAAGTATCACCAACCGGAACTTGGAGTGTACAGATACGTGAAGTGTCATAAAGTAACAGTTACCGTATATCCTTTGACATTTCGTGTCATGGAGTGTCAATAACCCGATACCTTTGTCTTAAAGAATATCGTATGCCGTATTCTAAGATATATTCAATGTATCAAGTGCAGTAGGGTTTCTTGTTTCGGATTTCCGAATATTCAAGACGGTCAGGGTTGCCAAATAAACGTCAAAATGAATGTTGTTAAAATTTCGTTCCTATTACTAATTATCTTCACGAATCAAGAACCAGAACCTGGCATACTAGGTCACTAAGTACCATCAAATATCTTGTTGCCGTATTTTGGTGTAAATTTCAAGTATCGAGTACCGTGGGATGAGATTTGCGAAATAGTCCAACATCTTGACCGGTCTTCACATAAATGTAAAAAAACAATTTTTTTGGAAATCTTTTCTTGTCTTCAAATTCATTGAGTGTTTTTAGTTGTCTTTAAATTTCTATTTCATCAATCGAGCTATTTCGTCCATTGAGCTAAGTGTCAGGGGATTCTAGCTAGGATATTCTCAGTCAGTGATCGTATGTCACGTGGTTTTACTGTCTGTGCCGTACGTAGAGTGAAACCACGTGATCTCGTTTATCGAGACCAAGATGGCGTCAGGGAAAGCAAATGCACATACTATGAAGAAGAAGGTAGTTTTAGAGTCTGATTTGCGAGGAGAACGAGCTGAATGGTAAGGACATAAAACGACTTTATTACATGGCATGTGAGGGTCATTACTGAGTACGCTTTTGTATCGATCCAGGTTGAAAACACAGTTAGAAGGTCATGAAGAGCACACGAAGTGGAAGATTAAATGTAGATCTGTTTATGAAACGACTGCTGTTAAATATCGATCAGTGAATCCTTTTGAAGCGGGGGAAATCGTGAAGAAAGCCTTTCCCTTTGTGAAACGACAGAATTATCACCCCAGAAATGGTAGTTCTGAAAGCTATTACTACAGTATCAGGGAAATTTATAAGCCTGAAGAGGTAGCTAACATGGAGCAGGGAAAAGAAACAAATCTACCTCACGAGAAAGAAGCCATCAATCAGTTGAGAAAATGCGTTGGCGAAAAAGAAGTGATAGGATCAAAAGTTAAAAAGCTAAAAAGATTGGAGAGGAATTATAACAACTCACACCAAAGTATAAGGAGACTTCAGAAGCAGAAAACGACGCTTTCTCAAATAGTAAATGACCTGGAAGAACAAAGACTGAAGCAACATAGTGTACACAGTATTGCTACAGTAAATCCACTACAAAATGAGGTTGATCATACCATTAGTAGATTGACAGAAATTCCTGTTGACCACCTAATACCACAACAAACATTAAGAAGTAAGGAAGCTTCAACAGTTATTGGTTCTGGTAGCTATGGAACTTGTGAACTGAGTTGGAAAAACATTCATGTTTGTGTTAAAAAAGCGCACTCCACTACTGATATTTCGGGAGTTAAAAAGGAGGCGGCTATTTTATACCAACTGCAGCAATCACTGTTTGTTCCGGTTCTTCACGGTATCCACCTGTCATCTACACCTTACTGTATTGTGACAAAATTCCACTCTTTCAGACCAGAAAGCTCTGCCACTCTACATAAGGCTATTAACAGTTCAGCAGTTATAGAACAAAACAAGTGGATGAACATTTTAATCAAATGTGGAACTGGCATTAAATAAATTCATGATTTTGGAATTTTACATAATGACCTTCACCAGAAAAATGTTATTCTAGATAAAATGCATGGTCATACACATCCTATCATTATCGACTTTGGTAAAGCATGCAAAATTGGCAATGGAAGATGTCGTAATGTACAAAACCTCAATGCACAGACGTTGTTAATGAACCAATTGACCTGACAAAGGAAAACAATGCAGACAATACGAAGACAACAACTAAAAAAGGAAATCCATCTAAAAGACCACAAAAAAAGCCAAAGTCCTCTACCGAAAATAACGGTCCACCAAGTGTCTCACCAACCAGTAACACTCGAACCAGCCGCGAAAAAAGTGTTTTTATCGCAGGGGATTCTATCCTAAAAGAGCTACAAGGTCGAAAAATGTCGCGAAATGCGAAGGTTAAAATCTCGCATTTTCTTGGTTGCACTACAGAGGACATAAATGACTTCATAAAACCTATTTTCCGTAAAAACCCTGATGAAATCATACTACACTGTGGAACAAATAGCTTGAGAAATCTATCACCCAAAGATTGTGCGGTAGAAATAGTTGATCTACCGCAATCAATATCCACTAAAACCAAAGTCGCTATCTCTGGCTTGATAGTCAGAACGGACGATGAAGGACTGCGAGGTAAAGTCGGTAGCGTTAACAAAATCATTACGAAATTTTGCACCCAAAATGGCTGGGGTTATATAGATAAAACCAACATGACAGCTGATGATCATCTAAATCGTAGTGGGCTTCAACTAAGCCGAAAGGGAACCTCACAACTTGCTAGTAACTATATGAAGTTTCTCAGTGTCAATAATTAGAGTAATGCCGTCTGCGAATCTGAATTACATGGGGAAGCAAATAAGGAGATAAACCATGAATCATCTGGTAAGCCAATTCATAGCAATTTTTTTTATTCATTTGGTCGAGGATTGGTAATGGCATCATTAAATATTAACAGTCTGATTGCTCATATAGATGAGCTTAGAATCTTTAAGAATAGTTCTAAAATTGATCTTCTCACTGTAAACGAAACAAAGTTAGATCCTACAATTCATGATAATGAAATTTCTATACCTGACTATGAGGTAGTCGGAAAGCATCGTAGCCTTAACGGTAGACATGGCGGTGGAGTATGTGTATATTTATGCAGTAACCCTACTATAAAATACGTAAAGATCTAAGCTGTGATCAGGTTGAACTGTTATGCCTCGAGATTACAATTCCAAGATCCAAATCATTTCTGGTTAGCACATGGTATAGACCACCCAATTCCCGACTTGAAATATTTAACGTTTTTGAAAGTATCCTAGAAAAAATTGATGCAAAATTTTGTGAAAAAGTCGAGTTTGTAATGATCAGCGGTATTACCCTTTGCAGTGTTTGGGTTACCTGTGTAAAGGACCCTAGGTCAGCCATGTTGAATGATTAAACTACATAAACACAATCCGTGTCCATCCTTGTCTATGAACTAGACAATCTTACAGAGTTCAAGTTCAATGTTCCTTGTGCCTCCCACATCTGTTGCATCTGAAGCCAAGAGCAGTACAACCACCACCTGGAGTCTTGACGTTACTCAAGAAAGAGATGGAGACGAGTCCAATATCTCTCACAACAATTTTGGCAAAGATAGAAAAAAGGGTATTGCTCACTCCTGACCCAAAGAAAGAAATGGACCAACGTCCAGAGAAACAGTCAAGTCGGGGATGTAGTTTTGTTGCGTGAAGATGACAAGCCCCACAACCAGTTGATCCTTGAGAGAATAGTTAAAGCATACCCAAGTTCCGATAATTTGGTGAGAAAGGTCCAAGTCCAAATAATACGCAATGGCCGACGTACCCACCTTGACAGGCCTATGCAGAAGCTAATACTGATCCTCGAGCAAGAGAGAATGGGAAGACTGGAGTACATCCCCGACGAGGAGCCAGTTATATCAACCAAGACTTGAACATTCATCATTCAGAAACATTGTTATTTTGTTTACATTGATTGAAACGAGGAACACCACAATCTTTCTCGGTACACAACAATCTTTCATTGAACACAACAATCTTTAGTGGAACACCACAATCTTTCATCGAACACCACAAGTTCTTCTTTCTATCATTTGGCTGGGGTGTTATCAGAATTATCATAACTTTTTTGGTATCAGCAAGAGCACAGTAGGCGAGAAAATTTATCATGTTCCAATAATTTTCAATAACTACTCACGTTATATCAAATGGCATGACCTCCAAATGTGGGCTTCATTCTTTGAACAATGGTCGCATTTCCGAAACGCAGTTGGCTGCATCGACGCCACAATCCATTGGATAAGAAGTCCTAAAGGATTACTTCAAGCTGTATTCTACCAGGGTGACAAACGATGTCACTTTATGTCCAATCAATCAACTGATTATTGATGCAGACGCAATATTGTAATGCTCGTGTCAGGGTATGTATAACTAACTGAACTTTAAACAAATGTTTCTCAACCCCTTTTTCCTAAAACTCAGATTATTGTCTATCTAAGATATCCTCGTCCTTTAAACGATGCGTCATCCTATCGTCTATTACCAGGAATTGGCTTCATTCACCAACGACGTATACCAAGAGAAGCCAGAATTCTAGTGGGTATGCAGCACAGGTGCCTTTAATCACCTCTCATAGGATTGCTTGAAATCGAAAGGATCGAATGGCCAATCAAGACCTACGACGTTTAAGTGTGAGAATCGCACATGCTATCGTTCGGTATTGTCTATCTTCCATTAAAAAAGCGGATTTTGACCCATACTTGTTTCTACGTGGGGTTTCTTAACAAACCGTCGATGCAGACTTATTGCACAAGTTCAACATAATGCCTGTTTATTATTGTTTTTGCTGTGGGTATAAAACATGGCCATGGTTTTGTTTTGAAATGTCTGTAAAGACAGACGTAAAAGCAGTCGGCTTTGCATTTTGTTCTGTTTGTAACAAAGAAAATTTGTTCTGCACTGAGTGGTTATACCAGTAATATTATGTTCGTTATGCTAACTCAACACATTATTGTTTAAAAAATATTAATAAGTTCATATTATCTCATCTTTAGATGAGGAAAAAATTCAGCCCTTACTTTACAACAATCATATACGATTACCATGTTTAAGTCTCCCTCCAAGACCCTCTTAAGGCAATGGGCTCGCGCAAATTTAACCGATCGATTTTCCTATAATTTTGCATATAGATAGTTTTTGAGATGGACAAAATAGAACAACAAAAATCGCGGGTCATCGACATAGAATTTGCGCTATGTTAGCTTGAACACGGCACTACCCAGCGAGTCTAGAACGAAAACAACCATTCTCAAAGTATTACGTCTAGTTTAATTCTTATTTATTTATTTATTACGCTTTCAACTTTAAAGAGTTGTGGATTGTCTAACAGGTGGAAATACACCTATAGCCTAGACATCCATATAAAACATAAAATAAACAAAAAAGTTACAAAGTAAATTACTGCATTATGGCCTACATTTAGAGCAGCGGCAACTAGTAACCCAAGAACAGGTGTCACTCATTGCAAAAGAAGTTAGAAAGAAATTATAATAATAAATTAAGAGCTGCTCATTGAAAGACTTAAGCTTGGTACATTGTCTGAGCTCAGTAGGTAGATTGTTCCAGAGAGGTATCACTCGATTAAAAAAGGATGTAGCGAAGGTCTGAGTCTTATAATGGGATGAATTATATAGGGGTCCCTTTGTTGCCCTTCTTGTACGTCTAGTCAGTATATATACAGAAATAAATTTAGACAAATCTAGATCATAGAGTCCCAGTCTGCATCTGAATAGGAACTTTCGATCTGAAACTTCCCTGCGAAGTGATAAGGGTAACAGCTTGAGTGAAACGAGTGTAGTTATACACCCTATCAATGTCAAAATTAAAATGGCTGCAATATGAAAAAAAGGCTTTCATAGGTACTAAAGTAAATAAACGTCCTTGAAAAATAGTTTAATGTCACAAAGTTCAGGAAAAATGCTAAGTTTTGACATTTCCAACTTGAAAAACAGTTGAAATTACGTGCGAATGTCAAGTCTTTTTTAGATCATGTTTCACGATTTTCTCGAAAACAAACCGATAGATTTTTTTATTTTTTTCGATATGTACTAGCTTTAGTTAAAAGACATCGAATTCAGGAAAAAATTGTATAGGTCACCGTATTCATTTACAAGATATGTCGCAAAGCAACGCACACACGTAGCCCAATCCATGGGTTTTGTCTCGCATGCCTCGAGTCATCGAAAATACACAAAATGACTGCCATGCGACTAATTGTCAAGTTATATAAATACAGTGTATTGTTTTACATTTTGGTCAATATATTATACAATTCTAAAAAATAAAAAGAATGCGCAGAAAGATGCGCACGAATGCGCGAGCCCATTGCCTTAAGCTCTTCATACAAGTCCTTCACTTCTTCAAACGTAATTGTTTTTGTTAGGCGCCAGCCAGCAATGCAACGGTTTTCATTGAGCATAACATATAGATTTTCAAACTGTCTTATAATTTTTTTATCGCTTTTAGTACTAGTTAATATGGCAAAAGATAAGTTGGTTGAGAGAAACCACTGCATGTGTCACCACACCAAGGGAAAAGAAAGGGGAAGAAACTATTGAAATTCTGAAGGCTGTTTCAAACTTCAACTTCAAACCAGTACTCCAAGTGATTGGTCAAAACGCACACGGCTACATCATCGAAATCAGGGTCTTCTTCGATGAATCGAAAATGTTAGTTTACAATTTTTGAATAGAATATATGTAATGATATAAGAATTGATTGTATTGTTTGAACTACATTAGAATATATATATTCTCTCCCCCCCTCATTGATCTGCACTTATTTGTATTTCCCCTAAATTAATTTACATTCCTGCTTTAAATTATATTGAACAATATTCATGACTGTTATTTCTTGAATAATTTATTAAGAAATGCATCGAGGCTGTTTCGCTTTCGAAATTAACTTTTAGATTCCTCGCTCAAACGCAAACATTGTTTTATTGGGCAGGATTTTCATCATCATACTTCTTTCGTTTCTTTTTGTTAGATATTGTGCCTTTGTTCCATCAAACCCAAAACGGGACGACTTTGTGAGTTATGCAAACTCGGCCCTAAGAAAAAAGGGAACTGGAGGGCTTGTTTGTTCGCTAAGTGAACACATGTTTAAGACAGTTTTGGTTAAGAAGATAAACAAGTTCCTTGAAAGTGATCCGTATGAGTCAAGCATCAGCACCACTTGCATTGGAAAAACGACATGTGAAAACAGAAATGTACAAGATGTTTTCGTATTGTCAGATGAGATATGCATAATGTTGTTTATAAGTTTTAAAGAAGTGATAGAGAATTGGCAATGTGCATAAGCTCCAATATCTAGCGCTTTGTTCACAAGAGAAAGAAGAATAGAAACAATAATTCCAAATTTTACTGTAAAGAATTTTACCTTTCATTCAATACTTTCTATGTTTGATTGTAATGGTTATCTTTTACGTTCAAGTTGACATCCCGGGTGATTTGATTCCAAAAAAAAGAGCAAAAAATTGTTTACATTACTGGAAGCAACAAGGTGGAAATTGTAGTTCATACACCATTAACAGCAGAACCGCTGAAAAAACATCATGCCAATAAGAATTCTAAAATTCGACGGATTTCCTGTATCCATTTTTGTTGGCAAATCTGGAAGAGGGAAAACATATAGCCTGATGTGGGACCAGCTGTTCTTGGTAAGTTAATGTGAAGAAGTTCTCAGCACCCCTACCAAAGAACAAAAATCCAAAACACCGCATATGATATCACTTACATTGTAGTCTTCATCCGAATCTCTGGCGAATATATCCCAAACCCATCATCGTTTGGTTCGAAATAATTCCGAACTCGAAATATTTTGGTTAAAAATAATTCCGAACTTGACATTTTTCTTAATCAAAACCATTTCAGAAAGCAACTTAAAACTCGGAATATTTTTACGAATGGCGCTCCATAAATAATTGTATTTGCGGAGAAACGGAAAGTTCCATTGGTTGATTATGAGCTTCTGTTACCAAATTGCAAGGGCAATCAATTGGGAAAAAGTAATTGTGTCAATCCATTTCTTCAACGACTTAGACGAGAAAAAGTCATGTAAACTTGGTTAACAATGAAAATTCAAAATCTTCAAATCTCCCATTATTAGATTTTGTGCCAATTCCACATATGATGGTAAAAAGTATGCGACGAAGGAGATCTAATAACAACAAACAAAACACTTGGTAGTCAAATGTTTGTTGTGATTTTTTGTTGATTAATTCATAGGAGAGAAAGAAATGTTTATTGGCTACATTGGTATCAGGCAAGACAGTTTCCCAACAAATATCTAACAATGAAGGACAATGTCATGGACCAAAATACCACAGTAATTCCATGAGAAAGGAGAAGTACAAAGGCTACCTGCAACTTGACAACTGTTGGTACACATCTAGTTGGAGGCATTTTCCACCACTGGGAAAGACATTTTTGAATCGATTGACTACTATCAGTGGTCTCATGATCCAACGTGTTATGTACTAAAGGAATTACAGCCATAAGGAATGGCTTGGTCTGGTAAAAGTTTGGAAGGTATGACATCAAAAACAACAAGAACAATCGTTAATTAAGTACCAATAATTAAATTAAATGATACTTTAATGAAGATATAAATTTTTGAAACTATGCATTTTTGCAAAGAAATGTATGTTACCTGGCATCCCATGCCTGGCAAGCTTCGTTATCATACTAGACACATACATTTCTTTCCAAAAATATCACAAAAATTCATAACTTTGTCAATTTAAGGGCAATTGTTACGTAACTTTATAATTTTACTAATATCAATGTAACAAATTGGATAGTAAACTTCTTTTCCTGAAAAAACAAATATTTTATAATGCCATGCTACCATGATATAGGTCTATAGTGGACATTATTGCATTAGGGATATGAACTTACTAGAAATCCAACAGGTTATAACGTAAATCTATATATAGGGATGAATGACCTTTAAATTTGTTTTTTTTTCCTCTTCACTACTAACAACTCCCCAGAATACAACTACAGAACAACTCAGACAGGAAAAGCATTTATACAGTTAGGGCAATCCTTAGTTGTAGGGATTAGTGGCCAAACCACTGGGATGGGTCTTTTTACTTAGAAAGATATTTCTCCAAATAATTAGATTACCAGCTATACCCCCACAGCTCCTGTGCAACTTGGCCAAGCTCACACCCAATTGGACTATATATTAACATCTGCAAGAAATGGTTCGCAGGTGGAGATTGATGGAGAGTTTTGCCCTCTTGGTTTGGGAAAAGTCATCCAGGATTGTACTTTCCCATGTGTACTCCCCCACAAACGTTCTTATCTTTTCTCAAAAAAAAAAAAAAAACGAGTAAAATGCCAATGGGCTTATCGCAATGGGGATATATGGTTTAGGAGTATGAGAGCTGTTTTGGCTGGAGAAGAACTGTTGACCAGATATTCACACGACAGCTCATACTGGAAAAAACAGTTTACAGAAACAAATCTCCATTCTCTAAGACTGGCCATGCTTTCATGCAGTGATGGATCATTGGCTGAAGCAGAAAGAGTCATAAAACATTTCAGTTTTTCTAGTTAAGGTTACACATTTAATTTGTTTATATGTTTTCAATATCTTTGATAGCATAACTAGCAGACCCTGACAGACTAATTGGTTTGTCAATCAATTTATTTTTAATCATCATTAACTAACATTTCCCATCTAGTCCATTCCCTCATTCATTTCCTTTTGCATGTACAAGGGAATGTACAATTTGGAGGACAAAGCAAAAGAATGTTATTCTCATGAGAATTCCAACCTATTGTTTTGTCTTCCAAATTGAACTCCATTCGGACAACCTCTCTTTGTCTTTCAAAAAAGTTCATACATTAGATATTTGCATTATTGTGTCATTAACCGCTACTACTTTCACAAATTCTTTCATACTCTTTTTTTCTTCAGTTTATTAGCACCAATTGTCTTGCTGTACTCATAACGAAATACAAATTTAAATATGAAAAAGAAATCCATGAAGCATTCCGCCATTCTCGTAGCATGGTCAAATGATGCCATCCTGGAAACGTCATATTAAGATGAACCATAATTCCATTGCTTAAAATGTTCTAAAATAAGAATACAAAAAATAACTTCAATAGAGTCCTGAAGGGATGACGTCATGTTGCTTAGCGACGAAAATTTTCGGCTCGAAACAAGCGCCATTAATTTCAAGATGGCATCGCTTTCAATAAATTCACTGCTTAATTTCTTCGGAAGAAAAGAAATCAATACAAAGAGGCGAAAATCACTACAAGTCAAGCCACATAGAAAAGTTTTATTACCATGAGGGAGTTATTCGGGGTGAAGTTCCTGCCAGCATGAAGAAAAAAGTCTACAAAGTCACGGTAAGACACAGAAGTTATCATAACATGTGTTCGTATTGATCTTAAGCTGATGTTCGTTTTCCCTAAGTAGTTAATGCTATGAAGAATATATTATAAGCAAAATATTGAATTTTTGGTTGTATTTTTGATTTTCTAGGTAACATTAAAAGTTAGAAATACATTAACAGGATTCTTAGCTCTAAAGCAGGATATATGATTTAAGAAAAAGAGTACAAATATGCTCAGTAGGACGAATTTCGTTCAAACTTGTATTATTTTCAGGTGGCACTGAGAGGCAAATCCTCAACAACATAGAAAGGATTGTGAAATCCTCTGTTAATTCTCATTTTTTTAATTTTTTTTTATTTAACTATAATGTAAACTTCCAGTTATGTTGATTTGGACATCATCTTTTAATAGAGGCTGTTTTCATGATAAAGATACCACATTTCTGATCTACAAAAATCAGCTCGCATGCATAAGGTTTTTTTCTTTAACTTCAAGTGATGACGTTTTTGACATTTATTTAATGATAATATGCATATTCCTTTTTCTCATTGTGACAGCTCATATCCGGTAGTTGAAATATTTTTGTTTTCACAGGCCTACAATAATTTCTGGTTGAACTTGAGAAAAAATGGGCCTTACAGTTCCAGGAGGTGTCAGCAAAGTACACTGAACTCACAGCTCAAGTCCAAAAGCCTTCCAAGAAGTCAAAGAGGAAACTTACTAGTAAATAGAATGAAGAGATTCTGGATGTATATTGTGATTTTGCTGCTGAGCTGCAAGTAGAGATTTTTTTGTATAAGAGGTATAAGAATTATTTATTAATTTTAAATAGATGTTAATACTATTATCCCAAAAGCATACTCTGACAGTTGCATGTATTAAATGTAGCTGTTTTTAAAAATACCTTTACCTGGATCCAATGATATATCAAATGCACTAGGGCTGTCCACAAGTTGCTCAGCATTTTTTGGGCAACTTTTCCGATTTCGAGCAAATTTTTCTCTTCCGAGCAACATTGAGCAACTTTTCATTTTATAGCAATTTTTTTCTTTCAAAAAGTGAGTTTTTTCGAACTGTGAATATTCATTTGTAAAGTTCTGGTCTTCCTGTGGCAAGCAGCAATTTATGTGGTCAGCAGTAAAATGTGAACAAAATGGCGGACGAAGACTCATGCTCGAGTGATTCTGATTCAGAAAGCCCATTAACAATAGCCGCCAATGCCGGAGCTAATTTAAGTTAACCAGCTAAAGCTAGTATTGCCCGAGAAAGGAAAGTACAGAGCAATCCCACAGAAAAGAAGAGAAATGTCTGCGGTACAGTTGATCCAAATGTTTCTTCATGGGACAGAATTAAGGAGTTCAAAGATGAGTGTCTTACTGTAATGTCTGGTAAACTGAGATGTGAAGCATGCAAAGAAATTATATCTAAAAAAAGAGCTCAGTTAAAAAAAATGTTGCATCTCAAAAGCATCTAAAGTCTAAGGATTTCCTCAAAAGAGAAAAAACAAAGGAACAGAGCATTAAAGACCTTTTGACGAAGAATAGCGAAGCAAAAGGATCAACTTTGCCCGAGGAGATGAGACTATATTATTATGAACTTGTAGAATCTTTTTTAAAAGCAGGAATTCCACTTTTAAAAGTTGACAATCTTAGGCCATTTCTTGAAAAATATGGCCATCGTTTGACATCACGTACTCATTTGACTGAACTGATCCCTTTGGTACTCAAGAAAGAGAAAGACGTGGTTAAATCTGAAATTGCTAAAAATGATGCATTTTCAGTGATTTTTGATGGGAGCACAAGCCTTGGAGAAGCATTAGCTATTGTTGTGCGCTTTATTGATGAACAATGGAATATTCAACAGAGACTTGATCAGAGATTAATCCAGTGCCTGGCTATCGAGTATTCAATTCAACCTAATCAAATTTTTGCAGCAATGAGAGATGGTGCAGCAGTTAATGAAGCAGGATTGCGGCAAATTTGCTTTTTTTCCCCCACATCTTTAATGTTCCTTGTTCCACACAATTGACAATGTTGGGAAGCATTTTGAATTCAGTGTCCTAGACATATTTTCTAGGAACTGGAATGCAATGTTCACACATGGAAGACAAGAACAGGAGTTTCTATGCTACTCAAATCAGATACCAGATGGTGGAGCAAGTGGGAAGTTCTCAACCTGGTGATGCAATACTTTGGAGCCCTTTCTGAGGGAAATTGACTTTTCTCCCATATGTAGAGCAAGCCTGTTGGAACTGTTTGATGATCAAGACAAACTTCGTGACTTGCAAATTGAGCTGGCTGCAATGATTGATGTTGGTAGGCACTTTGTTTCAGCAACATATTACCTTGAAGGAGATGGTCCCTTTGTATTTACTTGCTATGAACGTTTTTCAGCATTATCACATGCCATAGCAATTGAGTCTTACCCAAATCTTGAAGCTCAAGCTAGGCACCATGCCAATGGAAATTTCCCTTTATACAACCAGTTGGTTGCTCAAGGAAAGGCTTGCATTAACCCAGGATTCCGTTTCTATAAACACAAATTTAGTGTGCAGTTTTACGACACAGTCCGTGCATTCAAAGCTGCTCGATTATTGCTGTCCTATCCAAGTGCAACAGCTTCATCCCACTGCAGCTTCAATTCAAGAACTTAAACTATTTGGGTTTTTCACTGAAGCTGAAATTGCTCAGCTTGTCCAAGAGCTTCCATTATATCTTGCCATTGTTGATGGTGCTCAAGTTGAAACAGAAGATGGGAAAGTGCGGTGGTGGTCAGGACATCACAATAATCTTCCAAATTGGTCAACAGCAGCCAAGAAGATCTTATTAGTACAGCCAAGTTCTGCATCAGCAGAGAGAGTGTTCAGCCTCCTTCAAGGAGCATTCAACAGGCAGCAAGATGCAGCACTAGAAGAAACTATCGAAGTCTCTGTTATGCTTAGATACAACAGCAACAAAAGATAAAGCGTTTATGCTTTTATCAAAGGTAATTTTAGTACGAATGACTTGATTGACTACCAATTTCAATACTAAAAGTATATCAACGTTAATTTTTATTGAGCAACTTTTGAGCAACTTTTGGATTTTTTGAGCAACTTTTGAGCAACTTTTTGGACTTTTTGGAACAACTTGTGACAGCCCTAAAACGCACATATCAAGCAAATAAAAACTATGAAACTTTTGATTATTTAGACATTTTTGAAATTAAAATAGACCCATTTTTACAGGTTTGTAAAGACTGTTCAGAAATAGCTGTGACAATGAGGGATGGAATTTTTGAGGATGAGGAGGATGAATTGATTGATATACATGATATATAGGTAATATTTATTGTCTAATAAAATTAGGCATATTCCATTCTCTCTACTCTAGGCACCCTAGGCTCTATAGGTTCTATAGTGAGTTACGAAGAACATTACATAGCATTATAGTACATCATTCTTTAGAAGATCATGATTTTGTAATATATGTATTGTATTTTATATATCTATTAGTTTCTATTTATATTGTGTTTCAGCCTCTTATACTTAGGGACTGCTTATACTTTCCAAATTAACTGATATATTGATAATTGGCTAAAGATCCCACTTGATTTCTAAAGTTAATCAGCGAAATCTAATCGACATTGTTGTGAAATAAAAAGAACTGAATTTATAAAATACTCTGTCCTTCGCCGACGAGACACAAATAATGATATGCATATTGAATTACGTAGCATTTGATTGGCGGACTGTAATAAGAAGTCGCGCCTTTACCTGCGGTGTTCAGGACTAGAAACTCTGACTTAAAACATGGAATATTTCGTTTAAAGCATTAAAGCAATAAAGATTGTAAGAGTATTGATGAAATAATGGACTTGTTATCCAGTCTTGCACCAAATAAGATAAAAAGATTAAAGGAGAAAGTCAAAAAGAGTATGAACCCATCAAGGACACAGCTTTCACGCTATTGCAAAGTACAAGACTACTACTGATTGCCTGGACAAATTTCTCATATACAAAGCACAGGAGGTTGATTTGTTGATTTGTTTGTGATTTGCTTGTGATATGATATATTTTTATACTTTTCAGTTGTCAACTATAGCTTTGCCTACCATTATAAATATGCAGACAAGTAATTTTTTTGTTTACTTACAGGTGGTCTGTCATGTATTCAAAACCAGTGAAACAAATCTTTGCATGTTACTGGACATGGATATGGTCAATGATGGTGTACTTTGTAAAGAGGTGTGTTTTGCCAATGGAAAACATAAGAGATGTCCTGAATATATCACCTAAACACTATGGGTAAGAATGCTTAACCACATATTTCTGTGGTAGTCTTAACATTAAAAGTACATGTACATGTTGCACTTTAGAGTCCTGATGGTAAGAATAATAATGATTATAAATATTCGTGTAAGGCGTATCACCCACTACTGAGGCAGACTATCAAAGTGCCTATCACCCATATTTTTTACTTTTTGGAAGAAAAGTAAAACCCTTTGGAAATAATAATTTCAAAAAAAAAATCCTTTTTTTTCGTTTTTGATACTTTCCCAAGGCACAAAAAATTGAGGACTTGAGGTCCTGGACCAATGACGTAGCAGGAGTAAGACAGATTCGCATAACATTAGCTTTGTAGTAGTAAACATCAAACAGTAGTTCTTCACAATTCGAGTATTATTATTTTTTTAGTTTATGTCGCGTTTCGAAAGAGAATATGCCATACAGATGTGTCACTGGCGGGTGTTTGAATGTCCCTGATGCCTCTAAGAACATCAGACTTCATAAATTCCCCAAAGACAACGAGTCAGAGAAGAAACGAAGACGACTATGGGCCAACTTTGTCCGCACAAAGCGTGCAAAATGGTCCCCTACTGCAAACTCTCGGCTGTGTTCAGAGCATTTTAGGGCAGAGGACTTTGAAAACAGATTCATATCTATTCCTGGGACGCCGTTTATACCCAATACTGCCTTAAAAGTAGACGCTGTTCCATCGATCCACAAGAACCAAGACGAAGAACCAAGAGAACAAGGCAACAATATTAATGCTTCTAGTGTCTCCTCATGCTCTACGAGAGGGCATCGCCAGGTAAGAATATTATGTTCTTTTTTGCTTAACTCAATCTGTTTTCAGCTGACAATTTTGTTGTTATTGTACATGTAGATCGTAAGAGAACAGATGAAGGAAACCATTGACCCAAATAACCATGTAGATACTGAACAAGATCCTGAACAAACGACGACGAAGGAAGACAATACAACAGCATGTTGCTCTAGTAATCACGAAACGGCCGAATTCTCTATTCCTGTTGAGAATGCTGTCTCCCTTTAACCTCAAAAATATTTTGCCCATATCACTGCTCTGCTTCCAAAGGCCTTAGAATGGATTTCAAAAGGTCCTCGACAATCTTTTTAATATTATTATTTTTGCTGATGCAATGTCTTTTTTCTGTAGAAACACCAGTTTACAACAAAGTATGTACTGTCTTAAAGAAACCCACATTGATGACAGGGATCAAAAACGCCTCACCAATGGCCCAAACAAGCTGTACAGAGGGTTTTCATTCGGTTGTAAACCAGTATGACCCCAAAATGACAGCATACTCTTATCAATGGATGTACTGCAGGTAACTTGTCAATAACTGCATTTCTAAGTAAGGTACCTTGGGTACTTTGTGTGCACTTGGAGTTAATGATCATTAATGTCTGTAAAACATATTGCAAATAAAGTCACAAATAATAAAGTCCCAATCACAATGCAAGGAACAAAAGTTTACCTGGTGGCAATGAATTGGCATGTTTTCATCTGGGTGAATATCCAATGAGTATCAGAAGAACAATAAAACTATGCCAATACATTGTAAAAGCATGCAGTCAATACAAAGTACATTCAATTTGGAAAAAAATAATTAATTTTGAAATTTTTTTTTCCAGGCATATAATTGCAGCGGTCCACTTTAATTTCAACCTTCAACGAGATGTCCAACAAAGTGAAGAGGGGCGGAACAAGTTAGGATAGTTTATCCAAAATTCAAAAATGGCGAAGCAACTGTTCGCAGCGTCAGAGTAAAGCTAAATTATGGTATAAAAACAGTATACCTACTAGCTCTGAAATATTTGAACTTAACTTTCATTTTTAATCTTTGTTTTGTTAAACAGATTACATTGAAGACATTTACACGACATTTGTTGAGGCCAAACAAGAGAAAAAGCTGCCAGCAGCTGTAGAATAACTTGAAGCCATGACACCAGCACCCATGAATACCATGTTGGAGAAGCAATCTAGAAATTGAGCATTGGAATTGTGGAAAAAAAGGAAGTCAACGGTGGTACAAGAGGTCCCTGGAACTGAACCAGGTATATTTTATTGGTATTATAGTATTCAGTGAAATAAAATATTTTCACTTAGCAATAGGCTGTGGTAAATATTACTGAAAATATTTTTTAACTTAAGAAGTTTGACTTTTATGCGTTTTCCTCTACATGCAATACAACTACATATGATACCACTACGTTCTCTCTGTATGTCATACAACACTCAACTCACTCGTTGATTTTTACGGAAGGGAGAAAAACTGGAGAACGTGGAAAACAAATGAAACCAATTCAACTCCCATAGGATCCAGCCCAAGCTGGGACTCAATCCCGGATTGTGTGACATTCAGAGAATAGAAGAAGCTCTTTTGGAAAAGTCATGCAACCATCCAATTTTGAAGTTTGGGAATAAAAGCATTGATGTTCAGTCATTTGCCGATATAGCTGGTGAGCTTTGGATAGACAACTTTGTAGTTGATATCAGCATTGCAAACTATATTCAAGATGCACAAGAACAGGGAATAGATAACACTTTGTACTTTCCTACCGAAGTGTGTGACTGGCTGAAGTCAACAAGTGAAGACTACCAGAGGAAAATGGTAACAAAAATATCATCTCAAATGAGCCAGGTGAATACTCTTCAGCTAGTCATTATTCGAGTGTACATGGGAAATCATTGGGGTCTTACAGTGGTTGATCTGGTCAATGAGAAACTGATGTTTGATGACGGTTTGCAACGTCCAGCCCCACAGTCTACCCTTCCAAATGTACAGAAAGTAATGGATCTGCTGGTGAAATTGTACCTACTGGCTCCATTCCTACAATCTCAATTCTGGGATTCTTGTACCAACTTCGAACGATTTGGAATGCCATCACAGATCCCTAAAACTGTGAGTATTGTTGGAACAGGCAGTTGCGGTGTCGGCATAATTCTTGCTGCCAGAGACTTTACCATTAAAGGCCCAGATGCTGCTAATAGCATCAAGTGGAAGTACAGTGAAATGAATTACCACAGAATGGAGTTAATGCTGTAAATTCTAAATTGGAGGTAGCTGATATTTTAAACATCAAATTATTCATAAATGTTACTTGTTCGTTTGCCTCACGATCAAGGGTTATTATCAAATGAGTATCATTTATTACACATTTAGGGTCGACATCCTTATGAATAAAAACCATATCAGTGAAATGAAAAGAAATCAAAAATTTTATAAATCCGGTCAATTTAATTGTTTTATCGATCATAAGATGTGTAATAAACAAATTATTACATTTTGAATCACTTGTTTTCTAGGCGTTACATTTTCACCACGAACAACATCATTCATTCTAACAAAATATTACTTGCAAATAGTATTTAGTGTTCATAGGACATATTGAGTTCCGCTATACATTGATACTAACCGGGTGTTAATATTATATAGGGGACCTAGAGTCCTATTGTATCATCACCTGCCCTTGGGCGAATCACAAATAAATAAATAAATAAATAAATAAATAAATAAATAAATAAATAAATAAATAAATAAATAAATAAATAAATAAATAAATAAATAAATAAATAAATAAATAAATGAGTAAATAAATAAATAAATAAATAAATACATGTAACAAAGACCAAAGAGATATGATATTATACCGTAAAGTGCATCAACGCATCTTAATGTAAGTACTCCAGCTACTCTTAAGGTGATTCGACCGAGAGTAGAGTATTTAAGTATTTAAGTGATGTTTTTGCAAGTCTGTCTTGCTGAGTGATTTGGATCAATTTTGTCTCGTGTTTTAAAGCATTAAGTTATGCTGTTTTTGCAGTTTGTCTAGCTGAATGATTTCGAGTTTGTCTCGTATTTATAAAGCATTACTGAAGCGATAACGTTTTTTTGCATGTTTGCCTCATTGGGAGTTTGCCCCGTGTTTTGAAGTATCAATGGTCGTGTCATGTTTTTGCAATGTATTTCAAAGGCCTTGTGTAGCTTAAGGATACAGGATACCCCAAACGACCGCCTTGTATTCAAAGCGCTCTAGCACGAAAAATGTCATTTTAAACCCCAATAAAGTATATATTTTCTGAAAGCTGAATAAATGGAGCATCAGAATATTATCTCACGTTTGTAAAATAATTTAAGGCATTTCTAAAAACTCGAGTAATAATAATTTTTATATACCTTCAAACGCCGAGTTCCAGGTCAGCTGGAATTTAATGATATTGTTTGCTAATCACTTTTCTGAGTTCACGACATATCACTTGTCAAAACCGTGTCTCCGATTTTTGATAAGTTGTCCCGTTGCTTTTCTATACAAGTCTAAAGATGAAGGTATGAAAAATATGCAGTCTATTCAACCAAACAAGCGATAACTTTTAAACAAAAATAAAAACAAAAAATCGGAGACACGGTTTTGAAGTTCAATTATGTGGGATGATTTTCCCCAAGTTTCATAAAAATCCATGAAAATCCTTTTGACCTGGAACTCGAAACGCATAGTCACTTCTGCGAAATTTCGTCTCCAAGAAATCAGCCAAAACTTATTTTGGAGTCGTGTGGCCCGTGTGTTTGCTTAGGGGATTAAGCAGCAGGATACTTTAGACCAGTAACAAAAGTTGAAATGACAGATGTTAACCAGGTCACTGTACCTTCGGCCGCGAAAGAAGCACTCATCAAAGTAGCAGTGACTAATCAGTGACATTGCCATTCAAAAAGTATATTTTACTGCTACAGACGGACCGACTCTAAGATGGGATGTTAAAGAACAAAATTCTTTGCTGTTACACACTGAACATAGGATAAAATATATATCTAACCAAAGGATTGTTAAAATAAATTCGATGTTAGGACGATGTCAAAGGTCAAGTAAACTGAAGTAGCAGATACACATCAACACTTACAGGACTCAAAAAAAGCTTTTTCGTCATAACTTCTTTTAAAAATAATTTTCTGCGAATTTTTTTTCTGATTATGAAAGAAAAAAGCATTCCTTTTAACAAATTGTGAAAATTCAAAAAATGCCGTTTTGAAGCAATTTGGGGTATCCTGTATCCTTAAGTGACAACTATTCGTACAACTATGTTTCGTGAAGGCATTTTGTAATGACAGTTTATTGTCTCGGATATGAATCGGATGAAGTGAACAATATGTGTGTAGTTCTTAGGTTACGAACAAACAGCTAATTAATAAATCAGCGGGTAATTCACGTGCACACGTTATAATCATAACTGAATGAGTCTTCAAGCGCTCACTTCTGTGTGTTGTTCTTTGTTTAGAGAGATATCAAAGAATTGCTAGATGAGTTGAAAGCTTTGAAAGCTACAATTTCAAAGAACTCTGTTGAGTCTGCTTTGGACATGGTGAGACAGTTGGCCACTAGACCGGTTACTTTGGTCGACGCCTATGCTCTCGTTGCCACCCTTGGCCAGTTAGCGGAAACCAACAACGCAGAGAAGAAGAAATATGATGCTATATACAAACAATGTCGCCCTCTGGTGAGGGAACCTCGATTGGCGGCCATAGTGATCCAGCTGTTGGGTGATAAAGATGAGCGGCAGGTCAAATACATAAGTTGTTAAAGACCAGCACCCTACCTTTGACGGTGCCTGGACCAGCCCCCATGCTCCCATATCCCACGCGTCGTGGGCGTGGTTTCGGCCCCTCAGGCTGGGGTAGGGGAAATGCCGAAGGCAGGCGTTGGAATGGCTCACCAGCACGGGAAAAATGTTTCAATTGTAAGAGGTCGGGGCATTTTATAAGAGATTGCCCAGAGTGAAGGCAATAAGTATACGTACAGCCCCAATCATTCTTTAGACATGTCATTATTTAGTGAAACGTAAAGTACAATGTATAGCCGACACTTTGAGCAATTGTTGTTAGTTGAGTAAGTAATATTGTGTGTACCTAAAATACAACCTCATAAATATACATATGTTTAGAGTATATTTCAGTTAACCTATGAGTAAAGGACATGCAGTTGACCATTAGCAAATGATAGTGATAATGAAATGAAATAAAAATAAATAAATAAATAAATAAAAAGTTGTAGTGTTGTAGCTCCTGATATTATACATAAATTGTTTATTCGTTTTTCACCCATAGCCGAGTTACTCTGAAGGGGTTATCATATATCCTTCATTACTCTGTCCCTGGACAGGGTATTTCGGGGTTGCTTGCTTCGGGGTTTTCTCTCCTTATTTTTGTTATCGCCCAGTGTAGTTATGCGGGTTAACAAAGAAATTTGATTTTTGTTGCAGGATTCACGTAAACAGAAAAAAACTATATCATTTTCAACCTGAAGATCTAGTACAACAAAAAACTTCCATCTCTTGGTGTGACTGGGAGGGAACACCCCACAAGGGGGGACCCCAATCCCTTCTGTAATGGCAGTGTCAGAACTTGAAGCCAAAGCTTCTGTAAGGGATCTATTATTTCGTAACCACGATCACTTTGTGGCTGATGAAGTACATAGACATGTAGACCAATGGGAACAAATATTGGACCTGGAACCAAAACACAAGGAAATTCTTGGTTACGTAAAACACAAGGTCAACCTCCACGAGTTCGTCATCCCATTTAAGGGGGATTTTCAAGGTTTACGATTCTCCTTCCCCGCCAAGTATAGTCTTTCCAAACAGCAACTTATGTCTAGGCTTTGAGGAGTTTATCACCCATACCATTTTTCCAATACCAAGTCAATCCCCCTCATTTAGTAATGCCTCTTACGATAGAACCTACCAAACCTCGTATGTGTCATGATGAAAGATTTCTGAACCTGTGGATAAAAGATCTTCCACTACAACTCGACTATCTGTCTAACTTACCCAGATACGTGGGCCTGCAGCATTACCAAGTGACTATGGATGATAAGAGTGGGTATGACCACATTTTACTGGAAGAAGAATGTTGCACCTTTTCCGGGTTGGATTGGACGGCGGGTACTTTGTGTATAACACCATACCGTTCGGTTGGAAGGCAAGCGCATACCTTTATCTAACCATTGGCATGGCCGCTACAAGCTACATTAGGTCTTTGGGTGTGCCATGTAGCCAATACATAGACGACAGGCATGTTGGACAGTTGAATCCCGGCGTGTTCGCTCTAATAAGACCATGAGCTTTTCTGATTTGGATCTAGCTGAGGCTGCTGGTTTTGTTTGTGTCAACCCTTATTTCTCTTGGGTACTTCATTGGTCTTACCAAAAGATCTCTAACTCCTTCACATCTAGTCAGATTCCTGGGATTTCTAGTGGACTCGGAACGCCAAGCATTCATCCTGCCCGATGATAAGATGGTAAAATTTGGATATTCTGAGCAAGTGAAGTGTATCACAAACAACACTCCAGCGTCTGTCGGGAAAGATCTCCTCATTTTGTATAACAGTGCCTGCAGCCCAGCTTTATGCATGGGAAATCTACCATGCTTGCTCAGGATATGTCAAATCGTCACATGCAATCAAGGTGTCAGGTGCCCTTAGGAAGGAAATTAAGCACTGGCGCTTCCTCGACACCTGGAAAGATTGCCTCCCATGGACATGTGAAAAACATGCGGTGGTCCGGTTTTTAGCGACTCCTCGGAGTTCGCATGGGGAGGCGTGATTAGTGCTCAAGATAAACCACCTTTTGATTGATGAATTATTTTTGTTTTTTATAAGGATTAGGCTAGGTCTATACGAACAGGATTAGGATCTCAGTTTCAACATAAGCATTTCATCTGTTAGCAGAAAAGTCACAACGTGGGCAAATTATTTATATTTTGCACTTGGCACACAACCAATATGGGCCGCACGGGAGATGGTTGATGAGCACATGCCCCAGGGATTCAAAGATCTGTATCCCACAACCTGGGTGATACTGGATTGTACAGAGCTATTTGTACAAACACCGTCATCATTGCTACTACAGTCACAGTTATATTCCTCGTACAAGAGTAACACAACTTTAAAGGGCCTTATAGGTATAGCTCCACATGGCGCTGTCACTTTTGTTTCATCTTTATACACAGGGGCCATTTCTGATAAAGAAATAACAAGGTGTAGCGGGATATTAGATCTCTTAGAAAGAAACGACACAGTTATGGCCGACAAAGGGTTTGACATTGATGATTTGTTGCTGGCAAAGGGTGCGAAATTAAACATCCCCTCATTTTTGCAAAGTAAGGGTCAGTTTTCTTTGAAAGAAGTGCAGGAAACCAAGACAATCGCAAAGCTGCGCATTCACGTAGAAAGAGCTATCAGGCACATAAAAGAGTATCATATTTTTGATTCAGATGTGCCACTGAACATGATGGGCACTATCCCACAAACTTAAACAGTAATTTGCTTATTAACGAACTTTCAAGGCCCTCATAAAAAAATCATTGAATACTAGCTTTGATTTACTCAATGATGTGGTAGATGAACTTTAATTCAATTTTTATACAATTTATGATTGATATTTATTTTTTCACTTATTTATCACTATTCATTTAACATAATACCAGTGAAAGTCTTATAAACTAAGATAAAATACAATGGTTTACTTAATTATTATAATTTATTTAATATTATTATAATTATAAAAATATTAGAAAATATACAGTGCTATTCATTTAGATTGGAAATAATGTAATGCTTGATATATTTATGTTGAAACTAGACAACATTTATGAACTGAAAAAACTTTGTTTTGCCTTCATTGGCAAAGTCACATGTAATTTGATGGTACAGAAATTAACACTGTATATTTATAAAAACTAGGAACTGTTTTGTTAAAAAACATTGATTTATCTTAAAAAGTAATTGAAATAGAAACTGTCAACTTTGTCTTTAGCTTTTTCAAAAAAGTCAGGATCAAATAAAATCCTTTCACAATGATATACAGAATCACTGATGTAACTAAAAAAGTCACACCACTCCAACCCCGTCAAAGCCATTTGGCACTGCACTTGATAATAATAAAGGTGATTCTTCTTAAGCATCAGCTTACTGTCAGTCCCAACTGTTATGTACTGAACTGTAGTAAAGTTAGCAGTGCCCTCCTTTACAACCTTCACCTCCAGGAGTCCAAATGGTGTAAGGCCTTCATCATTAGCCTGAGGGTCATACACCTTGCGGTCCGGCGAACAGCAAAGCCAAGGGCAATGAGGGTGGATGATCAGTCCTGATGGGTAGATGTTGACCTTTCCTTCTTTTGCAATATTTGCATATGTCATTGCTGCTGTTGGTTCAATGTCAATGCCCCGTTGCATATCAGCAGTAACAACTCTCTTAGATGGGTTTAGCTGTTTGACTACATTTTCAAATCCTGACTGCCTTTTATAGACTAGGCCAAATTTAATAGCTGAATTTTCCAGTGGTAAAGTAGGAAATGGTAGGCTAAAAAAGTCATTGATAGCATACTCCTGGGACAGCTTTTGCTGATATGAGAGCACTGATCCTTTGGGTACACTCCTAAACTTGCTAGAGATCATGACAGGTGTTTGAATAACATCCTTTGGAGCTATGGTTATCATCAATGGCTGAGGATCACGTCCAGTGAATAGCTCATTTCCCATGATAGGATAGAGCCTAGCAGGCGAATACAGTGTGCTTTTTATAAATTTAGCATAGTTGGCACCTTGCTTTGGCTTTTTTACCATTAGCTCTCTTACTGGTTTGGTGGGTATCTTCCTTTCTCTAGGTACACTCCATCTTTGGGGCATACTGGTACCTGTCAAATCATCCGGTATGGCATTGAACCCAAGCGTTTTACAGTGTGCCATGTAAAATAGCAATCCCACAACGTGATGGCAAAATCCTCCTACACCAGCTACACATGAACAACGTCCCTTCATTGCCTTTGAGCCCAAGCCTACCTCAGCTTCGAGTGTATGTGCTGGCTCGCTTTCCTTCATTGATCGATGGCATCTTGACTTAACCTTTTCTTTGTTTTGTGAATAGGACACTATACATGCCGGGCTGGCGCTGGCTCTGGGTTTCAATTTCGAAGTCAGCAGTTTGTTATCAAAATGGCAGCCGTTTCTAAGCCGTTTGACTGCATTGCGTGACACAGCATGGTCTGTCAATTAAAAGGTGATCATATTAATATTTAGAGCATATTATAGGATAGATCGTTGTCACATGATGGATGGATTCAACATGGATGCCGAGGTGAGTTTTCATTGATCTACAGCTAGAAATCGAATATTTTTGCCGTGTTTTTGAGTCCTGTAGGTAGATTAGGGCTTGAATTTAAAGAGCAGACATGCTTTTACTAATTCGTGAAAAAACAAATCTTAAAATCGATTTATTAAGTTTTTGAAACAGCAAAGTTGCTCTCGGTTATCGTCTCCAAATGTCGGCTTCAACAACTTTTCATCCCTTGTTCTTAGATAAGAAAAGAATGGTTCTGCCCGCCAGAATGATAGTTTGCCTCAAAACTCGTTTGGCATTAGCAGCTCGATCATATATCTTGAGCTCAACAAACATAAAAATTGTTTTCAGCTAGAGACAACAATTTAAAGTGATTCCTATCAGTTCAAGATCTCGAATTAATATGTCTTAAAGGAGAATAAGGTTCAACTTGCTGATGTTTTTTACAATTATAGTACCACAGAAAATGCCCCACTTGATTATTATTAGTACATAATGGCGCTGCAATACTATGAAAAGGCCTATTATGTACTGTATTTGCCGTGTAAAGTTTTTTCATTTCAGACATAGCTCCATTTGAGTACTTGTTTGAAGACTTATAAACAGCAATGGTAGGTATTTATTGAATAGTTATTGTTTAAGGAAGAAAATAATCAGTTATTGCCAACGAGAAGTATCCAGCTGAATTTAAATTTTGTATTTAAAGAACATGGAAATACTTAGTTTGCCAGCTTGTTGAACCACTACACCTGTGATTATGGCAAAGGGAAAAAATAAGAGACGTAATTCTAAAACAATATCAAAGCAGCATTTTCCTGTTGGAGAGCTTGCGAAGAAAAGAGCAAACCTTAAAGAGGAATATCTATCAAGATCTAAAGTATTGAAGGAGGAGAAGAAGAGACTTGCTAATCTAAATGCAAAAGTAAGCTTTTAATTAAATTATTATATATTATAAAACGAAACCTCATGTTTATGCTTACAGTTTATCTGATTAGCGTAGGAAAAGCCAGCTATAACAAGTTATATTATTTTATATTATTAGGCAAAAATACTGAAGGAAAAGGCAGACAGGCGGGAAGCATGTCAAAGTACAAACACCCAGAATAGTTTCCTATTACCAGAAACAAGAGAAAAGAGGAAAAGGGCTTTCAGAGAAAAAACAACATCAGTTGTCGATGAACGTAACTCTCAGAGGCTTACTATAAAGCCAAGTTCTGCCTGCAATCGTAAAAAAGAAACATTAGAGGCATGTTCCCTAATACATGGTAGCAGTAGTGATGACCTAAAGCTATGTCTTGATGGTATGTGGTTTTCTTTCATTAATACAGTTAGCATAAATCAATTAGATGAGTACTTAATGCATTCAGATAGAGTTTGGTTTTTGGTCGCAGGTTGCGGGTTGCAGGTACGAAGTCGCGGGTGCGGGTAACAGGTCGCGGGTGCGGGTACCAAGTCGCGGGTCCAGAATTTTTCACTAAAAGGTATTAAATAGTGTGGTGAAATAGTAGCTTCTAAGAAAATATACTTTTTATATTTTTTTAATGTGATTTAGAGCTGAAACTTTGCTTATTTCAAGCCATGTCAGGTAACTCGTTAATGATCAACCTAGCAGCCAATCACAGTTCCATTCCAATCACCCTGGCAACCAATCACAGTTCCATTCCAATCACCCTGGCAACCAATCACAGTTCCAATCCAGCCAAACTGGTAACCAATCACAGTTCAACACTAACCTCCCTGGAGCTCCTGCTCACTCCAACCGGCAGAGAGTTATTCAGCCACCAGATGTCTGTTGGCATTCAGGCTTATCACCACATCCCTACGAACTAGTGATCCTGCCAAATAATGTAAGGGTGTGCTACGGTTGCGGTGTTCCATTGAAAATAGATATCGAAAGTCCCCATATAACGTCGTCATTAGGCATTGTGACAGAAGACTTATTCAGAGGGACCAGAGGACAGGTCAACCCGTCTTTTCTGTCGATTTCATGAACACGTACTACCACTTAAGTTTTGCACACATAAGGCGCAAAAATCCTAATTTCAATGGCAGCATAAACGTGTCCACAGAACAGTGCTAGCCGCTTGATTTAGAGCAAAGCAATTATATTTCGTCAGCTGATATTCAAACAGTACTAGTGTAATTTGAGGTTTTCATAAAGACGTATTTTTTTGTATTCCTTATTTATGTACTTAAGGCAACTATCGAACGAAGTAGACTCTCCATCAAATAATGCAAGTTATATATTGCGTGAGATTTTTTTGAACAAATTTATATATATTCTAATTAGTTGTGGCTTGTTGCTGTTTCTTGGTCAGTTTTAGGCCGCTTTTGAGAACCTCAGATGTTAAAGAGATCCTCAGGTAAACAAGCGAGATGACTTTAGAAATTTTTTTTTTATTTTTTTTTGGGGGGGGGGGGGGGGAGAGATATTTGGGGCAATTCTTGGGCTCCTGAATGGATTTATGTATTTAAAAGACAATGAAGTAATCGTTTCAAGACTGAGCCCAGAGTCATATTTTGTAAGCTTTTTTTTCAAATGGTACACCACTTAGACACGACGTGTAATCGTCAGAAACTAACAGAGAGTCAGAGATCGCAATTTTTTTTCTTTCGACAATGGCTCAATCGATGTATTATTTTAATTTTTGCGTGAGATAAGTCGAAGAAAACTTTTATCATATATTTGAAATCAGCATAATAAATTTTAGACATCATATGATTAGCTAGCTTCGAATTCAGTCATTTGAGTGTACCTGGTGGTCCTTTTAGCAGAATGATTTATATTTTCTTTATTCCTATTTCTGTATCTAAATTAATTGCCAACTACTGTACTGTACTGTAAAAAAATTCAAGTTAAAAATAGGACAAAATCAACCCACTACAAATGTATTTAAAGCAATTTACATTTTTATCATGCCATTAGCAGCGTAATTGTGATGTTTATTTTTCTTTATGTATCTATGGAAGCAAAAATAAAAAATAAATGAATGTTTACTTTTCCAGTACAACATCAGAGCTTCTTCTTTGAGGATACGACAGTTCATTTAACTTTTCAAGCTACTGTAAGATGTGTTTTAAAAGTAGAATAGTAACACTATAAACTTATTTTTGGATTTCAATCAGAGCAAGTTTGGTTTTTATACCTTATTACACATATTTATTTTATACCCTTTTTATATTTCTGGTGAAAAATTCTGGACCCGCGACTTGGTACCCGCACCCGCGACCTGATACCCGCACCTGCGACTTCGTACCCGCGACCCGAGACCAAAAACCAAACTCGCAAAGTCACCAAGGAAGCAATGGCTACCAAAAGAGGGTCCCTTCGTTGTGATGAAGGATCTCCCTCCCGGAAAGCCAGCTCTACTGAGGCCAGAACTCAGGAAATGCCCAACGGTCGAAAAAATGTCATCCTCCATGGAGCACCTCAAGGTAAGAATGACCCCAGAGCAGACCGTTTGGTGAGAAAATCTGGTAGAAGAAGAGCAAAAGAAAGTAGAGCAATGGGAGTTAATGTCTGATAGGGACTTGCATGAGGTAGGACAATGTTTTGACCTTCTGGATATGCATTATACAGATCCTGTAAAGGAGAAACCCGTAGAAAAGCCGGAAGTGCAAAAAAGATCGAAGGAACTAGAAAGACTTATTAACAAATCCAAAAATTTCCCAGAGGTAGGCAGCTTCAATATAGTACACGAATTCAAACCTGAGTTGTTAACTAACGTTTTATCTTAAGAAAAACCCATGAATAACATTGCCTGCCTTCGTAATACTGGTGACCTTTTATATTCATAGGTGGTTATGACAAAAAATCCTAAGCGTCAAGGAGATGAAAAAGAGCTAAGGAAAAAAGCAAAACAAAAAAAACCTTCAAAAAACAAGTAATAAGATCAGGCGGCCGAGTTATGATCTGCCGGAAAACTTCCGATTCTTAGATAGCTAACTAAGCTTGCTTATTTCACACCATTTTGGATTAAATAGTCGATAGCAAGCACGACGGTGAATCGAAACCGAGACATTTCTTCATATTTGTTATTACTAACTTGCCAACGTTGCTCAATTTGGATTCTTGCTGCGAAACCAGCTGAAATGGCACATTTCTGGCCGGTAGTCCACATGGCGAGTGGCACACTTGTCTCAAGTGGAATGCAGAAGGAGCCGAGTATAACACATCGCCACCGCTAAGTGCAGAGCAATGTCAGCTATCAGGATCGGCTTTCAAGAAGAGATGCAGAAAATGACATGCTGTATTCCGTAGTGAATTCGTACTAGATATTGAATTGACACTGGAGACTGTAGAATATTGTATGAAAGTTTCATAATAAGTTTTCATATCGCAAAATGCACCGTCTGATTGGTTAATTTACGTTTTATCCCCCCCCCCCCCAAAAAAAAAGCGCAACTTGATTGGTTGAGCCGCGTGACAATCCACTGTATTGGCAAATCGTGTGAATAGCCCGATGCAAGCCCAAATCGGGGAAAAAATGGATCAGCTTGATTCACGAAATCTTTAGCATTGTCACAGACTTCCTAATATCGGCCCGATTTTTCAAGTCATATCAGGATTGAACCAGACATTGTAATACCCTAACTAAAGTATGTGCACGATATGCTTCCCGGCCGATAATCGTGTTGGCTTGAATATCGAAGTACGAATATCGTACTATCTGGCGCCAAAATATTAGCGGGTGAAGCGTTGGCTCAAACAGTCCTATGCCTGTGTGTCCCTGCACTGATGATCAAGGTAAAAGATAAACTGCTTTTGTATATTTAATGTAATGTTTATGATCTTTTCCATGTAAAAAATGGGTTGCATTGACAACAAGTCAAACAACACAAATCTTACGTGTGCTATGTATATGCATGTAATTCCCGTTTTAGAAAGGTCATTGACTTAACCTAAGCTGTCAACACGTTCATAATTACTTTTCCATATGAAAGCCCCCTGATTGGCTGATTCACGTTATCATTCCGAGAGGCTACGTATCGTATTACAAATCCCTTATCTGATTGGTCGATTCTTGGTATGAGCCCGCAGCAATGATTTTCCAATGATTTTAAGACTTCCTATTGGTGGAAATTCGGGAAATTTTCGTAAGCGATTACATTTTTAAATGGCGTTTTCCACTTTTAAATGAACGCTTGTTAGATGCCATTTCAAGGTTTAACAGAATTATAATTGATCCAACAGTCATTTCTGAATTACAGAGTGCTGCACTCTTTATTTTAACACCTGCTCTTTATTTCTAAACAGGGTAAGTCCTTCAATTTGGACTATTGGTTATGCCGTGCCTTTTTATACAAAGTTGCTGTACGAGAAGTTTAATGTAGGACTAGGCATCAATACGATGCAAGGCAGAGAAGCGAAGCATGTACAATTAGCTTCTTATGCAAAGCACACTACGCGCTCAAACCGCTGGTCCTTAGTCATGCGCCACAAGTTTATTAGTACTATCTGGTTAAGGCAGGCTGACCCATTAAGTTTCCATTGCTACAAGTCAAAGGAAAAGTATATTCCTGATCTAAGGAAACCAGAAGTTTGTTATTGTGGATTTAGTAAGGGTCCTCATGATGAGCAGTGCACTTATTGCTCATCCAGGTTATATCAGGTGTCTCAATCTAGTTCACAGGGCAAATTAACTAATTATATTTGCAACCTTTTAAGTGTAGAAGGGTAGGGTTATGCAGGCTTTTCTGAATCATAGAAATCATTCATAATCTAATCATTTCACATTTTTTGTGTCTTTACATTTTATATACTTTAATACATTTGCAAACGATTTCACATTTTATGAATGGCTTAGTATTCTTATATTTAAGATATTTTCCTGATATAGATTATTTATTTAAGTTCTTATTTAAGATATTAAATATTCTAATATTTAAGATATTCAAGTTTTTAGATAAGTTATATCTAAGTACTCGTGACATTTTTAAAATACAAAAAATTATTACTTCACTTACATTGTAAGTTTAAGATATCCAAGATTGTTTATTAATAAATTATTTCGATATTGAGCATCATCTCGTCGATCATTTGGTTTCAACTTTACTGATAAGAGATCAAGCTAAGCACTTTATAAAAACACTATTAAAAAGAGTACTTAACTTAATTTACTGTCATTTTGAGTGCTTGTCCTTCGTCAGAGTAAAAAGCTGATTTTTTACTCCGACGAAGGGGAAGCGTTCAAAATGACAGTAAAGTAAGTACTCTTCTTAATAGTGTTGCAAATTTCCTTTCACCCGTTATTGTATTTCATTACACACAGACACAGTCCATACTAGTTTACCCGCTAGTTTCCACTATGTATGGAGGTGAGAGTAGTGCATTGGGTATTTCACTGGTTATTTTGCAAGTACATTAATTTTCAAGTGGAGTATACCTTCTGTATAAAGGAAAGAATTCACAAAAGTCTCTTTGTATTTTAAACTTTCCAAGACCCTCATTTCTTGTTCCTAGGTATTTGCCTATGAGGTCACCTGAGGTTATATATATTAAGAGGGATCCTGAAAGGTAATTAAATGGGAGCTGATCTTTGCTTTTTTTTAGGGTTTGGGTGTTGGCACTGTGACAGGGATTCATAAGCAAAAGCAATTAAAAAATGGGATTTAAGATTTAAAAAACAGGCTAGTTCTAATAAGATTTTAGCTTGGTTTTCTATGTGGATGCACATATTCTATAAAGCAAACTAAAATCAAATTACATTTATTGTAATCAATTTACATTTATTTTGAATGGTAGCAATTCTAAATGTGTGCGAATGCTGCTCTACACACAATACTGAATAACATCTTGCTTTTTATACTTTTTTTTTTTGAATTGATATTAATTAAGAATGCTTAAAATAAAATGTCATATTGAAAAATCCAATGGAAATGAGTCACAAGGAAAACTGTGGCTTCATTCTCCAACGGCGTATACCGGGGGAAGCCAGAATTCTAGCTGATGGTGGGTGTGCAGCACAGATGCCTTTAATCACCCCTTGTAGGATTGCTTGAAATCGAAGGGATCGAATGGCCAATCGAGAGCTACGACGTTTAAGTGTGAGAAAAGAACATGCTATCGTTCGGTATTGCCTACCTTCCATTAAAAAAGCGAAATTTTACCCATACTTGTTTCTACGTGCGGTTTCTTTACAAACCGCCGATGCAGACTTAAAGTTAAGTTAAGGATAACGCCAGTTTATTATTGTTTTCGCTGTGTTTATAAAACATGGCCATGGTTTTGTTTTGATATGTCTGTAAAGACAGACGTAAAAGCAGTCGGCTTTGCACGTTTTTACTGGTCCGTTTTGTATTTTGTTCTGTTTGCAACAAAGAAAATTTGTTGTCCGCTGAGTGGTTAAACCAGTAATGTTATATTCGTTCGGCTAACTCAACACAATGTTTAAAAAGAGTTAATAAGTTTATATTATCGCATCTTTAGATGAGGAAAAAGACACTCTTAAGCTCTTCCAACAAGCCCTTCAGTTCATCAAACGCAGTTGTTTTTGTTAGACGTCAGCCAACAATGTAACGGTTGTCATTGAGCATAACATAAAGATTTTCAAACTGTTACAATTTTTTTATCGCTCTTAGTACTAGTTAATATGGCAAAAGATAAGTTGGTTGAGAAAAACCACCGTGTGTGTCTCCTCACAAATGGCAAAAAAAAGGGGAAGAAACTATTGAAATTCTGAAGGCTGTTTCAAACTTCACCTTCAAAACAGTTCTCTGAGTGATTGTCAAAACGCAAACGCCTACATCATCGAAATCAAGGTCTTCTGCGTTGAATCGAAAATGTAAGTTTAAAATTTTTTAAGTGAATATATGTAATGATATAACAATTGATTGTGTTGTTTGCACCACATTAGAATAGATATATCCCCCCCCCCTCCTCCTCATTGATCTGCCCTTCTTTGTATTTCCCCTAGATCAATTTACATTGCTGCTTTAAATTATATTGAACAATATTCATGAGTGTTGTTTCTTGAAACATTTATTAAGAAATGCAGCCAGGCTGTTTCGGTTTCGAAATTAGCTTTTGGATTCCATGCTCAAATGCAAACATTGTTTTATTGGGCAGGATTTTCATCCTCACACTTTGTTCTCTTCTTTTTGTCAGATATTGTACCTTTATTCCAACAAACCCAAAACAGGACGACTTTGTGAGTTATGCAAACTCGGCCCTAACAAAAAAGGGAACTGGAAGGCTTGTTTGTTCGCTAAGTGGACACATGTTTAAGACAGTTTTGGTTAAGAAAATAAACAAGTTCCTTGAAAGTGATCGGTATGAGTCAAGGATCAGCACCACTTGCTTTGGAAAACCGAAATGTACAAGATGTTTTCGTATTGTCAGATGAGGTATGAATAATGTTGTTAATAAAGTTTTAAAGATGTGATAGAGAATAGGCAATGTGCATAGGCTCGAATTTCTAGCGCTTTGTTCTGTAAGCATTGACAGATGAGCAAACACAAGAGAAAAAAGAAATAGAATAGAAACAATAATTCCAAATTTTAATTCTAATTTTCTAAAATTCTAAGTTTGATTGTAATGGTTATTTTTACGTTCAAGTTGACATCCTGGGTGATTTGATTCCAAAAAAAGATCAAAAAATTGTTTACATTCCTGGAAGCAACACGGTTGGAATTGTAGTTCATACACCATTGACTGCAGAACCGCTGAAAAAACATCATGCACATAAGAATTCTAAAATTCACTTATTTTTATAGTTTATTTCTACGTCGTTGTTATATGATTTGTTACGAAATGTTTCCACCCATTCCTGTTCCATTCCAGTTTCATTCTTAATAATTTCTTTGGATTTTTAATACGGGTTGCAAAAGCTGTTTTTAAGCACATATTCAGGGCTACATTGTTGGCACTTGGCTGCTTTTCAATGGGGATGCACGCTGACATACTACGTAACAAATTCGATGGAACTCCTGTATCCATTTTTGTTGGCAAATCTGGAAGAGAGAAAACATATAGTCTGACGTGGAGACTAGCTGTTCTTGGTGAGTTAATATGAAGAAGTTCTCAGCACCCCTACCAAAAAAAAAAAAAAAATCCAAAACACCGCATATGATATCACTTACATTGTAGTCTTCATCCGAATCTCTGGCGAATATATCCCAAACCCATCATCGTTTGGTTCGAAATAATTCCGAACTCGAAATATTTTGGTTAAAAATAATTCCGAACTTGACATTTTTCTTAATCAAAGCCATTTCGGAAAGCAACTTAAAACTCGGAATATTTTTACGAATGCCGCTGCATAAATAATTGTATTTGTGGAGAAATGGAAAATTCCATTGGTTGATTATGAGCTTCTGTTACCAAATTGCAAGGGCAATCAATTGGGGGAAAGTAATTATGTCAATTCATTTCATCAACCAATTAGACGAGAAAAAAGTCATGTAAACTTGGTTAACAATGAAAACTAAAACAATTTTCAAATCTCCCATTTTTAGATTTTAATGTGCACATTCCACATTCCCCCTCTGAAACATGGTTCAAACAGAATATGATAGTAAAAAGTATGCGACGAAGGAGAAGATGATGTGAACTTTGTAGGTCAGCTGTTGACAAACTTCTGATAATCAAACGCAAGTTGCAAACAATGATTTGATTTATGCAGGGATAGATAAATTAATAAGTAAAGGAGTGAGTTTGGAACCTTTCATTGATACTAAGAATCTTCATTTAAGCAAATGAAACAGCACTGAACACAGCATCTGACATATGCACATGTAGTAATTAAGTGGTAGTGCTTCTCCCTTTTATTAAGTTACAGAATTAATACAATCTAAGTGCAAGAAAGAATAGCCCATTTTGTTATCATATAGGTACAATCATGTATATATATTATATGTATACATATTATGTCAAACTTGTAAGTCTTGAATTAGTGAAGGTTTTTCACCAATAATTTAATGTTTTGTTTTGAAATTAAATATATGATGGACTACAAAGCTAAGTCACCTTTACGTATGTATATTTTGTATGATCAAATTTTCTTCAAATAAACCATCAGAAAAACTGAATTAATCTTGTACAATCCTTTGCTTCAAGATTGAGTGCACTGTATAAATACATTCCCCCTATTTTCATAGTACAGTGATTTTATTTGACCCTATAGAAATTGTAGACTTGTGTATTAAATACCTAGTAAACATTGATCGTATTGTTTTTTTTTTGGTGAACATTGTTTGAATATTTTACTCACCTTTTTTACTATATAATTATTTATGGGTCAAGTGAAATCACTTTATTAACGGCATGATCTAATTATAACAACCATCACTATGTTTTACACCAATTCAATTCAATATCACAATACTTAATAACCGGTCGAACCCTCTATAGTTGATGGAAAATTACGGGTGACTCAGTTAATTAACATATGTTTTATTCTTTAAATAGGTTCAATTATAAGTAGTGATGATGATATTATCTGGTTACTATCCAGGTCCTGTTGTTGGGGAAAATGAAGGAGAAAGTTATTTCTTGAAGATTGTCATAGCATGTATATGTACCTCAAGGTATTATGGGACATTCCTCCCACCGACTACACGTGGGATTAGTTTGGATTCCATGTAAGCATGATAGATGCAGAATAAAGAACCCATATCACCCAAGAAGAAGTATACGTCAAAGAAATAAGCCTCTATAAAGTTGATTTTAAACATACACAAGACCAGTGTGCTCGCAGAAGTTATGTACTGAATTATATATTTACACTTACCAACAAAGATACTGATGGCACATATCATACAGAGTTTGTCATTAAAAGGAAAAAAGTTTGTAAAGACGCATGGTGCCATGTTCATGACATAAACAAAACAAGCTAGCTTCCTCTAGTCATTTGAACAATTTAGGAAGGGAACTAACACCGTCTAGCATGGTAACAAAGGCACAAGAAAACCATCTGAAAAAACCCAAGAGTGCATTGCCTGGTTAAAGTTCTTCATTTCCTGTGTGGGCCAGTATCAACCAGACAAAATGACAGTACATCTTCCATTCTGTTCTGTTTTTATTGGCATTTACAAAGAGATGGTCGAAGTATGTACAAAGAGATGGTAGAAGAAAAACAAGCAATTTGGTAAAACTGGTGTTTTTATGTCACAGTTTTATAACATCTTTCAGAACGATTTCAAAAATGTGAAAATACCAAAGGTAAGCTTACACTGAGTATAGGAATTAGAGCAGTTTTCTTTTTAGTGGGAAATGTACAGCACTTACTTATTTACAACACATATATGGTATGACTTAGCCGTAATGTTTAAATGGTTTCCCATTTTCTTCCAGAAATTCATCCAATCACAATGTTGTAAGGTTATGGTATGGCTACAAATTTATTGCATTGTTTCCAACTCATACAGAAACTCTCTTATATGACTGACATATATCAAAATTTGTGGTTGCAATTATATTCCTAATGGAGTGGGATAAAAAAAGATCAGACAAAGTCATCATGTTGGAAGATGGTGAAAGTTTAAACTGAGCTTATACGAGCTTACTTTAGTTATAACCAAAGACTCATAATATAAGCTGATCAGCATCTTATCCTAATCGAAAATCCATTTCCTTTCTAGGAAAATCGCTTTACAAAGTGTACTGATCGTAAAAAATACAAGGACGTCTTGTTGGATAGGCATCATGGTAAAGAAATGAAAACTCAATCCAAGAAAAACTGAGTATACACCTGGATAATGTATTATATCACAATGCATTTATATTGCTAGGGAGAAATTGGTTTTCCCAAAGCATCATATTTCATGAAGTAAATTACCTTTTGTTATTCTAAAGCCGCTGACCATCAATTTTTTAATAATTTTCTAATTACTTGTTATATATATTCACAAATTCTGTGTTGAAATAATCACATGACCTATACCAAGATACATATATGTGCAAGATCAAATAACAACAAAAAAGACACTTGGTAGTCAAATGTTTGTTGTTTGTTGATTAATTCATAGGAGAGAAAGAAATGTTTATTGGCTACATTGGTATCAGGCAAATATCTAACAATCAAGGACGATGCCATGGACCAAAATACGACAGTAATTCAACGAGAAAGGAGAAGTACAAAGGCCATCTGCAACTTGACAACTGTTGGTACACATCTAGTCGGAGGAATTTTCCATAGTGGCCAGTCCACCGATGGGAAAGACATTTTTGAATCATTTGATACTATCACTGGTCTCATGATCAGAAGTGTTATATACTAAAGGAATAACAGCCATAACGAATGGCTTGGTCCGGTAAAAGGTATGTTACTTTAATGAAGATATAATATTTTGAAACTATTCATTTTTGCAAAGAAATGTATGTTGCCTAGCAAGCCTCGTATTCATACTAGGCACATACATTTATTTCCAAAAATTCCACAAAATTTCATAATTTTGTCAATTTAAGGACAATTTTTACGTAACTTTATAATTTCACTAATATCAATGAGACAAATTGGATAGTAAACTTCTTTTCCTGAAAAAGCAAATATTTTATAATGTCATGTTACCATGATATAGATCGTATTCAGTCACGTGACCTATTCATTAATCGACCGCCACATTGGTGCACATGTAATACAAACAAATACAAAGCAAAGAGATTACAGCGCGACGCGCAAAAGTATGACCACATTTAATGTATTCGCATACTTTCGTTTGGATCAGCCAATCAGAGTGCGAGTCGAATGTAAACATGATAGATTCTTCAGCTGGTTTATCTTTATCTCTTGGTTTGTATGGCTTTAATTTTTGTTAAATAAAAATGAATCGAATAAAACATTCAGTAGAATATTTTATAACTTTAGTAGAATACTTTCGTAAAAGTGAGCAAATCTAACGAAGCGAACGGCTTTTGCGTTCGAAAAATTTATACCGGAAATGCGGACTGCGATTGAATTTCAAAACATTGAAATCATAACTGAATTTTTAAATTTACTGATACGTTGAATGTATGGTATACATAACTGCAGAAATAAAGCTGTTGGGTTATAGATTCAACAATTTATTCGTATCTGATAAATTTATTACAATCATTAAGTAACACAATCTTTATAAAACAAAATGTTGGTTGGACGTCAAGGTACGTATAAGGCTTAAAAAATAAGCAGTCTTTTTAATCTACGTCAAGGAATTGAAAATCATGTTCTACAATCATTGTGTTTTAGAAATCCTTGTTCGTCAAAATCAGTCTGGTGGTATATACGATCACGGCCGCCGGCATTCCCAAGTTCTTCGTGAGCATATTCTAGATCTGCACCATCTGAATTTTTCTCAACGTGAAATAGTTCGAGCTACCAAAGTTAGCAAGTCTTTCGTCCAAAAAGTCGTTGATAGGTATGATAAGGAAAACATTTCCTTACCAGTCGTGAAAGCTTCAACTTGTGGTCCGGTCAGAAAAATTGACAACACAGTTCTAGAATACCTTGAAATTGAGAAATTACAAAAGCCTTCCACCTATGCCAGCGAATTGAGAAACAGACTTTTATTAGATGGAGTTTTGGGCCGGGTGGACCTTCCCTCAGGTTCTCAAATAAACAGAAGATTAAAGAGCGACCTTTTGATGTCCAAGAAAAAAATCACAGTTCAGCAGGCTGAAGCAGATAATCCTCGTACAATGGATTTAACTGATGAATATCTCTTTGAAATTAGTCAAGTCCATCCTTCAAAGATCCATTTTTTTGATGAGAGCAGTGTGATAAAAACCACAGGTAACAGGAAATACGGAAGCGCAGCTATAGGTTCAAGAGCATTTGAGGTACAACGTTATAGTTCTGATGCAAATTTTACAGTCAATCTCCTTGCATCATGTACAGGTGTTGACTATTTTAATATTATCGAAGGCCCCTCGAACGGTATAGAGCTTCTCTACTTTTTCGAGGAAGCTTTGCAGATTCAAAATCCAGATGGCTCTGTCATACTGGAAATGGGGGACACCGTCGTCATGGATAATTGTGGGTTCCATCATGGACATTTCGTCGAGCCTTTGCTCCGAAATATGCTTGATCAACATGGAGTACGTCTACTTTTTCAGCCACCCTATTCTCCCCACCTAAACCCATGTGAACCGTGCTTTAACCAGATGAAAGCTTTCCTTAGAAAAGAACAACAACTTGCTAACCAAATGACCAAGATTGCAATTGGAATGAGCCTGCAGAGAATCACGGCAAATAACACCATGAACTATTTCAAGCAATGTGGATATCTGTAGTTTAAGCAGTGAAACAAATGTTAGGCGGCTTTTACTTGTGAATCAAAATATTGAAATAATTTGGCCGAGATCGCAAAAAGATAAGACAGCGAGCAATACTCTATGTCTAGTAAACCCGAATTCCTAAAAATTGTTTCAAATGCTATCTATTGTAACTCTAGTTGGCCATTTGGCACATAGTTTAATGCTAATTCTAAGGCTTGGAAGATCTGGAATAAGTCCTCTTGGGAACAATAGATATGGTATTTGCAGGGAATAATAATTCCACCTCCTTGAGACCAAACATGTGGCCACGGTGGCTGGCTTGCTAATGGCAACGATGTTATTTCACTGCAAAGCGAAAAAAAATGAGCGATTCATTTATCAAATGTTCCATTAGTTACTAATGTAGTAGCTGAGTAAATACACTTGGCTTACCATAATACTTGTATCTTTCCTATATAGAAGCATAATAAATCGAAAATTGTGGAGCATAGACCTGTTGGTACATGACCAATAACTTTATGGTTAGAATAGATTGCCACCGCCTTGGGATCTCTTATGTTTTCAGGCTCACAAAAGCATTCGTAGATGTCTCCAATTGCTACTGCATGCTGATACACATGATGACCTTTAACGACAGCGTTTCTTACTTCTAAATGTGGCATTCCTGCGCGGGCTGCACTAAAATCTTTGCACACTTTGAACTCGAAGATACATGTGTTTATACGCCAAATCAGGTTATAACTGATTGACAGACGTCAGGGATAACTATCTAATACGTGGTGTTAATTTCAGTCTAGTTCTAAACAAAGACGCCGAAGGTTTTTAGATGGGAAACACGAGTAATTATGGCGGGCGTGAATAACACTGAAGTTTTTCAATGGCTACGATCTATTTCTGATGAAACTATAAACCTTGAAAAAAGATCAGCTCGATTTCATTCAATGGGGTTCTTTTCTTTGAGGTCTCTAATGTACCTCAAAGTTACTGATATTGCAGATATTTTTGCCGAAGACTTCACGCCTCTTCTCCTTGCGGAAAAACGCATATTAGAGCGGGAATTGGAGAAACTCCAGATTGGAAATCAAGGCCTTGCAAGATCCGTTCTAAAGCCACTGAATGAAAATAATGGCAACTCAGACAAGGGAATGCCTACAATGACTGCAACGACGACTAATGTAGGATCATCATCTCATCATACTGGTACTTTGGCGCCAAAAGCCCCACTAGAACAAAAGCGGAATGAGCTATCTCAAAATGTAGAGGTCCTAGAAGTTCAAATAAAGAGTGCAGGTGAACACATCAAGACCTTACAAACCACATATGACAACTTGCAACCTTTAGCAGCATTTCGAAGTCGCCTGTGCAGTAAATGTCACAAGCCTGGTCATATCAAGTCATCTTGTACGTCGTCTTTGTGTAAGGATTACAGATTATGTAAAGTAAGAGATAAACATCCTGAACTAAAATCAGAAATAAAGCAGCTTCAGCAAGAACTAAAACAGTTGGAAAAACAACGCGATGATTCTGCGAGCGAACTAGAAAGATTTTCTTTGTCAAGAAAGCGAGCAACAGCCAACTTTTTCAGTGTAATGAGGCCTCGTCTAAGAGCTACAAATCTTGTAAGGTATGCCAATCGAACACACCTTGACACCGACCTTTTGGTTCTAGAAAGAGCCCTTGGAAAGAAAATCCCCGAAGATGAAAGCCAAGATTGGCAACTACCGACAATAATCGAGCAATTCAAGAGCTTGCGCATTCATTCCCTTATCAATACTCAGTACTAGTAGTTGAAACGTCAAACTATGAGCAATATGACATTTATCAAGTGTTCCGAATAATAAGCATTTTATATAAAGACAATTATCTCGCACCGATGAACTCATTTCTAGTTAAAGACGTTATCAAATCGGAAATATTTTGAGTTTGATATCTATAAAGAAACCTTATCCTTTTGTAGCCTCATATATACTGTCAAAATAGAGATCAGCGATGTTATATCATATATGAAGGGCCCTAATTACGATCGTTGTGTTATTTATTTCTTTGTTTGTAACAATATTTTTTAACTAAACAGTCTTTGTTCAATTTGACTTATTAAAATGAATTTATTTTGCGGTAAATTGAAAACTTTCGATAATTTTTGAGCTGGAGAAGATATGATCGGCTCCCTAAAATATTCACACTCAACTCGCACCCTGATTGGCTGATCCAAACGAAAGTATGCGAATACATTAAATGTGGTCATACTTTGTCAGCGTCGCGCTGTAAGAAAATGCGCGAAATGCGCGATAGTAGGCTGTGGGACCCGAAATGGGCGAGATAAAGATGTTTATATGGCAAGAATACCTTCCATTATCACAAACCAATGCGAAGAAGTGAAAAAATTGTCTGAGGAACGTCGAAATTCGTGGATTTCGGCGATTAGTAGAGAAGACCTTACCCGACGCCATTTTGGAAAGTGGTTGCGTTTGTGGAAAGCATTTTGTTTCGGGACAACCAGCTCCTCTGATGCAAAGAAACCACCCGAATTGGATACCGTCATTGGATTTGGGCCATAATAAACGTGCTTCGGGGGAAAAGTATCTCTCAAATTTAGAAACAGCCAATAAACATGAGAAGAGAGCAAGGGGCTTAGAAGAGAAGAGAGAACTTGCAAAAGAAAAAGAACTCGAACGTGAGGCTGAGAGAGAAGCAGAAGAAGATAAAAGATATGCCATTTGAAACTGATTCACAACCGGGAACCACCAAGGCTGGGACACAAACTGAGGAGTTTGATTTTATATTTCGTAACTCCAACAATTCTATCAAGAAAACCATCGAAATGTAGATAAATGCCTATATTTTTAATTTATTAACTCAAAAAGTGCATTGCGTTTAATATTCAAATAGAAACGGACTGAGGTTGAGAGGTAGTATTCCGAGCCCAAAATATGCTCTAGAACGGCGAAAATCAAAATTGCCTCCGTTCATAAAAAATAAAAGGCCAACAAGTCTATAAATTGTTTTGGTATTACTAGACACCAAATGCTATCATCTGGCAAAGTTTGAAGAATTTTGAGTTTTTGAGGTCTGCTCACGATGTTCGGTTTTTACAGACTAGCCCTCTTAATCATTGTAGCTGACAAAGATGATAACAAGGTTCAAAGGAGAGCATTGCTTTTGCATACAGCAGGAGAAGAAGTGCAGAAAATCGTGGAAACACTATGCCACCTGAAAGATGTAGTGTACTATGTATGGCTAGAGCTATTCCAGGACTGCCCAAGTGATCTAAAGGACTACTGGAACTACTGAGAGGATCTAAGCGTAGAGAATGGCCTAATACTTAAAGGTCATCGCTTGATCATACCATAAAAACTTCGACCAAAGATGCTGGGTCTTGTGCACCAAGACCACATGGGTACCGAGAAGTGTCTGCTGAGGGCCAAAGACTGTATGTTTTGGCCAGGAATATCCAAGGATATCAAGGAACTGACTTCAAGTTGTTCCACATGCATAAATTATCCCAAGCAACAGCCGAACGCACGACTGCTCCAGTATAACTTACCAAGCTTCCCTTGGCAGATGGTCTGTTCTGATCTATTTGACTACTGTGGATGTCAGTATCTACTGCTTGCTGATTACTATAGCAAGTTCCCAGTGATCAGGTAACTGAACACGACCACGCCAAGCGCCATTATAAATCATCGGAAGTCAATCTTTGCAGGATACGGAATACCAGGGGAGTTAGTAACAGATAACGGCCCACAATACAGTAGTCACAAGTTTGCAAAATTCTGCTCAGATTGGGGGTAAAGCATACCACAAGCTCGCCCCTGTATCCTCAAAGCAACAGGTTTAGCGAGAGAGTAGTGCAAACTGTGAAGAACCTGCTGAACAAAGCGGACGATCCAGGAGAAGATCCTTACATTGCCTTGTTGAAATATCGGACCACACCGGTCGATAGTAAACAACTGCCACCTGCAAAGCTTTTGAACCATAGCGCTTACCGGACACAACTGCCACCAAGTAGACGCCTACAGCGAAATGAAAACCAACGACGACTACTTGTTACAGCTGCAAAGACGCCAAGAAACACAACGCCAGTACCGGTCAGCGGTACATATTGTTAGTCACGTGACCGACCCTGGGTCGGCCATCTTGTTTTCCTAGTTCACTCGTGTCAAGTTGTTATTCCCCGAGTAAAGTCGTTTTGTTCAGTGTTCGCTTGTGCCTTGGTTGTTCCTTTATTCCTAACTGGCGTGGTGGCAGCCGTTGGTCCTACCCTAGCCTCTTCATCGCCTAACCGTGCTCAAAAAGCTCATAAAGAAGAACCAAAACAGCGTAAAGTCGCCGTGATAACACTCGTCAAACACCGACAAAATGGCCTCTACTCATCGAGCACCAAAGCAGTGGTGCTTAACCAAGACTGAAACCATCAACAGCTTCGAGAACTGGAAACAGAATCTACTGTACACTCTCTCTCTGGATAGTAATTTTGCTCCCTTCCTCACGGAAGGCTTCACGTGGCAAAAGAAGTCTAAAGCTCAACCACTACGTGGATTCCAAAGTGACGGTGAGTCTGTTCCACTAGCTAGCCGCTGTACTGCCCAACAGAAAGCAAATTTCTTAGAGCTTATGCTTGGCCAAATTGCCAACTACTGCCCAATTATCTCTCGAAGTTCACTAGTTAAAAGCTCTACATCCCTGGAGTTCATTTGGCAAACAATCAGACAACATTTCGGCTTCCAAGTGACAGGCGCCCACTTTATCGATTTCTCCGACATACATCTCGAACCAAATGAGCGCCCAGAATACCTGTATCAGCGATTAATGGCCTTCGTCGAAGACTCTCTAACGGCCTAACCCACCACGGTGAGGCAATGCCTGAGGATGAGGAATTATCTCCAACGCTAGAAAACCTTGTTGTCCTGACGTGGTTAAAGCTGATCCACCCTCACCTACCCAGACTTGTGAAGCAGCGCTATGGTACCGAGCTAAGATCTCGTACGCTTGCCTCCATCAAACCCGAAATTTCACAAGCTCTTGATTCGCTTCTTGATGAAATACACGCCGTAGATGATGCAAAAGTCCTGCGCTCAGCTGTTACCACTGAGTTCCGCCGCAATCCCCCAAGGGGCAGAGCTACGAACAAGACAACACATAAGCCGCCAAGACAGGAGAAAGTCTGCCCATTGTGCAAACAAGCTGGACGCCCTGAAATCCGGCATTTCTTAAGCCAATGTGAGTTCCTTCCCGATAACGACAAACGCTATATGGTAAAAGCCCGGCAAATCGTGGACATCCTGGATGAAGACCAAGTCGATGATAATGAAAGAGATCCATGTCCCCCGGCTTCCCAACACACCTACGACAAGCAGGTCGACGCACGCACCGTGGCTTTCAGGGTCCAGACCAGACAATCCCCCTACCTAGATGTGTTCCACGGCCACCACACATCCCGCATCACCATTGATAGTGGAGCTACTGGTAACATGATGCGCCAAGCCACCGCTATACGCCTAGGAGTTAAAGTCGTACCCAGCTCACAGTCTGTACACCAAGCTGATGGATCTTCTACCCTTAAAGTCCTCGGAGAAACAAGAATCACTTTCACCAGGGACAAACATAGTTTCCACTTTGAAGGCCTTGTCGTCGAAGATCTTGATGTCGAAGTACTAGCCGGAACTCCCTTCATGGAAACTAATGACATCGCCGTCCGTCCCGCCAAAAGAGAAGTAATCCTCGGTGATGGTTCAAGCTACCCCTACGGCTCGTCACAAGACCAAAGAGAAAACCCAACTGCCCGATATGCATTCCTGTTAAGATCCCCTTCGCAAGCACAGACCATCTGGCCTGGAGAGTTCGTAGAGGTAGAGCTACCAGCCGACGCTCCACCTGACTGCGAATACGCAATTGAACCCCGTACCGACGCCCCAAGCTTCAAGCGGTTAGCACCCTCACAGATATGGCCACAGCCAGGCATAGTGTCTAGCGTCGCAAGAAGAATCCGCATCCCAAATTTGACGTCTGAGCCACTCACACTCAAACGAAATGAACACTTATGCCAGGCTAATCTCACCTTCCATCCAAAAGAGTCAGTAGAAAATACACAACCCAAACAACCAACACCAGTGACGCCCATTGCAAAGAATCATTCTTCTGCCGTACAAGTCGACCCTGACAACCTCCTATCACCACAAGTGCAAGCAGAATTCCACTCAGTACTCCAAGAATACGATTCCGTCTTTGACCCGAACTTTAAAGGATACAACGGAGCCGCCGGTTCTTTCCATGCAAAAGTGAACATGGGACCGGTAGAACCACCCCAACGAAAGGGTCATCTTCCGCAGTACGATAGAGGCAAACTCGTCGAGCTCCAGGAAAAGTTCGACCAACTTGAAGCACTTGGCGTTTTCGAGACCCCAGAGGATGCAGGAGTCACTGTCGAATACCTGAATCCCTCTTTCCTAGTCAAAAAACCCAACGGCGACTACCGCCTTGTAACAGCTTTCGCTGACGTTGGCCGATACAGTAAACCTCAACCCTCCCTACTTCCTGATGTCGACACCACCCTACGACATATTGCCCAGTGGAAGCACTTAATCAAGACTGACCTGACGAGCGCCTTTTACCAAATTCCCTTGGCGAAAGAGTCAATGAAGTACTGTGGTGTTGCCACCCCTTTCAAAGGTGTACGAGTCTACAAAAGATCTGCGATGGGGATGCCCGGGTCGGAAACAGCGTTAGAGGAGCTCATGTGCCGTGTACTTGGTCCGCTACTTCAAGACGGTTCCACAGTAAAGATAGCCGACGACCTCTACTGTGGTGGAAACACCCCTCAAGAACTGCTATCAAACTGGAAAAAGCTGCTACAGGCCCTGCACAGATGCGACCTTTGCCTCTCAGCTACCAAAACTGTCATCAACCCGAAGGAAACAACGATACTTGGTTGGATCTGGAGCAACGGAACCCTAAAAGCCAGCCCGCACCGTGTAAACACCCTGGCCTCGTGCCCCCTTCCGGATACAGTCTGCCAGATGAGATCCTTCGTAGGTGCGTACAAAGTTCTCTCGCGCGTCATCCCACAGTGCTCTACGCACCTAGCCCCACTTGACCACATCACTGCTGGCCGCCAATCACAAGAATCCATCTTGTGGACCGATGAGCTTCGAAGCGCCTTTCAAAAGGCTCAGCACGCCATACAGTCACCCCGCTGCATCACTCTTCCAAGACCAGACGACCAGCTCTGGATCGTAACAGACGGTGCTGTTAGGAAACCTGGGATCGGCGCTACTCTATACGTTACCCGAGAAGGCAAACAGCTCCTTGCTGGTTTCTTCAGTGCAAAACTCCGTGGTTCGCAGACCACATGGTTGCCGTGTGAAATCGAGGCTCTGTCCATCGCAGCAGCTACTAAACATTTCAGTCCCTTTATTGTTCAGTCAAGCAAGAACACTTGTATCCTCACAGACAGCAAGCCATGTGTGCAAGCCTTTGAAAAACTCTGCCGAGGTGAGTTCTCGGCCAGTCCACGCATGTCTACGTTCCTTTCAGTTGTAAGCCGTTATCAAGCTTCCGTCCGACATGTTGCAGGCTCAGCCATTCTACCTTCAGACTTTGCAAGTCGCAATGCCCCAACATGCGAAGATGAGTCATGCCAGATTTGCTCCTTCGTCAACGACACCAGAGAATCAGTCGTCCGGTTGACGTCCATCCAAGACATCATGGATGGCAAAGTGCGTCTACCATTCACAAGCCGATCCACCTGGTTGTCCATACAGACCGAGTGCCCTGATATGCGTCGCACTCACGCCCACCTCACTCAGGGTACTCGGCCATCCAAAAAGCTAAACAACATCAAGGACGTAAAACGGTACCTCAATGTCGCTACCATTGCATCTGATGGTCTACTCGTTGTCAAGAGAAACGAGCCCTTGGCACCAAGCCGAGAGTGCATAATTGTCCCGCGTCAAGCCATCGAACTTCATCATCCCACCAGTCACCAGCTCAAAATGGTTGCCAAACGTTATTTGTTTGCCTTGGATATGGATAAAGCCGTTGACCGCATAACCAACGGATGCCACACGTGCGCTGCCTTAAAGCAGTCCCCTAGTGCACGTATCGAACAGTCAACCTCGCCTCCACCAGACGCAGTGGGTCAGTCATTCGCTGCAGATGTCATAAAGAGGTCACGTCAGCTGATACTCGTACTCCGTGAGTCCGTGACCTCGTATACAGCCACACGTCTCCTTCAAGATGAACGTCATACATCCTTACGAGATGCCCTCATTCAGCTATGTATCCAGCTACGTCCGCTCGATGGTCCACCTGCCATAGTACGAACTGATCCCGCCCCTGGGTTCAAAGCACTTGTCAATGACACTCTCCTACAACAGTACAGGATCACACTAGAGTTGGGCCACGCAAAGAACATTAACAAGAACCCAGTCGCCGAAAAGGCCATCCAAGAGTTAGAGTATGAGCTACTGCGCCAAGACCCACTCGGGGGAAAGGTAACAGATCTGACCCTCGCCATAGCAACAGCATCTCTTAACTCACGCATACATGCACGAGGCTTGTCCTCCCGAGAAATTTGGACACAGCGAGACCAGTTCTCCAACGAACAGATCCCCCTCAGCGACCAGAACTTTCTAACCGTTCAGCACCAACATCGTTTAAAGAACCACCCATCTAGTGAGCGTTCCAAGGCCCCAGCAAGTCTGCCAAGAACCGTTCCTCCCATTACTGTTGGCGACTTAGTCTATCTCCACTCTGATAGAAACAAGTCCCGCGCCAGAGATCGATACCTGGTCGTATCTATGGATCCCCCGTTTTGCAACATCAAAAAGTTCGTTGGTACCCAACTACGCAGTTCATCGTACCGAGTGAAAATCTCTGACTGCTTCAAAGTCCCCGCTGACACACCGTCCCCCCAAGACTTCCCAAGACGTGCCAGCACAGCTGAACTAACTAACGACGAATCCCTCCAGCCCAGTCAGCAACCCAGACCTCCACCAATCCCGGAAGTAATCTCGACTCACGGTCTCCAGCCCATACAGCTCGAAGCGCAAGACAGTCCATCAGCACCTGAACAATCCCCAACTGAAGAAAGTGAAGACGCTGATGATGATCCAACCCTAACAGAGCTCCCAACAGCCCAAACAGACCTTCGAAGATCCATGCGCGTCAAACGCCCCCTGCACACTTAGCAGACTATGTTACTGACTTTTAATCATGTTATATAATTTCTTTCCCTCCATAGTTATTTCCCATGTTGTAAGAAAACTAAGAAAGAGAAGTCACGCCAGTACCGGTCAGCGGTACATATTGTTAGTCACGTGACCGACCCTGGGTCGGCCATCTTGTTTTCCTAGTTCACTCGTGTCAAGTTGTTATTCCCCGAGTAAAGTCGTTTTGTTCAGTGTTCGCTTGTGCCTTGGTTGTTCCTTTATTCCTAACTGGCGCAACGACAACAACACGGACAAAAACACAACAGAGAACTAGAAGAATTGTCACGTGGACAACCAGTTGCTGTTTACAACCCACCATCAAAAACCTGGACCACTGCTGAAGTTCAAGACAAGCTAGATGAGCCGCAGTTATATGTTGTTAAAACAACCATTGGTTCAGAGTTACGACGTAACCAGTCCGGGAGTACACATTCTTTTGTTCTTGTTAGAAACGCGTGAAAACATTGAAAAATATTCATATTCAAAGTTTCGTCCAATGAAAAGACTCGTACCATGCTCCTTCGGTCAATATCTGAGAACTTTATGGAAAGATCACATTGTTCTGCACTTGTTAGAAGATATTTGTGGTATTTGCGAGAATTTAAACCGAGTTTTTAAACGATTTCATAGCTTCACTTGACCTTGGAAGGACGCCATTTTATACACATGATGATCGTAAGTACTCATTCAAATACATTTTTCATATCTTTAGCGAATTTTTAAGGGATAAAGAATAATTTTCCCCGATCGTATTGATGATGAATAGCAATCGTGGCAAGTTTGAAGAAGTGTAACAATCTACGTAAAAATGTAACTCTTTTCACAGTTCGAGGTTTTACACCCTTGAGTTTTGCTAACTTGGTCTCTTCTAATGACGAACTTGGTGTGTCGCCTTACAGACCACTTGCAAAGAAAGCTCATCGTTTTATTATCTTCTAAATTCACTGACAGTACTATACATACCACCGGTGGTTCTCACTTTGTAAGCTTTTAAACATAAACTACATATAGGGACTTTCTCTTGCTTGATTTAGTTACTTTTGCTATTATATCAGGCGACTAGCTGTTGGAAGGTTGTGTTCGGGAAAGTGTAGTAATATATTTTTTTTAAATATAATCTTTTGAATCTATATAATGATACTTTTGTTTTGTTTCTTAATAGATCAAATAGAATGGATAAGATGGCATGGAAATCCAAAGAGTCATTTTAGATTCTTCATGTAGAGTTTGTGGAAAAGAAGTTTTCAAAGCCACTAAATGTCAAAGCCAAATTCTTCATTTGGGATCAAAATATCTTAGTTGACTCTGATAATGTCCATCCTAAGGGATTGTGTGCCAATTGCAGAAGCATTTGTATAAACAAGAAATATTCAGAACTTGGAAACCCCAAAAAGACAATTGTGAAGTTTGTTTAAATTTTCCAATTAAGTCCAGACCAGGAAGAAAGAAAAAGAGGAGAAAGGTGTCAAATGTAGCAACGACGTTGACTGCTGACAGTTTAAAAAAAAAATCGCCAACAGAGCCAAACTTTCCATCGTGGGTCCCAAAAAGGAGGGAAGAACTCTAAATACACCATTCAGGTAACAATATATATATTTTAAATTGTCAATGACACATCTTACAATATTCTCAGTATAAATTCTACATGCTTTCCAAATTTATCTGTACCAGCAGTTAGGTTTTGTATATTAAATGATGGCTCCCCTGATGTCACAGTCATTAGCATTTGACATGGATAAACCTTTATAACTTCAAGATGCATTACTCAAACTGTTTGTTTTTTTTTTTGCCACACAACAGACCACCTCATTTTGAATCTATACTGAGAATATTGTCAAATGTTTCACATGCACTTAATTAACTAATGAAAGAAGGCCTTATTTGTACATGAACATGTAGATAGTACCGGTATCTATCATAACACCTAATTTGAGTCAGTACTTCTTGTAATACCATTGACATAAATAAAAGGAATCAAGCTAAATTGAGGGTGGCCCTAGTTTTAGGTTTGCCTATTAGCTCTAATCTTCTTTGATTGTTCAATTAAAACTATTAAAAAAGCTAACAATGTTACTTTAAACTGATCTTTAGGTTATGGAAAAAGAGAACAGACTTCTTTTCTCTAAGAAACACGAACTCAAACAGCTGAAAAGAAGTTATAATAAGAGGACCAGAGAAGAAGAAGCATAAGGGATTAAGCTAACAATTAATCCTAAACGGCTCTTTCAGGAGCCACCAAACAAATAAAAGTCATTGACAATACATATGCTATTATACACACATATGCTATCATAATCTATCTAAAAGACAAGGCACCTTGGAAGATTTATAGTCATTTATAAGTTCAAAGGCATCGACACACAAAATGATACTAATTTTCAAAATATTATTTAAGCTTAAAGATATTTCAAATCGTTAGTCAATCTTAAATTACCTTGAACTTCATTTCGCCTAAAGACGTCCCGTTACTAGTCTTACAGAAACCTATGTGTAGAAAGTATCTTGCCTGTAACTTTAGTATCAGCATAGTTTCTACTTCCCATATCGATGCCTTCCTTAGCTTCGTGATTGGACGCCGTATAGCCCTGTAAAGCTTCTTAGTTTTTTTCATCTTGCATGCTAATAACTTGGTTGAAAATTAAATTACTGCGACATAATGAAGGCTAAAGCGCGCGCATAATAAGGTCAATGAAATAATAAAAAGCACAAACGCTGGTAAGTAATGTGTTGACGCCCTTCCGGCGAAGCTTTGCATTTGAATTTAAGCTTATCTATTCAACAACAATGAGCAGCAGCAATACGGTAAGGATTCGATATTTCTTGGCATTGTTTCGTACTTTCCTACAATGAACTAAAATAATCATTTGCATTTGTTATGTTGTTAGATAACAGTTTCAGATCCACAAGTTCAAGAATATTTGGAAGAGCTTGTGAGCTATTTACAAGGTCACCTCCTGTTAGCGGACCAAGTTAGTAAAAAGTTTTATCTTCAACTACTGCCTAAAAGCATTTAAAACTTATGTGTTTTCTTTTTCTTTCTTTCTTCAACAGAATAACCCTAGCATCCATCCATTTCGGAGATGGTTAGTTGATTTCTTAGTTGATTATTAGAGTATTTTTACAAATGAATTCTCCGCCATCCGAGCAGTAACATGATAGGCCATGTGCTTGATAAAACCATGAATTGATTCCTTGTCAAAAGAGAGAGTTTCTGCTCATTTATTAATTTCAGTTATATTTTTTATTATTTCAAAGGGATTTAATGATATGGCCCAACGCCATGTTTTGCCTGAATCAATTTAATTTTGGCAGTAGTACTAGTGGAGAGCGACGTAACCAAAACTGGTAAAGTAAACCCACTGAACTTGCGAAAGTTTTTACGATCTTAAACGTTAATTGTTGTTGTTGTTTATATTGTAAAGAACTGCAGGACAGGGAAAGGATGGGCCCACCATCGGAGCCACCGCGAAATCGCCGACGATGTTAGCAAGTGACTCGATGATGATCCTTATAATTACTTTATAAATAGTTCAGCTGATAACTATTTTCTTTTTTTTTTAAATCGGTTCTGTATTCTTTTATGTTTCTTGTTCTACCTTATCAGTATTGTAAAAAAAAAAATTAAGCTCTAATAAATCTCCACCATATATCTAAGCTAGTAAAGCCGGTAGTGCATAGTATTTAAAGGCTAACTTGAGTCAGGACGCAGAGGGACTACCAATCATCCTAGTAATCATGTCTGATCTAATACCATGTTTCTTATGTTCAAGAATGTTAATGAACAAACGTCGCCTCAGAAAGCATATCGAAGGCTTTCACAATAAGTACCATAGAGAGTGTGCAGTGAGCCATGGCGAGTGGAAGGTCGTTCTAACGCTCTGCCGAATTTCGTCAATTCCCTTTATTTCAAACTAATATCAGCCAATGTCATTTAACAAATGGAAGATGGTTAAGGGGCAAGAATAAGAACAAGAGAAGTTTTAAGTTCAACGGACTCTGAAAGCTCATTTTCGTCGCCAAAACCAAAACAACTTAAAATTGCGGATAAAGAAATAACAATTGATGTGCTGTACAAGATTCTAATGGAAATGAAAGAAAACCTAAGTACTCTTTTAAATGATAATAGGGCCCTTAAAAAGGACCTCGACGATGTCAAAGTTTCTCTATCAATGCAAGAGTCAATTAATGATCAGCTCAAGAAGGAGAATGAAAATCTCAAATCTAAAGCAAAAGACCTTCAAAGATCACAGGAAGGCTATGACGCTCAACTCAGAGTCCTGTTTGAGAAAACAGAACAGCTCGAAAACAGAGGCGACGATCTCGAAATATACACCAGAAAGAGCAGTTTAGAGATCCACGGTGTACCCGAGAAAATACACGAAGACTTGGAGGAAGTGGTGATTAAAGTAGCAGAAAATGCCGAAGTAGAGATCGAGGAAGACGACATTGACATTGTTCATCGTCTCCCTTTCAAACTGAAAGGTATCAGACCAATTTTAGTAAAGTTCATTAGCCACAAAGTCAAATCACAACTCTACTTTGCGCGTCACAAACTAAAAAGAGCTGTATGGAAAAGTGAACTTCTTGAAGATGCAGACCAGGTCTACATAAACGAAAATTTGACCACTTCTAAAAGAAAATTGTTCGCAGAAACAAGAAAAAAAGCACGACAAAACAAGTGGTACAGTGTGTGGACTGTAGACGGGAAGATTTTTGTTAGCAATCAGAAAGGAGACCGCTCTATAAAGATAAGTTGTTACTCGGACTTAGAGAATATTTTTGTTTAATATTTCTTCTTTATTTCTATTATATAATTAATCTATACGAACCGTACGAAATATCCTTCAACTTAATTTGAATATAAATGCATATTAGATTATCTCAATTAGCTCCTTTTTTATTCTAAATAGAGGTGCTGGTACAGCTTTGTCAATTTCAGTATTATTTAATTCTCTTGGGATTTTGACGGATTCACTCATCTACCTGCATAAGTCGTATTTGTGTTTCAAAAACGAACCTTTGTTGTCTTGTGTACGTTGTGCTATTAAACATTTCTGTTATGTTACTTGTCGTAAATTGTATTAATGTCTTTCGTGTTTGTATTCTATTATTTGAATTTGTAATTTCCTGTATCTATTTATTTATTTATTTTTCTGTATCTTTATCTGTACTTAATTATTATTTTTGTAATTTATTTGTAATCCTACATACTTGGAATTAAAAAAAATTAATAAAAAAAAAAAAAAAAGTACCATAGTTCTGGATTTCGCCACTGCTGCCCTTATTGTAATGAAGAGTTAGTTTATCTACACTCTTTGTTTGCACATCTGTATCGATGTGATGTTAGCAAGTGATGTTAGTCCGTTATCACAATCAACAATCAAACGGCTCCTTTAGGAGCCACCACTTCATCAAAAGTTATGATCATGCTGCTTATAATTTGTATATTACATATTATCATATGTCACGATCGTTCTTTAAGTTACTATGTCTATTTGAAGGCTATTGCCAGCTATATTTCGGTGTTTAAAAACACTAGATAAGAATCAGAGAAATATTTATATCATAATCACATACACATCATAACACGGTCTTTCAGTGATAAAGACAACTCTCAAAAGTGTGCGGGCAAAGTTAGACTGAAACTTGTCAACAACCCATCAAAACTTCAAGTGCAAATTTTGAATATGAAGCGTATCTTTCACGTGGTTCCATATGTAATATCTAAGCTGTAAATATTTACACTGACATGAAAATAAACTCATGTACATAACTGTTTATCTGGTGCGAGTAAATACTTATGGGGGTACCCATGCGTAGTTCGCAATCTCACTTACCGGGACCCCCTGGTTATGAAAAATCTTGGATTTGAAGTCTTATCTCCCCCCCCCCCCCCCCATTGGAGAAAAATAGACATTAACACTTAATCCGAGTATCTGAAAACTGATTGGATGAATCAAGAGTTTGAATTTGCTGCCTTGGTCGTCTCGGTGATTAAATCTTTTGTTCACTAATACAAAGGATGTTCCGTATATGGTAAATTCTTCAATAAATTCTACTAGCAAAAGTCTAACCAATTCACTGATACGAAATCCATACCCTATTTAAACAGATCGGTAAAAGGTAAAAGGTGGACCGTATTTAAGACTCAAAGGAAAATGGAAAATGTATATTGGCAACTTAGTGGTAATCCCGTTTTTTCTTTTCAATCTTTGTCAAAATTATAGACTCTATTCAACACAATTAAGCTTGCAAATATATGCTATCTAATATCTAATATCTAATAATATCTATCTAATATATGAAACAGACATTCAGGTGCACGTTTCTGACGCATCCAATGTCGCCGACCACAACCTAGTTTACGCCATGAGTAACAAGAAAGAAACTATTCTGTTCTAATTGCAAACATCATCTCCACGATCACTCTTGCCCATCATGCAAAGAACTTAAATCTACCCTGGCTTCTATAAAGTCTTCAGTAAAAAATGTATCCGAAACACTACCAGATGACAATCAATATATGCAATAGAAATATGGAAAGAGCTCTTCCAACAAGTCCTTCACTTTTTCAAACAGTTGTTTTTGTTAGGCGCCAACCAACAAAGTAACGGTTCTCTTTGAGCATAACGTATAAATTTTCAAACTGTCATAATTTTTTTAATGCTTTTAGTACTAGTTAATATGGCAAAAGATAAGTTGGTTGAGAGAAACAACCGCATATGTCTCCGCACCAAGAGAAAAAAAGGGGAAGAAACTATTGAAATTCTGAAGGCTGCTTCAAACTTCAAACCAGTACTCCAAGTGATTGGTCAAAACGCAAACGGCTACATCATCGAAATCATGGTCTTTAGCGATGAATCGATCACGTAAGTTTAAAATTTTTGAAGTGAATATATGTAATGATATAACAATTGATTTTGCTGTTTGCACCAGATTAGAATAGATATATCCCCCCCCCCCCCCCCCATCATTGATCTGCACTTCTTTGTATTTTCCCTTGATTAATTTATATTGGTGCTTTAAATTATATTGAAAATATTTATGAGTGTTATTCTTGAAGCATTTATTAAGAAATGCAGCCAGGCTGTTTCGGTTTCGAAATTAGCTTTTGGATTCCATGTTCAAATGCAAACATTGTTTTATTGGGCAGGATTTTCATCCTCACACTTTATTCTCTTCTTTTTGTCAGACATTGTACCTTTATTCCAACAAACCCAAAACAGGACGACTTTGTGAGTTATGCAAACTCGGCCCTAACAAAAAAGGGAACTGGAAGGCTTGTTTGTTCACTAAGTGGACACATGTTTAAGACAGTTTTGGTTAAGAAAATAAACAAGTTCCTTGGAAGTGATTGGTAAGAGTCAAGGATCAGCACCACTTGCATTGGAAAAACGACCTGTGAAAACCGAAATGTACAAGATGTTTTCGTATTGTCAGATGAGGTATGTATAATGTTGTTAATAAAGTTTTAAAGATGTGATAGAGAATAGGCAATGTGCATGGGCTAGAATTTCTAGCGCTTTGTTCTGTAACCATTGACAGATGAGCAAACACAAGAGAAAAAAGAATAGAAACAATAATTCCAAATTTTAATTCTAATTTTCTAAAATTCTAAGTTTGATTGTAATGGTTATTTTTACGTTCAAGTTGACATCTTGGGTGATTTGATTCCAAAAAAAGAGCAAAAAATTGTTTACATTCCTGGAAGCAACAAGGTGGGAATTGTAGTTCATACACCATTGACTGCAGAACCGCTGAAAAAACATCATGCACATAAGAATTCTAAAATTCACTTATTTTTATAGTTTATTTCTACGTCGTTGTTATATGATTTGTTACAAAATGTTTCCACCCATTCCTGTTCCATTCCAGTTTCATTCTTAATAATTTCTTTGGTTTTTTAATACAGGTTGCAAAAGCTGTTTTTAAGCACATATTCAGGGCTACATTGTTGGCACTTGGCTGCTTTTCAATGGGGATGCACGCTGACATACTACGTAACAAATTCGATGGATCTCCTGTATCCATTTTTGTTGGCAAATCTGGAAGAGAGAAAACATATAGTCTGACGTGGAGACTAGCTGTTCTTGGTGAGTTAATATGAAGAAGTTCTCAGCACCCCTACCAAAAAAAAAAAAAAAAATCCAAAACACCGCATATGATATCACTTACATTGTAGTCTTCATCCGAATCTCTGGCGAATATATCCCAAACCCATCATCGTTTGGTTCGAAATAATTCCGAACTCGAAATATTTTGGTTAAAAATAATTCCGAACTTGACATTTTTCTTAATCAAAGCCATTTCGGAAAGCAACTTAAAACTTGGAATATTTTTACGAATGCCGCTGCATAAATAATTGTATTTGTGGAGAAATGGAAAATTCCATTGGTTGATTATGAGCTTCTGTTACCAAATTGCAAGGGCAATCAATTGGGGGAAAGTAATTATGTCAATTCATTTCATCAACCAATTAGACGAGAAAAAAGTCATGTAAACTTGGTTAACAATGAAAACTAAAACAATTTTCAAATCTCCCATTTTTAGATTTTAATGTGCACATTCCACATTCCCCCTCTGAAACATGGTTCAAACAGAATATGATAGTAAAAAGTATGCGACGAAGGAGAAGATGATGTGAACTTTGTAGATCAGCTGTTGACAAACTTCTGATAATCAAACGCAAGTTGCAAACAATGATTTGATTTATGCAGAGATAGATAAATTAATTAATGCACTGTATAAATACATTCCCCCTATTTTCATAGTACAGTGATTTTATTTGACCCTATAAAAATTGTAAACTTGTGTATTAAATACCTAGTAAACATTGATCATATTGTTTTTTTTGGTGAACATTGTCTGAATATTTTACTCACCTTTTTTACTATATAATTATTTATGGTTCAAGTGAAATCACTTTATTAACGGCATGATCTAATTATAACAACCATCCCTATGTTTTACACCAATTCTGAACATGAATATTTCAATTCAATATCACAATACTTAGTAACCGGTCGAACCTTCTATAGTTGATGGAAAATTAATGGTGACTCAGTTAATTAACATATGTTTTATTCTTTAAATAGGTTCAATTATACAATCAAACGCCTACATCATTGAAATCAAGGTCCTCTGCGTTGAATCGAAAATGAAAGTTTAAAATTTTTTAAGTGAATATATGTAATGATATAACAATTGATTGTGTTGTTTGCACCACATTAGAATAGATATATCCCCCTCCCCCCTCCTCATTGATCTGCACTTCTTTGTATTTCCCCAAGATCAATTTACATTGCTGCTTTAAATTATATTGAACAATATTCATGAGTGTTGTTTCTTGAAATATTTATTAAGAAATGCAGCCAGGCTGTTTCGGTTTCGAAATTAGCTTTTGGATTCCATGTTCAAATGCAAACATTGTTTTATTGGGCAGGATTTTCATCCTCACACTTTGTTCTCTTCTTTTTGTCAGATATTGTACCTTTATTCCAACAAACCCAAAACAGGACGACTTTGTGAGTTATGCAAACTCGGCCCTAACAAAAAAGGGAACTGGAAGGCTTGTTTGTTCACTAAGTGGACACATGTTTAAGACAGTTTTGGTTAAGAAAATAAACAAGTTCCTTGGAAGTGATCGGTATGAGTGAAGGATCAGCACCACTTGCATTGGAAAAACGACATGTGAAAACCGAAATGTACAAGATGTTTTCGTATTGTCAGATGAGGTATGAATAATGTTGTTAATAAAGTTTTAAAGATGTGATAGAGAATAGGCAATGTGGATAGGCTCGAATTTCTAGCGCTATGTTCTGTAAGCATTGACAGATGAGCAAACACAAGAGAAAAAAGAAATAGAATAGAAACAATAATTCCAAATTTTAATTCTAATTTTCTAAAATTCTAAGTTTGATTGTAATGGTTATTTTTACGTTCAAGTTGACATCCTGGGTGATTTGGTTCCAAAAAAAGAGCAAAAAATTGTGTACGTTCCTGGAAGCGACAAGGTGGGCATTGTAGTTCATACACCATTGACTGCAGAACCGCTGAAAAGACATCATGCACATAAGAATTCTAAAATTCACTTATTTTTATAGTTTATTTCTACGTCGTTGTTATATGATTTGTTACAAAATGTTTCCACCCATTCCTGTTCCATTCCAGTTTCATTCTTAATAATTTGTTTGGATTTTTAATACAAGTTGCAAAAGCTGTTTTTAAGCACATATTCAGGGCTACATTGTTGGCACTTGGCTGCTTTTCAATGGGGATGCACGCTGACATACTACGTAACAAATTCGATGGATCTCCTGTATCCATTTTTGTTGGCAAATCTGGAAGAGAGAAAACATATAGTCTGACGTGGAGACTAGCTGTTCTTGGTGAGTTAATATGAAGAAGTTCTCAGCACCCCTACCAAAAAAAAAAAAAAAAATCCAAAACACCGCATATGATATCACTTACATTGTAGTCTTCATCCGAATCTCTGGCGAATATATCCCAAACCCATCATCGTTTGGTTCGAAATAATTCCGAACTCGAAATATTTTGGTTAAAAATAATTCCGAACTTGACATTTTTCTTAATCAAAGCCATTTCGGAAAGCAACTTAAAACTCGGAATATTTTTACGAATGGCGCTACATAAATAATTGTATTTGTGGAGAAATGGAAAATTCCATTGGTTGATTATGAGCTTCTGTTACCAAATTGCAAGGGCAATCAATTGGGGGAAAGTAATTATGTCAATTCATTTCATCAACCAATTAGACGAGAAAAAAGTCATGTAAACTTGGTTAACAATGAAAACTAAAACAATTTTCAAATCTCCCATTTTTAGATTTTAATGTGCACATTCCACATTCCCCCTCTGAAACATGGTTCAAACAGAATATGATAGTAAAAAGTATGCGACGAAGGAGAAGATGATGTGAACTTTGTAGATCAGCTGTTGACAAACTTCTGATAATCAAACGCAAGTTGCAAACAATGATTTGATTTATGCAGAGATAGATAAATTAATTAATGCACTGTATAAATACATTCCCCCTATTTTCATAGTACAGTGATTTTATTTGACCCTATAAAAATTGTAAACTTGTGTATTAAATACCTAGTAAACATTGATCATATTGTTTTTTTTGGTGAACATTGTCTGAATATTTTACTCACCTTTTTTACTATATAATTATTTATGGTTCAAGTGAAATCACTTTATTAACGGCATGATCTAATTATAACAACCATCCCTATGTTTTACACCAATTCTGAACATGAATATTTCAATTCAATATCACAATACTTAGTAACCGGTCGAACCTTCTATAGTTGATGGAAAATTAATGGTGACTCAGTTAATTAACATATGTTTTATTCTTTAAATAGGTTCAATTATACAATCAAACGCCTACATCATTGAAATCAAGGTCCTCTGCGTTGAATCGAAAATGAAAGTTTAAAATTTTTTAAGTGAATATATGTAATGATATAACAATTGATCGTGTTGTTTGCACCACATTAGAATAGATATATCCCCCTCCCCCCTCCTCATTGATCTGCACTTCTTTGTATTTCCCCAAGATCAATTTACATTGCTGCTTTAAATTATATTGAACAATATTCATGAGTGTTGTTTCTTGAAACATTTATTAAGAAATGCAGCCAGGCTGTTTCGGTTTCGAAATTAGCTTTTGGATTCCATGTTCAAATGCAAACATTGTTTTATTGGGCAGGATTTTCATCCTCACACTTTGTTCTCTTCTTTTTGTCAGATATTGTACCTTTATTCCAACAAACCCAAAACAGGACGACTTTGTGAGTTATGCAAACTCGGCCCTAACAAAAAAGGGAACTGGAAGGCTTGTTTGTTCACTAAGTGGACACATGTTTAAGACAGTTTTGGTTAAGAAAATAAACAAGTTCCTTGGAAGTGATCGGTATGAGTGAAGGATCAGCACCACTTGCATTGGAAAAACGACATGTGAAAACCGAAATGTACAAGATGTTTTCGTATTGTCAGATGAGGTATGAATAATGTTGTTAATAAAGTTTTAAAGATGTGATAGAGAATAGGCAATGTGCAGAGGCTCGAATTTCTAGCGCTATGTTCTGTAAGCATTGACAGATGAGCAAACACAAGAGAAAAAAGAATAGAAACAATAATTCCAAATTTTAATTCTAATTTTCCAAAATTCTAAGTTTGATTGTAATGGTTATTTTTACGTATTTTTAAGTTGACATCCTGGGTGATTTGATTCCAAAAGAAGAGCAAAAAATTGTTTACATTCCTGGAAGCAACAAGGTGGGAATTGTAGTTCATACACCATTGACTGCAGAACAGCTGAAAAAACATCATGCACATAAGAATTCTAAAATTCACTTATTTTTATAGTTTATTTCTACGTCTTTGTTATATGATTTGTTACAAAATGTTTCCACCCATTCCTGTTCTATTACAGTTTCATTCTTAATAATTTGTTTGGATTTTTAATACAAGTTGCAAAAGCTGTTTTTAAGCACATATTCAGGGCTACATTGTTGGCACTTGGCTGCTTTTCAATGGGGATGCACGCTGACATACTACGTAACAAATTCGATGGATCTCCTGTATCCATTTTTGTTGGCAAATCTGGAAGAGAGAAAACATATAGTCTGACGTGGAGACTAGCTGTTCTTGGTGAGTTAATGTGAAGAAGTTCTCAGCACCCCTACCAAAAAAAAAAAAAAAATCCAAAACACCGCATATGATATCACTTACATTGTAGTCTTCATCCGAATCTCTGGCGAATATATCCGAAACCTATCATCGTTATATTTTATATGATCAAATTTTCTTCAAATAAACCATCAGAAAAACTGAATTAATCTTGTAGAATCCTTTGCTTCAAGATTGAGTGCACTGTATAAATACATTCCCCCTATTTTCATAGTACAGTGATTTTATTTGACCCTATAAAAATTGTAGACTTGTGTATTAAATACCTAGTAAACATTGATCATATTGTTTTTTTTTTGTGAACATTGTTTGAATATTTTACTCACCTTTTTTACTATATAATTATTTATGGGTCAAGTGAAATCACTTTATTAACGGCATGATCTAATCATAACAACCATCGCTATGTTTTACACCAATTCTGAACATGAATATTTCATTTCAATATCACAATACTTAGTAACCGGTCGAACCTTCTATAGTTGATGGAAAATTACAGGTGACTCAGTTAATTAACATGTTTTATTCTTTAAATAGGTTCAATTATAAGGAGTGATGATGATATCATCTGGTTGCTATCCAGGTCCTGTTGTTGGGGAAAATGAAGGAGAAAGTTATTTCTAGAAGATTGTCATAGCATATATATGTACCTCAAGGTATCATGGGACATTCCTCCCATCGACTACACGTGGGATTAGTTCGGATTCCATGTAAGCATGATAGATGCAGAATAAAGAACCCATATCACCCAAGAAGAAGTATACGTCAAAGATATAAGCCTCTATAAAGTTGATTTTAAACATACACAAGACCAGAGTGCTGGCAGAAGTGCTGAATTATATATTTACACTTACCAACAAAGATACTGATGGCACATATCATACAGAGTTTGTCATTAAAAGGAAAAAAGCTTGTAAAGACGCATGGTGCCATGTTCATGACATAAACAAAACAAGCTAGCTTCCTCTAGTCATTTAAACAATTTAGGAAGGGAACTAACACCGTCTAGCATGGTAACAAAGGCACAAGAAAACCATCTGAAAAAACCCAAGAGTGCATTGCCTGGTTAAAGTTCTTCATTTCCTGTGTGGGCCAGTATCAACCAGACAAAATGACAGTACATCTTCCATTCTGTCTAACCATTATTGGTGTTTACAAAGAGATGGTCGAAGTATGTACAAAGACATGGTAGAAGAAAACAAGCAATTTGGTAAAACTGGTGTTTTTATGTCACAGTTTTATAACATCTTTCAGAACGATTTCAAAAATGTGAAAATACCAAAGGTAAGCTTACATTGAGTATAGGAATTAGAGCAGTTTTCTTTTTAGTGGGAAACGTACAGCACTTACTTATTTACAACACATATATGGTATGACTTAGCCGTAATGTTGAAATGGTTTCCCATTTTCTTCAAGAAATTCATCCAATCACAATGTTGTAAGGTTATGGTATGACTACAAATTTATTGCATTGTTTCCAACTCATACAGAAACTCTCTTATATGACTGACATATATCAAAATTTGTGGTTGCAATTATATTCCTAACGGAGTGGGATAATAAAAGATCAGACAAAGTCATCATGTTGGAAGATGGTGAAAGTTTAAACTGAGCTTATACGAGCTTACTTTAGTTATAACCAAAGACTCATAATATAAGCTTATCAGCTTCTTATCCTAATTGATAATCCATTTCCTTTCTAGGAAAATCGCTTTACAAAGTGTACTGATTGTAAAAAATACAAGGACGTCTTGTTGGATAGGCATCATGGTAAAGAAATGAAAACTCAATCCAAAGAAAAACTGAGTATACACCTGGATAATGTATTATATCACAATGCATTTATATTGCTAGGGAGAAATTGGTTTTCCCAAAGCATCATATTTCATAAAGTAAATTACCTTTTGTTATTCTAAAACCGCTGACCATCAATTTTTTAATAATTTTCTAATTACTTTTTATATATATTTACAAATTCTGTGTTGAAATAATCACATGACCTATACCGAGATACATATATGTGCAAGATCAAATAACAACAAAAAAGACACTTGGTAGTCAAATGTTTGTTGTTTGTTGATTAATTCATAGGAGAGAAAGAAATGTTTATTGGCCACATTGGTATCAGGCAAATATCTAACAATCAAGGACGATGCCATGGACCAAAATACGACAGTAATTCCACGAGAAAGGAGAAGTACAAAGGCTACCTGCAACTTGACAACTGTTGGTACACATCTAGTCGGAGAAAATTTTACATAGAGGACAGTCCACCGAGGGGAAAGACATTTTTGAATAATTTGATACTATCACTGGTCTCATGATCAGAAGTGTTATATACTAAAGGAATAACAGCCATAACGAATGGCTTGGTCCGGTAAAAGGTATGTTACATATTATATCTATTATATCTATTATATTATATTTAGCGAATTTTTAAGGGATAAAGAATATTTTTCCCCGATCGTATTGATGATGAATAGCAATCGTGGCGAATTTGAAGAAGTGTAACAATCTACGTAAAAATGTAACTCTTTTCAAAGTTCGAGGTTTTACACCCTTGAGTTTTGCTAACTTGGTCTCTTCTAATGACGAACTTGGTGTGTCGCCTTACAGACCACTTGCAAAGAAAGCTCATCGTTTTATTATCTTCTAAATTCACTGAAAGTACTATACATACCACTGGTGGTTCTCACTTTGTAAGCTTTTAAACATAAACTACATATAGGGACTTACTCTTGCTTGATTTAGTTACTTTTGCTATTATATCAGGCGACTAGCTGTTGGAAGGTTGTGTTCGGGAAAGTGTAGTAATATATTTTTTTTAAATATAATTTTTTGAATCTATATAATGATACTTTTGTTTTGTTTCTTAATAGATCAAATAGAATGGATAAGATGGCATGGAAATCCAAAGAGTCATTTTAGATTCTCCATGTAGAGTTTGTGGAAAAGAAGTTTTCAAAGCCACTAAATGTCAAAGCCAAATTCTGTCCATTTGGGGTCAAAATATCTTAGTTGACTCTGATAATGTCCATCCTAAGGGATTATGTGCCAATTGCAGAAGCATTTGTATAAACAAGAAATATTCAGAACTTGGAAACCCCAAAAAGACAATTGTGAAGTTTGTTTAAATTTTCCAATTAAGTCCAGACCAGGAAGAAAGAAAAAGAGGAGAAAGGTGTCAAATGTAGGAACCATGTCGACTGCTGACAGTTGAAAAAAAAATTACCAACAGAGCCAAACTTTCCATCGTGGGTCCCAAAAAGGAGGGAAGAACTCTAAATACACCATTCAGGTAACAATATATATATTTTAAATTGTCAATGACACATCTAACAATATTCTCAGTATAGATTCTACGTGCTTTCCAAATTTATCTGTACCAGCTGTTAGGTTTTGTATATTAAATGATGGCTCCCCTGATGTCACAGTCATAAGCATTTGACATGGATAAACCTTTATAACTTCAAGATGCATTACTCAAACTGTTTTTTTTTTTTTTTTGCCACACAACAGATCACCTCATTTTGAATCTATACTGAGAATATTGTCAAATGTTTCACATGCACTTAATTAACTAATGAAAGAAGGCCTTATTTGTACATGAACATGTAGATAGTACCGGCATCTATCATAACACCTAATTGAGTCAGTACTTCTTGTAATACCATTGACATAAATAAAAGGAATCAAGCTAAATTGAGGGTGGCCCTAGTTTTAGGTTTGCCTATTAGCTCTAATCTTCTTTGATTGTTCAATTAAAACTATTAAAAAAGCTAACAATGTTACTTTAAACTGATCTTTAGGTTATGGAAAAAGAGAACAGACTTCTTTTCTCCAGGAAACACGAACTCAAACGGCTGAAAAGAAGTTATAATAAGAAGACCAGAGAAGAAGAAGCATAAGGGATTAAGCTAACAATTAATCCTAAATGGCTCTTTTAGGAGCCACCAAACAAATAAAAGTCATTGACAATACATATGCTATTATACACACATATGCTATCATAATATATCTAAAAGACAAGGCACCTTGGAAGATTTATAGTCATTTATAAGTTCAAAGGCATCGACACACAAAATGATACTAATTTTCAAAATATTATTTAAGCTTAAAGATATTTCAAATCGTTAGTCAAGCTTAAATTACCTTGAACTTCATTTCGCCTAAAGACGTCCCGTTACTAGTCTTACAGAAACCTATGTGTAGAAAGTATCTTGCCTGTAACTAGTATCAGCATAGTTTCTACTTCCCATATCGATGCCTTCCTTAGCTTCGTGATTGGACTTAAAAAAGACGCCGTACAGCCCTGTAAAGCTTCTTAGTTTTTTTCATCTTGCATGTTAATAACTTGGTTGGAAATTAAATTACTGCGACATAATGAAGGCTAAAGCGCGCACATAATAAGGTCAATGAAATAATAAAAAGCACAAACGCTGGTAAGTAATGTGTCGACGCCCTTCCGGCGAAGCTTTGCATTTGAATTTAAGCTTATCTATTCAACAACAATGAGCAGCAGCAATACAGTAAGGATTCGATATTTCTTGGCATTGTTTCGTACTTTCCTACAATGAACTAAAATAATCATTTGCATTTGTTATGTTGTTAGATAACAGTTTCAGATCCACAAGTTCAAGCATATTTGGAAGAGCTTGTGAACTATTTACAAGGTCACCTCCTGTTAGTGGACCAAGTTAGTAAAAAGTTTTAGTATCTTCAGCTACTGCCTTAAAGCATTTAAAACTTATGTGTTTTCTTTTTCTTTCTTTCTTCAACAGAATAACCCTAACATCCATCCATTTCGGAGATGGTTAGTTGATTTCTTAGTTGATTATTAGAGTATTTTTACGAATGAGTTCTCCGCCATCCAAGCAATAACATGATACGCCATGTGCTTGATAAAACCATGAATTGATTCCTGGTCAAAAGAGAGAGTTTCTGCTCATTTATTAATTTCAGTTATATTCTTTATTATTTCAAAGGGATTTAATGATATGGCCCAACGCCATGTTTTGACTGAATCAATTTAATTTTGGCAGTAGTACTAGTGGAGAGCAACGTAACCAAACTGGTAAAGTAAACCCACTGAACTTGCGAAAGTTTTTACGATCTTAAACGTTAATTGTTGTTGTTCTTTATATTGTAAAGAACTGCAGGACAGGGAAACGATGGGCCCACCATCGGAGCCACCGCGAAAGCGCCGACGACATTAGCCAGTGACTCGATGATGATCTTTATAATTACTGTATAAATGGTTCAGCTGATAACTATTTTCTATTTTTTTTTTTAAATCGGTTCTGTATTCTGTTATGTTTCTTGTTCTACCTTATCAGTATTGTAAAAAAAAATTAAGCTCTAATAAATCTCCACCATATATCTAAGCTAGTAAAGCCGGTAGTGCATAGTATTTAAAGGCTAACTTGAGTCAGGACGCAGAGGGACTACCAATCATCCTAGTAATCATGTCTGATCTAATACCGTGTTTCTTGTGTTCAAGAATGTTAATGAACAAACGTCGCCTCAGAAAGCATATCGAAGGCTTCCACAATAAGTACCATAGTTCTGGATTTCGCCACTACTGCCCTTATTGTAATAAAGAGTTAGTTTATCTACACTCCTTTAGGAGCCACCACTTCATCAAAAGTTATGATCATGCTGCTTATAATTTGTATATTACATATTATCATATATCACAATCGTTCTTTAAGTTACTATGTCTACTTGAAGGCTATTGCCAGTGCTATATTTCGGTGTTTAAAAACACTAGATAAGAATCGGAGAAATCTTTAAATCATAATCACATACACATCATACACACAGTCTTTCGGTGATAAAGACAACACTCAAAAGTGTGCGGGCAAAGTTAGACTGAAACTTGTCAACAACCCATCGAAACTTCAACTGCAAATTTTGAATATGAAGCGTATCTTTCACGTGGTTGCATATGTAATATCTAAGCTGTAAATATTTACACTGACACGAAAATAAACTCATGTACATAACTGTTTATCTGGTGCAAGTAAATACTTATGGGGGTACCCATGCATAGTTCGCAATCTCACTTACCGGGACCCCCTGGTTATGAAAAATCTTGGATTTGAAGTCTTATCATCTCCCCCCCATGGGAGAAAAATAGACATCAACACTTAATCCGAGTACCATTGTCGGCAATTCAAATTTCCCGCTCCGAAGATTATCTGAAAACTGATTGGATGAATCAAGAGTTTGAAATTGCCGCCTTGGTCGTCTCGGTGATTAAACCTTTTGTTCACTAATACAAAGGATGTTCCGTAAGGATGTTTAAGACAGATCGGTAAAAGGTGGACCGTATTTAAGACTCAAAGGGAAATTGTATACTGTATATTGGCAACTTAGTGGTAATCCCACTTAGGCGTTTTTTCTTTTCAATCCTTGTCAAAATTATAGACTCTATTCAACACAATTAAGCTTGCAAATATATGCTATCTTTTAGCTAACCCAGGCGTAAAAGAAACAGACATTCAGGTGCACGTTTCTGACGCATCTAATGTCGCCGACCACAACCTAGTTTACGCCCTGAGTGACAAGAAAGAAACTCTTCCAACAAGTCCTTCACTTTTTCAAACACAGTTGTTTTTGTTAGGCGCCAACCAACAAAGTAACGGCTCTCTTTGAGCATAACGTGTAGATTTTCAAACTGTCTTATAATTTTTTTATTGCTTTTAGTACTAGTTAATATGGCAAAAGATAAGTTGGTTGAGAGAAACAACCACATATGTCTCCGCACCAAGAGAAAAAAAGGGGAAGAAACTATTGAAATTCTGAAGGCTGTTTCAAACTTCAAACCAGTACTCCAAGTGATTGGTCAAAACGCAAACGGCTACATCATCGAAATCATGGTCTTCAGCGATGAATCGATCATGTAAGTTAAAAATTTTTGAAGTGAATATATTTAATGATATAACAATTGATTTTGCTGTTTGCACCAGATAAGAATAGATATATCCCCCCCCCCCCCCCATCATTGATCTGCGATTCTTTGTATTTTCCCTTGATTAATTTATATTGGTGCTTTAAATTATATTGAAAATATTCATGAGTGTTATTCTTGAAGCATTTATTAAGAAATGCAGCCAGGCTGTTTCGGTTTCGAAATTAGCTTTTGGATTCCACGCTCAAATGCAAACATTGTTTTATTGGGCAGGATTTTCAAAATCGCACTTCGTTCTTTTCTTTTTGTTCATATTGAAGGTATTGTGCTTTTGTTCCATCAATCCCAAAACGGGACGACTTTGTGAGTTATGCAAACTCGGCCCTAAGAAAAGAGGAAACTGGAGGGCTTGTTTGTTCGCTAAGTGAACACATGTTTAAAACAGTTTTGGTAAAGAAGATAAACAAGTTCCTTGAAAGAGATTGGTATGAGTCAAGGATCAGCACCACTTACATTGGAAAAATGACATGCGAAAAACCGAAATATACATGTTTTCGTATTGTCAGATGAGGTATGTATAATGTTTTTAATAAAGTTTTAAAGACGTGATTGAGAATAGGCAATGTGCATAAGGTCGAATTTCTAGCGCTTTGTTCCGTAAGCATCGACAGATGAACTTAGTAGTTATAACGTAAATCTCTATGTAGAGTTGAATGACCTTTAATTTTTTTTTCCCTCTTCACTACTAACAGCTCCCCAGAATACAACTACGGAACAACTCAGACAGGAGAAGCATTTATACAGCTAGGGCAATCCTTAGTTGTAGGGATTAGTGGCCAAAGCACTGGGATGGGTCTTTTTACTCAGAAAGATATTTCTCCAAATACTTGGATTACCAGCTATGCCCCCACAGCGCCTGTGCGACTTGGCCAAGCTCACACCCAATCAGACTATATATTGACAACTGCAAGAAATGGTCCACAGGTGGAGATTGATGGAGAGTTTTGCCCTCTTGGTTTGGGAAAAGTCATCCAGGATGGTACTTTTTAATGTGTACTCCCCCAGAAAAGTTCTCATCTCTTCTCAAAAATCGAGTAAAATGCCAATGGGCTTATTACGATGGAGAGATATGGTTTAAGAGTGTGAGAGCTGTGTTGACTGAAGAAGAACTGTTGACCAGATATTCACACGACAGCTCATACTGGAAAAACCAGTTTACAGAAACAAATCTCCATTCTCTAAGAGTGGTCATGCTTTCATGCAGTGATGGATCATTGGCTGAAGCAGAAAGAGTCATAAAAAAATTCAGTTTTTCTAGTTAAGGTTAGTCATTTAATTTGTTTATATGTTTTTAATACCTTTGATTTGATGATATATCTTATTGGTCCTTTCATTTATTTTTTTCCCATCTATTCCATTCTCTCATTCATTTCCTTGAGCATGTACAATTTGGAGGACAAAGCAAAAGAATTTCCTTCTCATGAGAAATGCAACCTATTGTTTTGTCCTCCAAATTGAACTGCATTCCGACATGCTGCAATGGGTCTATTACAGATTAATGTGTTATGTTTCAACATGTTATCATAAAGGGAAACAATTGAGTATATAGGAACTTCGGCACCCCCCCCCCCCCCTTCCCCCCCATCCCTAAACTCTCTTGTTCTTTCAGAAAAGTTAATACATTAGATATTTGCATTATTGCGTCATTAACCTCTACTTTTACAAATTCTTTCATACTTGCATACTTTTTTTCTTCACTTTGTTAGCACCAATTGTCTTGCTGTACTAATAACGAAATACAAATTTAAATATGAAAAAAAATTCACGAAGCATTTCGCCTTTCTTGTAGCATGGTCAAATGACGCCATCCTGCAAACGTTGTATTAAGATGAACCATAATTCCATTGCTTAAAATGTTCTAAAATAAGATTACAAAAAATAACTTCAAGGAACATTGAAAGGTAGAAATACATTATCAGGATTTTTAGCTCTAAAGCAGGATATATGATTTAGGATAAAGAGTACAAAAATGTTTAGTAGCACGAATTTTGTTTTGTTTTGAATTTATTTTTTATTTATTTATTTTTTAACTATAATTTAAACTTCCAGTTATGTTGATTTGGACATCATCTTTTAGATCATAGAGGCTGTTTTCATGATAAAGATACCACATTTCTGATATAGAAAATCAGCTCGCATGCATAAGGTCTTTATCTTTAACTTCAAGTGATGACGTTTTTGATATTTATTTAATGATAATATGCATATTCCTTTTTCTCATTGTGACAGCTCATATTCCGGTTGTTGAAATATTTTTGTTTTCACAGGCCTACAATCATTTCTGGTTGAACTTGAGAAACAATGGGCCTTACAGTCCCAGGAGGCGTCAGAAAAGTACATTGAACTCACAGCTCAAGTCCAAAAGCCTTCCAAGAAGTCAAAGAGGAAACTTACTAGTAAATAGAATGAAGAGATTCTGGAACATGCATATTGTGATTTTGCTGCTGAGCTGCAAGTAGAGATTTTTTTGTAAAGGTATAAGAATTATTTATTACTTTTAAATAGATGTTAATAATATTATCCCAAAAGCATACTCTGACCATCTCACTCTGACAGTTGCATGTATTAAATGTAGCTGTTTTTAAAAATATGCTGTTCATGTATTGTATTTTATAGATCTACTTATTTTCTATTTATATTGTATTTCATATATTTAGTGCAAGGATTGGAGCTTTCTGCTAAAGAAATTGCTTGGGATACATCTTGCCACTGGAGACTATGGCCATCTTACCATTGACCATAGTGCTATGCTGCTCCATCAATTTTGTTCAATGTACAGTTATTCAGGTCAAGGCTTTGAGTCCTCACACAAGCATCACAGACGATTTTTTGCAAAAGCAACAAATCATGAGGCATCTGGACCATGTAATTACATTTTCTACCCATTGCTGCTGCTTTTTATTGTTGTTGTTGCTGTTGTGACATATAATTTCCTCCCTCAAAATATATGATCATTGTGGGAGGAAGGTGATTTGCAAATCAAAGGTCATGAAGGGGAAGCTGCTGCTCTAATGCCACCAAAGAAAAAAATGAAGCTTAAAAAAAACACACAAGATGTATCACCAACCCAGCCGACAGACTCTAGGCAACCAATCTCACCAACAATTAGCATTCAGGTAAATGCTGTGTCACTAAATTGCATAAGAGGACAGCTTGCAGCTTTGTTTCAAGGTCTTCCACCCATAAAACCTTTCCTGTTACCAACTATTGCAAAAGCTGTGAAGGGGATAATCAATGCAACTGACCCATATACCTTAGCTTCAAGACCATATGAGCATGTTTTAAGAAAGGCAGGTCTTGTTGTCAGGGAACCTTGCTCAACTGGAGTTTACATTCCTGGTTTGTGTATCTTTACTCAGTGCTTAATAAATTCTGAGAAGACCGCACAACAAGTTTCTAAAGAAGCCGATTGGTTAATGCAGACTTGCTGTAAAAGCAACGAGCAAATATTAATATCTGATGCCCTCTTGAACTGAGCTCCAAATGTCCCGTTGATAAAATTGGGGAAGAAATCAATAGATGTTTTGTCATTGAGTGACTTGACATAAGAAATGTACCTTGATAATTGTGTCATTGACATCTGTATTGGCAAGTACCTAGAAGAACTAAAGTTCAAGGGTTGTGAGACAACATTGTACCTTCCAAAAGAACTATATGACTGGATTGAAACCAATAATGCTTACCAAAAGATACAGCTTTCTACCCAAACAATGACAGTAAATCTTAGTAGTAGATCTATTACTTGGGTACTAGTTTACCTGTAATAACTGTGTATGCTTACTTGGATCACAAACTTAGGTGCATTAATAATGCTTTGCGTAAATATTAACAATGATAAAAATTTTGACTAGCAGATCTGTAGACTGCAGTGTTTGTTACAGTGTTGGGTACTAGTTTCCATATCAAAATTAAGTGGTAACGAAAAAATTACAAAAAATGTACATACTCTTATGTTGTCTCGACTAAATTTGTTCTGGTATAAACCCCTTGAAGTGGCGTCATACAAAATACCAGAGGAACGCCTGGCATATTGGAATATTTCGAAAAAAATTGCATTCCAAAAAGAAAGATATGCAGAGGAAATTAACGTAATATGTTACAACGTTTAACTACAGGTTTGCTTACACGCTATGTTTGCCCCCCAAATTGATGATCTATGACGTCACTTAAAAGGGGTCTAATACGCAGTTTATACTCCAGGTAAATGAACCTTATTCACGTAAAATCGGATGCAGTTTGCTTTTTGAATTAGAAGAGTACAAGTCGGGCCACCATACACCAACTCAACCTCTCTGGAACAACGTCCTTCCGCTTTGTTAACAACAATGCTACTGGGGCATGTCACCCTTGCTTTTATTGATGTGGGTCCCTCTAATTGTTAGTAGTTCCAGCGTGGGATCGTGCTAACTCTAGCTTATTCAAAGGATTTACTTCTTCCTATACGTTTTCTTGCAAGGTTTCTTGACCTCTCCAGCTTACGTTTATGTCCACAACTGCTCCTGGCACTCTTAGGGCGTAAACAAGCTGGTCAAAGTCATAGATTTTGTAGGAGATTCTTTTTGTTGATGACCTAAGAATTGGTGCTCGCAAAAGGTGGGTAAGTCTGTTAAAAACTGCTAAAAATTTTCGGTACCAAGTGAAGCCTATGCCATTTTACTGCAAAAGAAGCAGAATAATAATAGTATTATGAATTTTTTCATCTAAATTTAATTTTAAAAAGGCCGTGTCGCATGAGGCCTATCGTTTTGCTTTCGGAAACTCTTGGATTCCAATGATATCGAGTGCATTCAATGGTATGTTTAGTTGTTAAAGCTTAGGGCCTGATTCTATCTCATGACCAGAGGCATAGAGATAGCACAGCGCATGCGTCGCATCATTGCGCACGTGTGTCAAGTCTAGATAGACGTTTACGAAAATTCTCAGCAATAAAATAAACCAACGAAGTTGGTTTTCCTTCAATACAACAAGAAGCTGTTTTATCATGGTTGCAATGTCAGAAAACGACGAGGTATTGAAGGACGAGGCGCCAGTTATGATATACGGCTTGGCAGGTATGTTTAAGTCAATGAAATGTGGTCCATGAACAAGAAAATAGACTATATAACAGAGCCCGTCAACCTCGACAAGGAAAATGGTTTTCATGGCGAAGACCAACAAACTGAATCTATTCAAGGTCAAAGAACTAGTAGCTAACCTCAAGCCGAAAGCTCTGTAGATGAGAAGTTGGCAAAAATAGTCAGAAAATTGAATGTGTTAGCAGGACAAGTGGCAACAAATAGTAAGTTTTTTTCCTTCTTTAAGCCTTGCATCAGATCTAGAAGCTAATACTTAATCCACTTATTCATTTTTTACAGTTTGTGAACCACTAGATCCGCTAGAATGGCAAATACCACTAATATTTCAAGTTACAATGATTACCGTTCCAAGCCATACTAAACTAATTTACATATGCAAGACTTAGTGAATATCAAAACTGTTTTAGAAACCGCCATTGGATTTACTAATTGTTTGTTATAAGTATTTACAGGTCTCAGGAATACATATACTGTTGTTGTTACATAAAAACATCTGCAATTTATTATTTTGTTTACGATATATAGGGTTGTTCCTGATTGGTTAACAAACAACCAACATTCCTGAAATATTTTCAAGTGCCCACGGTTTTCCGATTCGCACTGTAATAGGTACGGCAAGTACTTCTACTTTTCCTTACTGATTACTAACCAGTTGCATAAGAAGAGCATGTTTTGGTGATAATCTATATTATAACAATGCATCTGAGAGTATGCATGATCGTATAAAAAAGATAATTCCACAGATAGAAAAGGATATTTGCCCTTCAGGTATCCCCTTACAAAACTACTTTAAATCTACAAGGAGATAACAGACAAGTGCAGAAGAAATGTTCATCGGGCAATCATTGACCAAGGACAGTATAGACTTGCCGATAGTCTAAGTCACATCAAAGTAAGGCCAAGTGAATGGAGAGATATGAATGTTACAGAAAAGGAACGATGTATAAACAAAATCGATCCTTTGTACAAGATTGATAACACAGAGAAAAGCCAACCCAAACGTCGCTTCGTGTACACCATGTGGATCCTTCCAAGACAGTGGTTTCCCGTGCATGTTCAAGACTTCCTGGGAAAACGCAAACATAATCCTTAAAAAAAAAGGAGTAAGCAGTGCACCTGGTCCCAATAAAGTTAAAGTTGTGTTGTCTCTCACAAACCCAAATGTCAAGGCCAAAACCGCTAGAGTGGGACTAGGGCCGATTTTCTCACATACGTTTTATAGTTTAATGTCCTCGAGCCATGTAGCACCAGCAGAAGGACAAAATTGTAGTTTTTAGCTTTTGATTTCTTTATAGCACAGTATATCGCCAATCATGTCTTTTTTCTATTGTTTACTAGTTGTTAACGGTCACTTGTTATCGCATATTACCGCTTATCAAAGCTTGAAACTGCTTAGAATAACTTCAATCACTCTCTTGAACCGTGTTAATTCAGAAAGTTGTAGTGTTCAATCAAAGTCAAGTTAAATGTAATCAACGCTTTTTAGAGGAAATAAAAGGACGAGTATCACAAGAATTCTGCAGCTACACCAAACACACCCCATTCAGTTACTGGTAATCAAGGTTGGAAAGCCATAAAGTGCAAATGGAAGGGCTAGAAACAAAAACAACTCTGTGCCTATATTTTGGCTGTCTCCAAGTTAGAAGGAACTTTACTGCACATTATATTTAAGTGGAAACCCAATATTCAACATCAAGTCAAAAGACCGTCAGCAGTCGTGGGCAATGTTGGCGACAGTTTGTTTTTTCTGCTCCTGATTTTCTGTACGAGTCTCCCTTTTACTTATTAGTCTACTTACCTACTCGTATTGTTTATGGCTGATATTCCATTAACTAAATTAGCTCATCATTTGCTGGTGGGGTAGAACTATGTGTTAAAAATGACCTAGATTTTACCTTAAAGGATGATCTGTCATCTTGCACAGATGATTATGAATCTCTCTGGATTGAAACTAATAATCTTAAAGGCAAAAATATAATTTGCTCTGTATTCTACAGACATCCAAAGACATCCATCTATCAGAATCCATCTACTGATCGATTCCTCACTGAGTTTTTTAAAACTATTGACACCGTGAGTAAGGAACAGAAGTATTGTGTAATAATGGGAGACAAATATTAATCTCATTAACTATTAAAATCATCATCATACAGAGGAATTTATTAATAACTTAAATATTTATTCCTTCTGGCCTCTCATCACTCACCCAACTAGAATCACAGATCATTCTGCTACCCTAATTGATAACATCTTTATTAATTCTCTTGATCACTATTCAATAAGTGGAAATCTCACTACTGATCTTTTTGATCATTTTCCTAATTTTTCAATCTTTAAAAAACTATCAGCCTTAACATCAAAGCCTAAACTATTCAAAAGAGATTTCTCACACTTTGATGAACAAAAAATTATAAACGATTTTTAAAATGTTGATTGGTCCAGTATGAAATGTTACTATAAATACGTCTTCCTTTGTTAATACTATCTAAAATATTTTCTTCTATGGCTTTAGAATAAGCCTCTATTGCCACCTCCCTTCCCTTCTCAGGACTCCACTTAGATTTCTTACGAAAAACAGGTTTATCTAAACCACTATCTATTTCTTCCCTATCCCCCTCACAAAATAATTCCTTACAAGGTGTGTTGTACAATATAATCACAAACAAGGCAAGATTGCAGTGGCGACGACAAGTTCATAACTGATAAGTTTGTTTTAGGACGAAATCATCCTTTCTGCAGAAGAAATGTATAAGTTAAACCCTGATGTACAATCTACATTTTTGGAGGATCTAAGCCAATATACATAAGTATTTAGGATAATATTGAGATTTTTATAATATATTTATATATATGTATATGTATTTATTTTTAAGAATGTTATTGTAAGTGCATAATGCGCTCAGAATTAAATTGTTATCATTATTATTATTATATATTATTATAACGGATATAATGGTTATGGTGGGTATTGACTGAATTAATTATCAATATAGTTAATATATTAATTAATAAAGTTCATATCCGCCATGTCCAGTATACTCGCTATATCCACAGAGGGAGTATAAAAATAATACCACAGGAATGAAAATTCAGAAAACATCTGATCTACCATCAACAGAGTTAACAGATATCATGGTTATGGCGGGTATTGACTGATGGATTGTGGATGGAAACCAAGAACTTTGGAAATTCGATGTTATAATTTTTCTGATGTATTTCAAATATAATTGATGTCTAATCTTAATATAGGTCTTTTTTGACTATAAAAAGTAATATGTTTTGATTTGATATGGCAATAAGGGTATGGAATTATTGTGCAATGTGTTTAGGGTTGTTGAATCTTTCCGGCTTGCAAAAAAGCAGCATAAAGCCTCGTCACAATTCTACAAGCCGTCTTTCATACATCTTGCCAATAGGATGATTTTATTTGCTGAGGCAGAATCGAAAAAATGTTCCCTTTTCTGTCAATTGTAATTCGTAGGACTATAAATCCAACGGTCTTTGCAGTTCGAGACCATACATGTAAGAAGAACACTGAAAACAACAGACAATAGCGATGAGCAAACCATGTGCTCAGTTAAACAGCAAGATCATAAGAAACTTGTGTGAACACAAGGCAGATATTCCAAGCAATTACATACTGAGCATCTTGTCAAACACCAATCCACTTAAATTACAACAAGCTATTGTTAAATGTGGAGTTAAAGTGTGCATGTCTAAGGGGTCAACCAAGATGTACAGGTAATCATGGTCTCAAGTTCAATTTGGGATTAATTTGCATGTGTTTTTCAAAGAGTTCAAATTGCATGAGAGCGTGGGTCGAATCTTGAACTTGGGAGCATTAAACCGTTCGATTCATCAGGATATCCGACCAGCGTGGCTCCGCGATGGAAAAGGTGGAAGAGGTCTTTTGAGTATTATATCGTTGGAAAGGGAGTTAAGGATGACAACCAGAAACAAGCCCTACTTTTACACTGTGCAGGAGAAGCAGTCCAGACGATATTCGAAGGTTTAGATGATATTGAAATCGGAGAAAGCGAATCAAAATACAAGAAAACCTTGAAGATACTCGACGATTATTTTATTCATAAAGCGAACATTCCGTACGAAAAACACATGTTTAGGAACAGGAAGCAAGAAAGCTCGGAAACTATCGATCAGTTGGTATCGAGACTGAGAACCCAAGCATTAAATTGCGATTTTGGAGATGGCATCAACGAAAATATAAGAGATCAGATCATTGACAAGTGTAATTCGGCTCAGCTGAGGACAAAGCTAGAGTTGAAAGAGGCTCAAGACTTAGCCAGAGCACAGGAGACAGCACAAGTACTGGCCAAGAAGATTGAGCAGGATGCTAAAGGTGAGATCAATGCTGTGTATAATAGAGGGGAGAGAAATCAGAAGAGACCAAGTGGAAGACCATCTAAGATGAAATATTATCATTGTGGGAACGAAGGGCATATCAGCCGTGATTCCAACTGTCCAGCACGGAATGCAACCTGTAAGAAGTGCAAGAAAGTGGGTCACTTCGGGAAAGTTTGCAAGACCAAGAGCCCAAATGAGCCACAGCCAAGAGAAAAAGGGAAAAGTCAGGAAAAAGTGTGTGAAGTCAAGGAAAGGGAGTATGATTTTAGCATCAATTCCTGGGACAATGAACATTCAGGTGGACATAATGTTACTGCCATGATTGGTGGAGTCAAAGTGGATAAAGTTTTGATTGATTCTGGTGCAACCAATCTGGTGGAATCCTCATTTAAGATCTAACTTGGTGAAGAGTGTGCTCTCATTTAAACTCTCCAGGACCTCATCGATAGTGGGTATTAGGTAACGTTCTCTGACAATAGCAGTGTTCACCTGTATCATATCAACACATAATCGTATGTCACCGTGCGCTTTGGGAACCACTACTATTGGGCTTACCCAGGGTGTAGGTCCCTGCACTTCCTCTATGATGTCTATGCTAACTAGCTCTTCCAACTTGGCTTCAACCTTCTCTCTCATACTAAAGGGCAGTCTCCTGTATTGCTGTGCCACAGGCTTAACAGTCTGGTCAACATATATCTTGGCTTGATAGTTGTTCAGTTTCCCAACCCCTTGGAAACATTCTGGGAACTCCTTTACTATATCATCTACTGTCATTGCATTAACTATGTTGATTTTCAGCACTCCCAGATTCTCACTTGTCTTACAACCAAGGATTGGCGTCCCCACTGTATCCACAACTACAAACTCAGTCTCTGTCTCAACATTATTAACACTTACAGTTGTCTTGACCTTTTCCAGGACCTTGAGGGGTGTTGTAGAGCCATAAGGGTAAAGTGATCTCTGAGTCTTCTCAGTTGTACAAGCTACTTTGTTCTTCTTTAAATACTCCCATGTTTCCTTGTCAATAATATTGCTAGTGCGCGCTCTTTCTCTTTCTTGGTAGGTTCGTTTAGATTTGTTTATACACGTCAATCGTATTGTTTCTCTGATTGGTCCTTATGTTCGTAAAACGCAAATCGCAAGCGCTTATAGTCTTTAAATAATTTGAATCGTTGTAAGACATACTTTTCGCCCTGATGATGAACTAGAAGTGCAAAAGCTAGGTATAATATTTTAAAAAATAGTGGAAGAAACAAATGTAAACAATAATGTCATGGTTATTGGCATAATTCCCTCTATGGGCCCTGAATGAATTCCTAAAGCCAGCAATAGCAGAACTTAAGGCTTTGTGGAAGGGCGATTACTTAAAGAGCACAGTGCAGAGTTAGGCTGTTCAAGATGTCTCAAGGTTCACCAGAAATGTGGGTGAGAAAAGATACTACTCAGAGTTCGAATGCAAAAACTGGGAAAAAAGAAAGAATGATTAACATAATAGCACTAACATATGATATGCATCGCTACCATTTCCGAAACAACAGTAAACCCAATGGGGACAGACAAAGGAGTCATCTAGCCTTTCATTAATTCAGAAGACAGACCACACGGAAATTTCTAAAAGAGGGCAATCTATTTTACAGAACGATGCCGAAGGAACTTATGAATGAAAACCTGTGTTTGGGCCTCCTGTGCCTCAGGCACATCACGTGCACACCTCGTGTTAGTGTTTTTACAGAACATGTGAGCAGTTCGTTTGAGACGCTTCGTCAATAGTCAAGTTTGTTATTGTTTTTCTTCTTTCCCCCTTTACATGGCACGATTGTAAGTAGCAAATTTACGTCCTGTAGTATTCGAGTTTACTTTGTAATGTTGACGTCCGTTTTTGTACAGTTTTTACCACTTGTAACGAGTTATTGCTGAATTAAGTGGACAAAGGTCAAGTCAATAAACCCTCGTGAATCCAGTAAATCGAACTAAGACTCAAATTAACTACAATAATATTAGCAAGTTGGAAGGGGTGCCGCCGTGAAATCAATTGTCCTAAACAACCTGGACGAAGTACCTCTACATACAACTTCACAAAAAGTCATTGAAGAAAGAGGGGGGTTGAATAATATTCAATCCTCTGCGGAATTTCCAAGAAATAAATAATAGGTTTATAATGTGATCAGAAAGAAAAAAAAAGGGGAAATTCTTTCAACTAGTGAAACTAAAGCTGTAGGGGTGTCAATTTATTTTTGAATCATGGGCATGCAACTATGATGCAATTTTTGGTAAAAATGTATGGAGTAACCATATTGGTGTTCCACTGAAGATCACCAATATGGCAGACAAAACTGTGACGGCTTAAATTGATATTTAACAAATGTCTTAGTTTAGATTTTGGGTTTTTGATGACCTCATCTGAAAACAGTTACAGATTACAATAACATGCACGTCCTAGACTTGTTAAGAATCTCTTCATTTCTCACCAAATTAAGATGAGCAGGGTACTTAATACCGAAGAAATCTGATTGACATAATCTTAGAGTTTTTGCCGGTATATTGTGCTCATTTAACTTCATTTTAGTTTTGCAACGGGCAGGTAAAGGAGGTCCAGACCGGACTCCAACAGGACTTGGGGGAGGGTACGTCAGAACGTCTGAAACCCTCCAGCCTATGCACTTGGAAACTGTAGGGAGAACACCTCCGAATTCACCCCAGGACCAGGCATCATCCAATGAAGGTAAATTGCTGTCATCAATGACAGGAAAATGTTTTTTAAACACACCATTTCATTCGGGTTTAGTTAGTCAAAGCTAGTTCTAGTGTCAGCACTAGAACAGGATGCGATCACATCTCCAACAATGTACAATCCAGACAAGAAAGGAGAAATAGGGGACTGAAAAGCCTTGCTTTGATTCCACAAAAACATTTTTCGTTTAATTTAAATGGTACTGTTTAAGACTGATGTTTTATTGTTGTTGTAAGTGCCGCATGCCAGAATTTAGGTTAGGCTCTGAGTTAACATTAATAGTCTTTGTTTTATTTTTCGTTCGGTCACGCTTCCAGTTTTGTCACTTCAGTTTCTTAGTTTCTTTGTCTCGTGTGCAAATTCCTAGTACTTTAAGTTCAGCCCGTTTTGTAAGTATTCCGTTCTCAGTTTTACACAAAGCAGACAAGATCTTTGGTTTTTCTTGTACCTCATTTTTTGTTCCGTAAGTACATTTCTTCCGTATTTAGTCGTAATGTCGTATTTAGCAGTTCACTTACTTAGTATCTTTTTATATTTATTTGTTTTAGAAACCGTTATTAGTATACAAGTCAATAAATTTCCAATGTAACACGTTTGTGACTGAACTCGAGGTTACAGTTGTTTCTTTTTGACTCACCTAAGAACAAGCTTGTCATTGTAAACACATTTTAAAACATACAATATATTCAAATATACTTTTGGCCTAATTTTCCACTGGTGCTATTGATGTTGACATTTATAGCAGTATTTCTAGTTCACCTATCGATGGTGATACATCCAGTGCCTTGGTGGCATCTGTGCTTCTAGTGAAAGAATCAACTTTGCACAGGAATAATGTCCTCAAATATATGATTATGGTATTCAAAGATAAAACTGTGCTAATGTGTACTTTGGAGGTTGTATTTATCAATGATAGAGGTGAAATTGAAGATGGTAGGGGGTCAGGTGTAATGAGGGACGCTTTAAGCATTTACCAGAGGGAATTTTTTAGTGCTTTATCAAATGGGGTCAGTGAAAAATTCCCTTCCATTATGCATGATTACCAAAAGCAAGAATGGCAAAGTGTAGCCAGAATTCTTGTTGTTGGTTTTCAAAAAGAGGTATTTTCCTTTGAATCTTTCCTCATGCTTTTATTGCATCCTGGAGAGGAGGCATTCCCAAAGAAGGCGCTATTAGAATCTTGTTTTCAGTATATTTCGAAAGATAAACGTGAAACCCTTACCCAAAGTATTTCTGATGAGTATGACCCATCCGCAGAAGATGAAGTGCTTGAGGTTCTCTCAAGTTAAGAGTTGGCTAGTTTCAACAGTTTGAAAAAGTGCTGCAAAGAGTGATAATTGCACAACTTGTCACATTTTCGGGTTTCAGTTAAGTAACTACCAGTCAATGGTTTTGGCTAGACAAATGAATCACAATACCAATATATTTAGATTCATGAAGTATCTTGATTAGCTGGTCTTTTGATACACATAATCATCTGAATATTAGATAAAGATTTGATCATTCATAAAATTCATGATTTGAAAAGGAAAACATTTGAGCAATCATTTTTATGTCTTCCTAAAGACTTGTTTAGATATTCATTTTATATTTAGTGATTTATCTTTAAATTGTTGCCTACGTTCCTGTTTATGAAACACATGATATCACAGATTTTCAGTTGACATATATGAATGCTGGACACGCCATATTACTTTTGGAACATGTTAGAAAAAACTATCTGCGTCCTATCTCCCTCATGTCTACACTGGCAAAGATCCAAGAGGATATAACACTGCAAACACTTGGTAGATCTGTATCTGATAAACTAGACCGAAAACAGCTTTCCCTTCTATTACACATGCACTAGTTTATTTACTACATATTATTTATGAGTCTCTAGATAAAGGCAACTATTATGCTTGGATTTTCTTTTCTGATTTTTCAAAAGGCTTTGATCTTGTTGATCATAATGTATTATTATCTGATTTATATAACATCCCTATGTTATTAGATGGGTCACCTCTTTCCTTACTAATAGATCACAAAGGGTAAAGATCAATAACTCTATCTCCGCCCCTATTTCCCCTAATGGTGGTATTCCACAAGGCACTAAGCTCACAACCTTACTTTTTTGTATTCTCGTTAATGAGTTAGTCTCTACTCATCAGGATAGAATTAAGTATGTAGATGACACCACTGTGGTGGAATTCATTCCCAGATGTTCTCCATCATAATGACATTAACAGCTGTGCTGCCTTAAGGGGTATGAAATTTAACCCTAAGAAATGTAAGGATATGATCATTGATTTTCTACATTGTAAACCTTGTAATCCTAGTCCCTTATGGATAGGACCTTCTTGTTTAGAACAGGTTGTTAGTTATAAATTATTGGGCGTCAACATTTCAAATAATCTATCATTGGATGCCCATTGTACATACATGGTCAAAAAAAAGCCAACAAAAGGCTATATACAATCAGGGTCCTTAAAAGATGTGGTTTTTCTAGCACCTAGGTGTATTATTCGATCATAAGGTCCATATTAGAATATGCTTCACCTGTTTGGGTGGCCCTCCCCCTTCTTCTTTCTGTTCTGTAGAATCTGTTCAAAAAAGAGCTTTTCGAATAATCCATCCATGGCTAAGCTATGAAGAAGCTCTCCAATCATCTGGATTTCTCACCCTTAGGCCCATTGTTGAATTATTCTTTGACGAAAGACATTTGTAATTAATATGAAGTTTTCTTTTTAAATATACCGGCATATAAAGATATAACCAAAATATATAGAAGGTGCAATCAAATGACACATAATCCCTTCCTTGAAAAATGGAGGGCTACTATTCAGCTTGTATGTCAAATGAAGCAAAAAGAAAGTTTACTTATCAGGAACTGTAGTACCCTTAACACTCAATCAATCATTGTATTATATAATTAGTATGTATATATGAATAAATTAGTTTGACACAGTAATGGCTTCGAGTCATTACAGGAACCAACATAGCAGCTATGATGGCACCCTAAGAATGTTGATTAATAATTGAGCTATGTATGTAGTATAAATATGTTTCATACATGAAGATTTTGATTTAAAAAAGTAATCAAAAATTGAACAGTACGTTATTGCGTTTTTAAAATAGATATAAGGAGATACTGTAGAAGGGGAGGGGTTGGCATAGTAATATTGGAATGCTCTTGTCATTTTGAAAAAGTGGATGGCTTTTTAATACCAAACACAGTGCTTCAAACACTGAAATGAAAATTGTCAATGATTCTCAATGTGCTCAAATAATGATCAATGGCACTGTTTTCATTATCAACCAGTGGATTGACATATCCCTCTAGCTCCTGAAGTGGCTGATCTGTTAGTGACAGTGATTCTGGCACGACTATATTATTCTTAGTGACAATATCAGTAAGTGGGCCATTATAGTTAATAACATATGCCTCCCAATTAACAAGAATCAATTTATCTTGAACATTGAGGATTCCATTCCGTCCATCAGCATTCCTTTCACCACTGTCAATGCTGATAATTCCCATCCTGTTGCCCAAGAAGGTTGGGCACTTAGAGGGTCGAGCAAAAAATACCGCTTTAACAAAAAGCAAAAGGAGTACTTAACTGCTAAATTCAACATCGGCCAAGAGACTGGAAGAAAAATTAGAGCAATGTTGTTTCCAGAGATATGAGGCATGCACCCAGAGAGGATGGTAACCGGCTGTTTGGTCTCACAGAATGCTTTCTGATGAACAAATTTCCTCCTCATCCAAAGTCCGACAACAGAAGGTAATCATAACAAAGCAGATGCTGTAGCCGCAGTAGAGGAATGTAATTTTCACGAAATCAGAGAAACAGTCTTGTCTTCACTACAGCAAGAGCATCCAATCATCTCTTGATCAGTTTAATGTGTTTGATATGGTCGAAAAGGGCAATTTAAAAACATTGAAAGTGGAAATACTGCAGCTGCTATGCAACAAGCTCAACCTTCATGTTCCAGCAAAGCCTATCAAAAGTTAAGCGCCGTATATCACCTTCTGGAATTTGTGTTTTGCAATTTCACATAGTTCTGGCTGAGATAAGATTTTTGTGAAAATGATAGCACACAAAGTGTCAAGTCATAGAGATCAATGAGATAATCTAAATGAAAACAAGTTTCAAGTTTTCGCGATTTAGCAATAGTTTTTTTTAGTGGTACATATTTTTGCATTATCCGCCAATTTACTTTTTCCCACTTGAATCGAACGTTTTTTGCTGACAATGGATAGAGGACAGTAACATTTTTCTTCCCTCTATCTGCATATCACACATAAAAACGCTTAAAGAATCGAGAACTAAAGAAGAAATTAAATAGAGAACAAGTAAAAAGGTTTCATGTAAATTGATTTTGGGATTAGTGTTACATGTTAGTGTTACTTGTATTTGGCGCATATTTTACCAACGCAATATTTAAGTTTCGCAATTGAATCGCACCTTTTTTTGCTCACAACGTTATTATAAGGATAGAGAGGTCCGTAGCATTTTCATTCACTCAATATGCACATGGAGCATAAAAAGAAAACTGGGAAAGAAAGGCTAATAAAAACGAGGGAACAAAAGAATCATCCTGTTCCAAATAGCAATCAAGAATCATTGCAGTCACTGGAATCCTACAGTATAGGACCAAGAATAAAGATTAAAAAGGCTAAAGAAAGACTTTGGTTGAGGATTTAAAGAGGACATTGATTGATGAAGACCTCAGTGTCGTGTTGGGGCATAACTTTTCTTGTGGCGATGATGGCGGCAAAGATTTTGTATGGCAAACTATCTCAGAAGCCTAATCTGTCATAGCCGAAAAAAGGGTACTGGAAATGATAAACGAGGAGGTCTACAAGGCTTTCATTGACACCATGAAAGTCCCAGACTGGGTGCAACTTCTAGTCAAGTTAACAGTAAAGATGATTGACAGATCTTGGAAAACCATGTTGAATTTCCTGAATCTTGGTAGAAGTGGGGTGAATGTCATTATAAACTTTTCGGTTATAACTAAAGTTTTCCGCAAGACCACCTTTACGGGTCTGTTCACAAATTTCTTCAGCTTCACATCCTATTCTTACAAAACAGGCCTAATAGCTACTCTAGTTCACAGTGCGTATATGATCAACAACACGTGGTCAGGTTTCCATGAAGAATTGGCCAAACTCAAGGGAATACTACTCAAAAATTCCTATCCAACAACACTTATTGATAACATCATAAAAAACACCATCAATAAGTTTTTTGATAACCGTCTGATAACACCAAAGTTAACGACAACATCTTTTACGTCAAGTTGCCATATGTTGGGAAATTTTCTAGTACTATCAAAAAACGGGTAAACCAACTTTTCAAATGGCTATGTAACAATAACATCAAGATTAACATTGTTTTTTCCAGTTACAAAATTAGATCGATGTTTGGTGTGAAAGACTCTATCCCTAAGGAGCTCAGATCCTTTGTTGTGTATAAATTTACCTGTTCAAGCTGTGGGGCTTGTTATGTCGGTGAGACTTCACGACATTTTGCAACAAGAATCAATGAGCATCTTAAAACGGATAAAGTCTCGCACATTTACAAACATATAATGTCATCGAAGGTGTGTCTTGCTCAATGCTCGCCTAAGTCTTTTTGCATTTTAGATAGGGCGAGGAATAGCTACGAGCTTAAGATTAAGGAAGCTATTCACATCCTTTGGGAAAAGCCCACTTTAAATCAACAACTTTCTCACTTTAACTTAAAACTATCCTTATAATTGTTACTTATTGTCAGAATTTTTTTTTTTTTTTTCACACTTATTGTACTTAATATTACGTTAATTATTCATATCTTTTGTTAATTCACTCTATATATAGTTATGTACTGCACTCCAACATTCATTTCTGATGATGGCGTTTGACTACGTCGAAACATGTCAAAAATTAAAGTATTTCTGATCTTCATCAAAATTGTTATCAAGTTTCTGCTGCTTCGACCATTTGGTTCTAAACTTTTAAAAATAATGTATTTCACATTACTTGGTATACTGCTATACTTTAAAATACCTACTTTAGTTGATATTATCCTACTCAAGTATTATTTACAATAGACTCAATATAAATGGTTATAACACAATTAACATTGCATTAAAGCTACATGTTATTTATTGTAAACGAATTTACAAGGTCACCTGTGAGGGAGTTTCCAATTTGTTTTAAAAAATGTGTTAAGCTATTTGGCTTGACAAGAGAAGTCCTGAAATTTAGGGAAGGTCATATGAACTCGTTTGAAAGATTGGAAAATCGCATTAATATTAACTCTAAAAAGATTCAAGCTTCTAAAAGTTTGAAGCAAACTATGGCAATTAAACTTAACATATTGATAGAAGAAAACAGCACACTGACAATGTGAAACAATAAACTGCTCATTAATCTGCACAAAGCCAATTATAGGATAAAAGAGCTTGAGAATGAAAGTATGAGTTTATTAACTGCTCTTCAACTTCTAAAATCTGATTATGATTAACTCCGACCTGCACAGCTTTGCCGCAATCTCAAACCTCACCCATAGTACCATTGAAACCTAAGCAAAGAGCGACTGACAATGCAGGTAAAAAAGAGGTAACATTGAAGCCTAACTCGAATGAAACTGTAGAAACCTCAACACACAATGCTATAAATGGCAAGAAAAGAAGTATATCTAGAAAAGATGAAGGAAAGGTGAACCAGGCGAATATACCGACATCTACACAAATTACTTCAAAGCGGACTACTGTTATCGTTGGTGATTCTATGGTATTTCAATTATAAGAATGGAAAATGGGTAATAAAGAAAACGGTGATGTTGTCAATCATGAATCTCTTTCCAGGTTCTACAGTGGATGATATGTGCAACTACATAAAACCAAATGTCACCCAAAGCCAAACAACTTAATTATTCACTGTGGTACCAACAACTTGCATGTGGACGATCCAAATGACATTGCTGAGAAGATCATTGACATTTGTCATTTGCTGCAGATGACCTACCCGAATGTAAGATTGCCATATGTGGACTTATCAAGAGAGCGGACTCGCCAAAGCTAGAAACGGCTCGAAAAATTGTCAACAAATCCCTGAGAGCTCTCTGACAGATGGGCTTTGACAGATGCAAATGCTCTTGATCTTAATTCTAATGTAGTTGATAATCTAAACTCGAACAACATTCCACCTGTCAGAGGCTTTAAAATGGCCTCATTGAATATGGCATGGTGTGAAAGTCAAAATTTGGATCTTTTAGCAATTAACTAATCTCGACTTGAGCCTACTACTCAGTCATGTTTGGTGAGTCTGGAAGGTTACGACTTGTTGAGAAATGATTAGACATGGTGAAAAGGAATAGACATGGTGGTGGTTGTAGTGTCTTAACATCATGTGCTGGTATACCTGTGTCTTTATAATGTTATGGGCTACCTGTGTAATGTGTTGTGTGTGAGTGGCATTAAAGATGGCGACCTATTGAACAACCAGTGAAGGTTTGTAGCGTGGCGAAAAGCACTTCCATGGCAGGACTTACCTAGGACTTTTCCGTCAATAGAAGGCATGCTCTTATTCCACCAATCAGAACGCATGGTGAAACTAACTTGTCAAATATATTCCCTTGGGGGAAGAAGTGAGAGAAGTTGATACCAGATCCAGAATGCGTTGTAAATTCAAATACTGAAGCTTATTCAAGAATTCTGTTTTTTTTTTCCCCCTTTTTCTTCCTTTAAAGAAGATACAATGGTTAGTGTACATTAACTAATATTGTTATGTAAACATATTTAAGGAATTCAAAACGAATAACCAATAGTACTCAGGGATAGAACGAAGAAACAGCAGCTTCTACGATGGCCGTTTAATACATGTGGCCATTCAGCTGAAGCTGGCCATCGAAAAATTGTAGTTCCAAATTGAGGCTTGCAGCCAACAGCAATGTTTAAAGTGCTATATCTCGGAAACGAATGGGCCAAATTGGAAACTGTAAAAGAGCTTATCAACTATTTTTGCGTCTTCTCTACAGAAATTGAAAAACTGTGGAAGGCTTATAGGCACTTTCATAAAAAATGTTTAACTTGGTTTTTACATAAAATTGAAGATTTGACTTTTATGTTTGATACAGCATGGTTAAAAAATAATTTTTTGACCAAAATTGTGAAAAGTGAAAAATTATGTAAGGTACCAGGGGACCTTCTTAACTAAGGTTTACTAAAAACCTTAGTGCACTAACTACTCATCCAATGATTATAAAAGCATATTTATCAATGATGAATAATCAGATTTCAAATTTGTCAATTTTTGAAGGAGTTCCTGGAGCACCAGAATAAGTGCAACATACAAAAGACTAATGTTAATGTAATGAGCAAAGCTCATAAATCTTAAAGCCAAAATATGTGAAAAATTTGTTTGAGTCTTGTTGAATTGGCTTTGCTCAAAATTTTAAAGATAAGTCAGATTAAAGTGAATTGATATTTTATTTGTTTTGAACTTCTATAGAATTAAATGAGGTGTGGCCAATTTACACTTGGAGGCTGAAAATGTACAGTTCAATATTTGAAAATCACATTTTCCAGATTTAGCTTTAGGAAAATGTATACCTTGTTTGTGTTATACTGTAAAGCAAGCATGTTATTAATATTATAGTACATTATTTTTGCACATTACCTGAAGGTGACCGACTTTTGGCAAGGAGTCCTTAGGAATGTTCTTTGAAAGTTTTTTTCTAAGTGATTTTTTCAGGTCATTTAATTTAAACATTACTTTCAATAACTAGCAAGATATTTCAAAACAGGTTTTAGAATAAGCTCAAAATTCAACATATTATTCAAATTTCAGCAAATTCTGCTCAAACGAGAACACATACTGTATCTCACCTTTTTCATAAGTTCTGTGGTAATAATTTTTTTCTCTCCAAAATTTATCAAAAAAATTTGTTGGAATTCCAAAGAAAAATATATGGTCCCTTGCTAAATTTGAGTTTTTTGCCCTGCTAGGCTAACCTGCATGTATATTTTTTGTAGGTTATGTGAATTTAATCAGTTATGAATTGCTTGCAGCTGGTGTGCTTTATTTTACCCCTACACACTTATCTACCCGATGGCAAAGATAAAAGCTTTCTATAACCATCACAAAAAAACGACTATATGACAGCAACTGCACACAAAGGCCAATATATACACTTAAGATGGACAACAACAAAGTTCAACATGATGGAAATGGTGTGCCTATTGTTAAGATTCATACTTATGTTAAAGGTAAGGTGACATGCACCGACAACTTCTGTATAAGGAGTCCATGGTGGTTGTTCTTAAAGAACTGCAGTATATTAAAGTTACAGAGGACTCCACCACTCTCATTACTGGTGGCATTAATGCATTAAGCAAATATTTTTCAGCAAAATATTTGTTCAAGGGAAGTTTCAAAATAAAAAAATCCTTGCTATCCAACTGCAGAGTAAATATACCTCTACCTGCAACAAGCAGGCCACCTCCTGTTCCAATCCGCACCTTCAGACCTCATGAGCGCCTGCGAGGCGATCTCATCGACATGGCCCCTAAAAAACACAGAAGTTTCATGGCAGCCAACAAGTGGAGATACCATTACATATTAACAATCAAATGTTGCTTTTCTAAATTCTGCTGGCTCTTCCCTATCCCATCAAAGTCTCCAGCAGATGTGTATAAAGTGCTCGAGCTACTCTACATCAAAGAGGGACCTCCTGCTATCCTTCAATCTGACAATGGTGGTGAGTTCATTGATGGTGTGATAAAGAAGCTTGGCCAGGATTTCAACATCAATCTTATCCTTGGAAGACCATACCACCCTCAATCTCAAAGTCAGGTAGAGAATTTGAATAAACAAGTAAAAGATGTTTGGCTAGGTTTCTTCAGTCTGTCAGGGCTGAAAAGCAAGCCAATTTGTGGCCCATCTTGTTATCTGGCATAGCTGACATTCTGAATAATAGGTGGCAGAGTACTATCCATGATATTCCATTCCGTGTATACCGAAACCGAGAGTGTAACTACACATAATATCCCTGACGTTGAGTTTTTGGTTTCTTCTCTTGAAGAGCCAAGCCTAAGTGACTATGAGTTTGATGAGGAAGACCTTAGAATAGAAAGTCACAATGAGGCTAGACTTCCTGAAATTGATATCAGTTCAGATATTATCTTATCCTCTTCTTCATACCAACTGTGCGCAAAGATCCAGATGAAATTAACATCCTAATAACATCCTAAGGTAATGCTGCGTTTGCAAGGAACATTACGAATCACCTTTATACTAATTGATCTATAGTTAATGACAACTCGATAGCATTTAATGACCTAAATTGTCAAAAGAAGCCTACTAGTTTCACAACCTCGAGAGGATTAAAGCTAGCTAGTTTAAATAATGCTAGCCTTCCACTACATATTGATGAGTTGATGGCCTTTCTAGGTGATAACTGTTTTGATATAATTGCCCTAAATGAAACTAGGCTTGATAGTACCATAGAGGACAATTTGGTTGGACTGGAAGCAATGACGTGAAACGCATACCAAATTCGGCAATTTGTTCAAGATAAATATTTATTATTAGCAGCAACACGCTTTTAAAATAAGATTTTTTCTATTTATGGTGAAGAAGGAGGATATGTTTTACTATAGGTAAAAGAATATAGTTTGATTTGTATAATTTCTATATTAAATGTTAATAAATAGAAATGAAGTGCAGTGCGAATTTGCATGTAACTTGTCACATTTATTAGCTAACATTAGCGTATATTGTAAAATTGCACCTAAATAGCGGTCTTTTACCACAAGATACGATTATCAGTCCGTATATATGGCACATAGCTATACAGTAGTCGAAGTAAATCAGTAAAGGAGATTTGAATACATTTGATTTTGATAATTTTCTTTCTCACGACTTTGTGTAACCATGTAGCGTATATTTCTAATACCACTTATATTTATTCAAAATAAGTTATAAAAACTGATCTATAAATCGTAAAATTTCCATAGAATATAAATTATACTTTATTCCAGACATTTCCGTGTAGATTTGATGCTGATCGACCTTAATGATCGGGAACAGTGTATAATTGAAATTTTCTGTTTATAAATTCGACATGTACAAAACATACAATAAATTTTTGTCAACATTTCGTATTTAGGTTATTTCTTCTAGTTACAAAGCCTTGATTTCTATATCACTTAAGGATGCATTTGTCGTTTACTTGTTTGATATAATGCTACCAAATCAACTAGTCTAGCTCTAAAGGTAAATGGATAATTGTAGTTGGAAGTTTGCCGACTTATTTTCGAAGAGCGAAATCTCATTTGCATATGTTATACCTTGCAAAAAAATGTAAGGGACTGTTAAGGCTATTTTTCAGAAGAGCAAAGAATATTTTACAAAAATGTAAGTCCATGATAACTTATTTATTGTAAACAAGTTCTTTGCTGCTTTTTTGAAAGAAATCGGGATGTTTTGTCTCTAGAAATCAAAGTTTTTTTTATCGGATGTGTGCTTACTCCTGTTTTTTTAATTCAAGAAGGTTACTTTAGATTTTTTGTTGCTGCTTCATAAGGGCTTGAAATTTTGTGAATATTGAATAGCAACTACATGACTCGATAACTTGTTATAAAGAAACAAGCATTAAGATAAGAATAGCGTGTGAAATATTTAGAAGGTATGAATTTAAAAAGTGATCATTTTTCTTGACAAATAACTGCATCCTTGCAAGCACATTCTCGAGCCCATGAATGTTCTTGAGTGAGGTAGTCTTTGCAGCATGGTGTCGAAGCAAGAATTATATGCTGCAAAGAAAAAAGCAGAAAAATCTTATAGAAATAAGCTCAATTTTGAAACAGAGGTTGACCCAGAGGCTGTTACATATCGAGGCCTTAAAACAGAAAAGAGTAACGCTGGTCAATAGCAAAGGCTTCAGCTACAACATCAAAGGGAAAGGCAAACGAGGAACCATATACTGGCAGCACTGTGTAAGAACGAAAGGGAGAACCTACATAGCACTCAGTTGATGTAATGTATTCATAAAATCTATTGTATTCTATTGTCCTTCTATTTATTGTATGAGGTGTGATGTATTGTATTTTTATGAATACATTACATCAACTGCTTGCTAAGTAGGCTCTCCCAAGAACGAAACAATGTTATTGAAGAGCCACTATAAAAGAGGTTAGTCTCACTAATATCATATATCATAATTTTATCAATGTATTATGGTATTCTTTATCTTAAAACGCTCACATTGTTTAAAAATGTTCTCAAAACGCCGAAGATGTCCTAAATATAAACATGATTTATAATGCAAAACATGGATCTCTCTTGGTGTTTGTTTAGTATTAGTATACAGTACATAATAGAGACCTTAAGCATCGACGACGAAGTTGACGACGACGACGCTCATGTCCGAGCGAAGACTGGTTCGAGAACGGTGTTCACGGCGGGAAATTTGAAGAGTTAAGCAACACTCGACGTGGCCAGCCATAATTGTAACAATGGTTGCTTTTCACGAGCTTCAGGAGCTTTTTCTTTTAAGTCACGCGGCTGGAATTTTGGATGAAGAAGAACTCCTTTTATTATATGAGGAATTTGAACCGAAAAATCCTTATTTTATGCACGAGGATCATCAAAGACTGGATCTCGATGACATGAATGATTCAGAATGTTTAGCTGAATTTCGAGTGAGGAAAATTGATATTCAACTTCTTACTGACGTCCTCCGAATTCCCGATCGTTTTACTTGCTATCAGCGATCTATCGCAAGTGGAACTGAAGGCCTTTGTGTTTTGCTCAGACGTTTAGCCTACCCATGCAGATACAGCGACATGATTCCTAGATTTGGGATGCCAGTACCAGTGTTGAGCATGGTTTGCAATCAAGTGATTGACCATATATATAATGTACACAACCATCGTATTACACAGTGGAATCACCAGATCCTATCTCCGCAAGCACTTCAAGCATACTCTGATGCAGTTGCTGCAAGAGGAGCTGCTCTCCAAAATTGCTTTGGGTTTATAGATGGGACGGTGCGACCAATATGTCGACCCGGGGAGCATCAGCGCATAGTATACAATGGACACAAGAGAGTGCATGCTTTGAAATTCCAGTGTTTTGCTCTGCCAAATGGACTCATAGGACACATATATGGCCCTGTGGGTAAGACTAAGCATAAATTCAGCTATTACCTTCGACTTTTCTTAGTCTCATTTTAGTATTTCTATTTTCTCTTTTGTTTTGTTTAGAAGGACGAAGGCACGATGCAGGTATACTTGCTGATTCTGGTCTTCTCAATGACCTACAGAGGTTTGCTAACACACCCTTAGGTCAACCATACTGCATTTATGGTGATTCAGCCTACCCATTGCGGGCACATCTGCAAGCTCCATTTAGGTATGGAGTGCTAACACCTCAGATGATTGCTTTCAACCAATCAATGAGCTCAGTTAGGGAGTCAGTAGAGTGGTTATTCAATGATATAATTACCTCTTTCAAATTTATGGATTTCAAAAAGAATTTGAAAATCGGTCTCAGCTGTGTTGGCAAAATGTATGTGGTTAGTGCAATACTAAGAAATGCCCTGACATGTCTCTATGGCAATGAAACATCAAGCTATTTTGAACTAGACCCTCCATCAATCCCTCAATATTTTAATTGATTATTTATTTAATGTTCTTTTCATTCATTAAGAATTAAAGGATAAGAGTAAGAAAGGTGAAATGACAATTTAATAGCAAATTGAAAACAAAATAATATAAAGCCTCATTCATTAACTGTGATAAATCGCTTTCTTTGCATTTCCTTTGCTGACAAGAAGAAACTAAAGAACTCAACATAGCAAAGCAGAACTGTCAGTTTATGAGTATAAAAAATTATACACATAATTGTTGTAACAAGTTTATAAAATAACATGAACAGTTTCAAATTCTATAACTTCATGCCATTTTTGTAAATAGCTCAAATAAACCTGCAACCTTCAATGTCATGGTCTTAAGGAACTTTAACAAAACAAAAAGAAATATTTCTTAATCAAATTTTAAAGCTTTTTTTCCAGTAATGTGAAAATTGCCTTGTTTTGGCCTTGCATTAATTTCATTTGTTCAAACATAATTTTCTGTTCATTTCTTTTTAATTCTATTTCCTCCTGCCTTAAACTTTTTTCTGCTTCCAGCTTTTCCCTCAAGTATTCCACTGCATCTGAACTTTTCTTCCTACTTTTCTTGGGTTTAGAATCATTAGAATCAGAATCTGCATTTCTTTTTCCTAGACTTTCCATAGCTTTGCGTCTCACGTCTTCTGCATTTGTTTTGTCTTGTTCGTTCTTCTTACTCAGGTTTCCAGCTTTCTCCTCCCTGTTCTTATCAGCTTCCTTTTCTTTGGCAATTATTTCTGCAATGGCTCTATCCAGCTCTGTTTCGGGTTCGCAGTCTATTCCAGTTGCTCTTTCTTCCATTCGATTCTTCTCTTTATATTTTGTTTGGATCAAAGTAAATCTGTCTCTGACTGATCTTTGGTTGACCTTGAACTTTGGGTTGCTCAATGCATTAAGATTTGCACTAATTTCTCTCCATACTTCGCCCCTCTCGCTGGAACGCTTTGCAAACTTGAATGGCTCCATAGTAAGAATTTCGCCACAAAGAATAGAATCGTGGTCTTTAGTCCAAGCCATTGAAGCACTATTAAAGACAAATAACACATATCTTCCCTGAATCTCACAGCATATGAAGTGGTGCTTTGGAAAGGTTTAAAAAATAAATTTAATGAATACGTTCTGCTTGCTGTCCGCCATGACAGTTCACCTTTGGAATGTTTGTATTTATGCTGCAAAGAAAATGTAAATTGATACTATTTACTTCGGTTACAAATAGGAAACTATAGTTCAAGCTTCGTAACAAGTCTTCTGGTATATAATTTCAGAAGTTTTATGTAAAAAATATATCTAAGGAAAGAATAAAAGGCAAAGAAATACTCACGTTTATCGAAGACGTCAAACCAATAATTCTGAAGTTGTTGACTACATGTGGACCACGAAAACAAACATTTCACGCATGCGCATTAGCAAAATGTAATACGTAATTACTTCCGGTTTGTCGTCGTCGTCAAATTCGTCGTCGGTGCTTAAGGTCTCTAATTATTCATTTCATTTTTCTATTCAGATTGATGGATTTAGATAGATCGAAGGGCCACTGGTTTATCAGTTTCTATTGTACTGTTAAGTGTTACCCACTATAAATAAAGTTTATTGTATTGTATTGTATTGAAATGGTGAGAAACCATGTACGTAATCAGATTGGAAAGTAAGCAAATCAGATTTCTCCAGTATTACTGTTAGAGGCAAGAAAAAATCTAAATGACCTAAAGCAAAAATCTGGTGCACCTGGACCCCTTACAGCTATGGATTTGTTTCCCTTAAAGTTAACTGAAATGAAAACCCGAGACCCTGATGAATTCCACCAACTACAAGATGAAGAAAGAGAAACAGCATTACGATGGGTGGCTTCACGCAAAAAAAAAAAAAGAAAAGAAAAGAAAGGTACCATAGAAACCAAGAGAAACTACAAACCACTTATTCGTAATAAAGAGCTCCCAGATCAGGTAGACAATTTATCCAGGGCGATGTATGATACCCTCCTGTGATTCAATTTTATTGTGTCAGTGGTTGTGTAATCTAATTATATGCACAATACATACGTATTGATATAGTGGTCATGCTCACCTTCATTTTCCAGATGACACGGAAATAAAATTCATAACTTCAATTGATTTGCGAAATCCATAGGTGTTTAAGGAAAGAAGGGTACAGTCAAAAAGAACTTGATCACGTATTTACTAGCCTAGTGTTACCTAATTTAACCTATGGTTTAGCTGTTTATGGTGCAGTTGATGCTGAATTAACAACTGTACAAGCCTTCCTAGACAGATGCTTTAAGCGTAAGTACATATCGCAGGCCTTAGACATTTACCAAATTTTAATGAAACAGGATATTAACATCTTTAACAAAGCTTCTTCCTCAAGCAACCATCCTTTACACAGTTATCTACCTAAGCCTAAGCGTAAATTAACGTCTTATAATCTGAGACTACCTTCTGTAGTTAGGCCAAGAGTTCGCACTGTTCGCTTTCAAAACTCATTTGTAAATAGGCTAATTTTTAGATTTAATTTACTGCAGTAATGAACACTTTTTAAGTAGAATCTATGTAATTGCGCGTTTTTAAAATATTTGAATTATTTATACTACTTATTTATATATTATTGTAACATAAGATATGTATTTTTACCTTATGATTAATAAAGACATATTATTATTATTATTATTATTATTTTTTTTTAATTTTATTTAATAGCAATAATTAATTATAATATTGAAACGGGCGATATTAAAGGATCTAAAAAACAAAAAATTATAAAATATGTATAAAAAAAATAAAAAATAAAAAATAAAATTATTAAGAAGAAAAATATTTAAAAATAAATCAATTGATTTCTGTTGTATTTACATTAAGTTTAAAATCAAATAAAAAGTCATTGTTCTCATAAAAAGGAACTTGTGACCCACGTACACACAGATTAATGGATCTAAGTATTTCAAAAGATAGTTTTGTTCTTATGTATGTGATTGTTTCTGCATATGGCTCGTTCGTTTTCCTTGAAATCTTCTCTGCCAGCGCCTTTAGAAACATTTGACACTCTGTACCCATACCACCATTCGTTCCAAAGACCAAAGGGGTAAAACTTCCCATTTCCACATCCAGGATCCTTTCTTCGTATTTTCGTTTCTTTTCTTTCTCCTGTTCTTTAAAGATCGTCGAGGTAGACTTGTTCTGGTTACATTTGGAGTTTACATGCGATACACGTACATCAAAGAATGCTGTAACTCCTCGTTGCCAGAAGCCACCCGCCTTAATATCAAGGCATGCGTCTTGACTTGTGGTGGTTGATTTAAGCTTGAATTTCTCGTCGTTGAGAGGAATGAGCTTAGGTTCCGCTTGAACGTTATGGCACACTTTGCATAATAACGTTGTCAGAAGATCTCAAACATTATCATGCCTTTGGGCCACAAAGCCTCCTTTCTTGCACGACAGGGCGTGGTTAACGTTAAAGGGCGAGCCACATGGGCAGGCATTTGGCAAATCATGTAAAGGCAAGTTGTAGCGTAATCGAAGGGCATCCTTGAATTCTTGCTTATTTAAAACTAGACCCTGCTCTTCAAATGGTATAGCGTTCAGCCAATTACTAGAACCTTTATCTCTTGCTTGGTTGACTTGACGAAGCAGATCAGGTGGTAAAGATGCATCTATCTGTTCAAGCTTTATCCTTGAGTTCTCCGCTTTAACTGATTGTTGTTGTTTTTTAATGCCTTCAGTTTCCAAATCAGCTTTTAAAGTTTGGCTAATAATAGCATCAGCATGTGATGCTGTTATAATCTTTGATGCGGAGTATTGTTGTTGCGAGTCTTCCTCTAGGCAAGGTATGCCTAAACCTCCCTGGGCGGGACGCATCGACAGGATCCCAGATAAATCTTTAGGTAGAGGCTCTGTTTGTCCAAAAAGTGCCGGAAGAAGCATCTCATTAATCACTTCATCAATAGGTTCTATGTAGTCTTCAAAAGAGTCAATTGTCCGCATAAAATAGGTGAACTTATTCCTATACCCTTTCGTAAAGGCAATGTAGGCAGATTGTGGTTGGTTCTTAGCAATCTCAGCTAACGTTTCAAGTTCATCTTTCCATTTTGAGATCTTTTCATTACAAAAAGTATCTTTGTAGCTCTTTGATCCTATCACTGCTCCAAGATGTCGTTTACCTTCTTCACTGGTTATATTAACCTCACTTCCAAAAACAAGCTTTGCCTCTGTAGCCAAAGATTCCGACTTTGTAATCAACCAACTCTTTGATCCGTTTACAAGATAGCCATACTTCAAGCCCTCTTTTTCAAGGTATCTGTACCAATCAAATAAAGATAAAATTTGACCGGCTCCAGCAGAATCATCAGCCAGCCACACTTGCTTCACTGTAGGTATGGAATTTCTCAATGCTTGAATGATTATGGATGTATTGACTGAATACCATGGCATTGCTAAAGGGTCACCTTGAGTTGTGCCTTCTTGTGACAAGATCTCTCCCCCTCCACATCATTATTATTATTATTATTATTATTATTATTATTATTAGAAGAGGGGAATTCGGGAAGAGGGTGGGAGAGGAGAGAGCCTGCTACAATGCCCCAGGTGTTTGACTGAAGGCCCTCTTATTAGCATAAGCTTCCCTGTTGTTCATCATTGTCAAATTCTAACAATCAAATGTCAAACAATTTGAGGGAAACGTTCTGGGAGCACACACAGTTGTCAAAATTGGTATGGGAATGGAAAATTTCTGTAGAGTTTGTAAGGTAGATTTTAGGACACGAGTTGGAAATTTTAGTAAAAAAGTGCATGCCTCCTCACAAAATGTATTCAAGCCATCGCAAAGCAAAGAACCATTCAGAGTTGTTCTTTCCGAAACATGCGCAAACTTTGTCGTACCATTTAAGAATTCTAGTAATCACTCAACTAAAGAATGCTTAGGATGTTCCAAATAAATTGTGAAACTAACCAACTGCTGGCGCAACTGAAGTATTCGTTAAACGTTGTCCACCCAAAGTTTTTTCTAAGTAAAGAAACTGGAGCTGAAACATGTGATAAACGTAAATTCCCACATTTTCCATGTGTTAGGATAGAAGCCTCAAAGAAAAGTTTTTATTATGATGCCTGTTTAGTTTTTAATACATTTTTAAGTAAATAATCACATATTTTGGTACTTAGTCGTCAAATGATCTCAACGGCTATTACCGATATATGCAGGGCGATTTACGAAATAATGGTACCATTGTATCTCAAAACCCCAAATTCAACAAGAGAGTGGAAGAGAACACTCGAACCGAAATGGAATTTGCCTAACATCCTGGGTGCCATAGATGGAAAGAGAATTATATTAGAGCAGCCAAATAATTCTGGACCCAGATTTCATGATTACAAATACACGACAGCATCCTTTTAATGGCAGTTGTTGGTCCAGAGTATGAGTTCATAAATGTAGATGTTGGGATGAATGCAGGATGTCAGTTGGTGGCAATTGGTCAAGAAACAGTTTTCATAAAGCAATAAAGAAATACTGAGTATTTACAAAAAAATGTTTGAATTTTTACCATTTTAAGGTGATGAAGCATCAAGAAAATCAAGAAAAAGAAAACACCTCCAAGATTTCCTTACCAAAGTCCATTAACTAGGTATCTCTTTGTCATTGTAGTGTGACAAGAGCAAAGAGCTAGAATGGACATCCCTTCTTGGAGGAGAAAAGAGACATCCTTAAAAGATTGCAGGAATATTTTAAGAAGTTCCTACCAATGGAAAAAGTTGAGAACACTAAACGTCTTTGGGTGGTAAGTTAATTTTTCTATTATAACACAAGCCATAGAGTAACTTTTTCAGATCATCACAAATTTATATTTTTTGTTGCAGAAATTCAGAGAACTCCTAGAAGAACCACAGAGGGCAATAATGTAGTAGATCCAGGTAAACTCGATAGAAAAGAAGGGAATGGTGCTATAATAATTAAGAATGCATCTACACATTCTAATAACCAACCAAATTAAATTAAACGTCTTTTTTTGAATTACTGAAAATTTAATATGATCTGCTTCTAGGCTTTAGCATGAGGCAAAGAGATGACAAACATGAGTGATAGTGGATCAGGATACATGCAGGCAGTCATCATAACTTGCTATATGTACATTCTGATTTTCCATGTTTCAACGATGCTTAGAAAGTATGGTACATTAAAGTTCTTCAGTGGCTAAGGTATAAACTATTTAAATTAAGAGTAAAAAGAAATTTTTCTAATTACTTATTATACCTAAAAATTCCTATTTCAGGTGTAGAGAAAAAGAATGACGATTATAGACAGTACTTTCACAGAAAAATCAATTGGTACGATGCTGCGACCAATTTATTATTGGTTGAAAAGCGCCAGGAAACCCTGTTGTTGGTTTGGGTATTGTCCAGGACCGAGTCGCTGTTGGTTGGGGATTGCAGTCGGAATATAGATCAGAGATCACTGCTGCTGCTTTGTTTCACGTTTAGGGAGTTCTCACATATTGCTAACCTCCAAACTTCCTTTCAGGATCCTTATTTCATTTATTTATTTTAGCAGGGAAGCAAGTTGCTGCAAAGAAAGTCAAACGAATTCTAGTACTCCCAGCATGCAAACCTGAAGCTGCATCCTCAGAAGCAGTTCCCTCAGAATTCGAAGCAGCACCTCAGCTCTCAAGTCCCCCACTGGCACAGTACTCAAGAGAAGACCTCTTAAAGTGCAACTAAACCCAAATTTCAATACACATTTTTAAAATCTTAAGTACTTTATGAGCAACATACAAAATACTTTTTGAAATAATTAAATTCAATTTTGCGTCCTTCCAGAATTGTGAAGTTTCTTTTGTCAATAAGTGGCCTGGGTCGAGTATGCCACTAAGTAGCTCTATTAGTGGAAGTTCTTCCAAGTCTTTTTATGGTGATTTTTCGGATTTTGAAGACGAATTCGAAGATACACAAGCTGTCAAGCCGCCAACAAAACAATTACCCTCAGCTGAACAGGACGATGTGGATGAAGGTGCTTATCAAGATGAGCCCACAGCAAGTGGTGAATGGGTGAAGAATACAAAGAAAGGCAAAAGGCAATTGCAGAGCTTGAGTCACAGCTAAAAAAGCGATCCACTGATGAATTGCCAGTTAGCGATTGGTAAGTGATGAATATACCAATCATCTCGTGATCGCAATCCTGCATGTGAAGTCATATAAGCTTGAGTCTTAAAAATTATTCCATTTTAATCTCGAATTGAAAATAAACTTCTTTATTGAAGGCATAAGTGCAGAAATTGCGCAACCAGAACATTACAAAACATCATCGAATGCTACTGTTGTACTGAGTTAGATGGTTGTGTCGAATCTCTGACTAGCGAAATGGTAAAGCAAGAACTGTCAGCCGAAGTTCAGCTCACCTGTGTTACTGAACATCCTGCATTTCATTTAGGATGGCTGCTGACAAATTTAAGACTAAAAACAAGCAAACATATCGCCAGACAGGATGGGAAAAAAGGTAAATAAAACTCGATCCTGGCTCAATAGGATTATCAAGTGCTGCCCAGCAATACATGCTTCCGCACTTGCCTGCTGCATCTTTACTCACGCCACCTTCAAACTCCCAAGCACAAACACCGCCACCACATCACAAACTGCAACCACAACAGCCATCTCCTTTGACACCCACACAGATTTCAATCGCTATGCTCCATATGTTCCTGCAAATGCAGGAGCAGATGCGAGTAATGACACAAACATTTAATGCTCCTCAAACCGATAATCAACCCGCTGCCCAACCCACTACACAACCCTCTGCTCAACCCACAACCATTACACAAGACATAACGGCAACATCACACAAACGCAAGACACAACCGGATAAACAGTACGAACAAGAAAGTGAAGACAGTGACAACAGAGATGACAACACTACTGAACTTCTGACAGTTACACCGACGGAGACGAAGAAAAAACGAAAACGAAGTACTGCCACACTCCTAGAGCTCCAAGACATGATTGAGCTTCCTGAGAAGGTAGTGCAGAAAGTGGGGAAGGGCGCACAACCAGCAAACCCTCAGCCCTACAATGAAACAAATGTATTCAAGAATAAAGGAAAAGACAAAGGAAAGACGAACCAAGATCCCAAGGCAAAGGCAAAAGGAAAACTATTACAAGATTAATGCATGTACATAACTTGGCCCACTGTAAATATGTAAATACAACTTCCATTTTTATTACCTTACTGTTACTATTATATATTTGATCCAGTTATAATTTTTATTTTCCAAACCATTTCATATTCTCATTTAGGGCACATTAATGTAAATAGTTTTTTCCATATATTCTTCAAATTTCTGACTTTTATTCAATTACCTATGTATATACTTTTTAGAAATTATTATTAAATTTCTTACAAATAAATGACTTGTTTTAAATGCATACAACACTACTTACACATTACAAACAATAGTTGGTCATCCAGTGTATACCGGATTCTGGTTCCAATCTAGAATGTGATCTTCATTGTCCTTACTTGCACATCATGTCTTTTAGATACATCTTCATTTGTATTATAGTACATGTATCGCCATTTACTGTGTTCCAAATTTTTACTTTTATTTCTTCATTATATTAAGTTGGTATATTATCTAATGGTAATTAATATTCAATCTTTATTCACTGTTCAAAATTCGCGCGCACGATTGGCTTAAATTGATCAAGTGTTTTGTGTTTATCTGTCGGTACCGTCCTTTGAGCGAGAATTTTGAGTGCTCTAACCAGTTCGACCATGGCTTCAAGTCGTTCTTATGACAACATTGACGAAAAAGAAATTAGTAGCATTATCAATGAATCAGTTCCAAAGAACACTAAAAAAAACACTAACTGGAGTGTTGGAATCTTCAAAGGTAAGGTTTTCATTCAAAGCGGGTTCGTTTGAAACCACAAGTTTGTAGCTTTGTCATCTTTAGTCCGTTTAGTTAACCAGTTACGCAAACAAAAGCTTTTATTGAATTAAAGAGTTTTATCAATATAAATCTAGAATGGTTGCAGTTGAGGTTTCAAAGTGAGGAATTGGAAACGCTAAGCAAACAAATTTTAGCCGAGCCACTGCGAAGGTTTTATCAAGAGCTGAAGCAAGCAAACAACAAAGAATATAGCCGTTCTGCTCATGTGTCTATCAGAGCTGGAATAAACCGTTACTTGACCTCGGAAAAGATTGGAAAAACGTTTTCAATCATCACACACCCCGTTTTCAAGACAGCGAACATGTCATTGAATGCCAAACTAAAGAAAATTAAAGAAAGCTGATTATCAAAAGTCAAACACCATCCTACAATTCAACCAGAGGATATCAAGAAATGTTTTGACACTGGCGTTTTTGGAGACGACTCGCCTTTATCCTTACTAAGAGTGAATTGGTTCAACCAGAGCATATTTTTCTGTGGACGAGGTGGAGAATATCAGAGATTGACAAAAAACAGTTTTGTTTTCAAGACTGATGCTAATCAAGTTGAGTTCGTTGAAATGACTAACAAGAAAAAAACAAAAATTATCCTGGAGGTCTCAGTGACAAGGCAGACGAAGCAGACCCAAAAAAGTTCTCTACAGACGAAAAAAACAGCCCAGTTGAGTACCTGAAGAAGCAAATTTAAGTACTTAATCCAGGCGAAGAAGCACTTTTTCAAAGGCCGAAAAGACAATTCTCTTCCAATGACGAAACTTGGTTTGATAGATCACTGCTCGGGGTAAACACTCTAGGAAATATGATGAAGGAGATTTCCCTAGCTGCAAAATTAAGCCAAATTTACACCTACCATTCTATAAGGGCAACTTCTGTCACTTTGCTAGACAGAGCAGGAGTTCCTGTACATCGTATAATGCAAGTGTCTGGCCACAGAAACGAGAGCAGCGTGAGGGTTTACTGCGAATGCCAAACTCTATAACAGCAACAACAATGCTCAAACATCCTGTGTAAACGGAAGTGAGGTTAGTTCTCAAAACACTGCTTCTTTTGTTTCTTGCTCGTGCATATATTTCACCACAAAACCCTCGTATCAGTCTCTAACCCGTAAGTATTATTGTTATTCCCCTGTAACATCTTTATTAAGTATTAAATTGGAATAAACTAGGAAACAGCAGTTCATGTATTAATACTATAAAACTATTTGCTCTTCTTTCGTATTGAATTCCTGTTTGCTAGAACATATACAAATACAATTTTCCAGCATCCCCATATTTTAACACTAGGCAGATATGGAGGGTTAGAGTTAGCACTTAGGAAAATTCAAGAAAATCCAAAAATTTAATTTCGTTCATATAGAAACAAAACACTAGAAACACGTTTCTACATATTAGAAACACAATACCTGTGATGTCATAGTAATGTAATAGCATACTTCTGTTTTCGTATTCGTAAACGTTTTTGTACAGTATTTTCGTTATTCTTTCATTCATACCAAAGTGAATTATTTCAATATTTTGAAATTTCGATAATACGATTTTAACAGATGGCTTCAGTAACTTGCAACAATTCCTTACCAACCAAATCCGAGCCGCATCGTATTATACCTCGCTGTGGGCTGTCCATTCACAAGACTTGCTTGGAAATGAATTTCCTCGTGTTTGGAATGCCCTACAGATGTCCTGGATGTCACTCGTATCTACGGATACGAAATAGCGATGAGCCATTCTGGATATCATGGCAAGGCATAATATTTGAATTTATTCATATTACGTGCACTGTCCTGCACCAAGTGCATCCAACATTTTTGGAAGAGTGGTAAGAGTTTTTACTTTTTTGTTAGATCAATAATGAATAATGAACAAGGTTCTACGTTTTGGACTGGTAGACAGTCAAAGCTTGTTGCGAATTAGCTATTTAATCATAAAACTATAGGCATGATTACCCATTTCTCACCACCGCGCAGCACCTGACATTCTGGGCAAAGTATTCGTCTTGGTCTTACTGTAACACGTGTAAAATGCTGATTAAGAACAATCTAATGCCCGCATTCCGCAATCGTCATATTCTGAAAGCTAAAGCCTCATGTGTTTGTGCCAATGGACATTACATAATTCCTAAGTTCGACGAAATTCCTATATGCCTTAGAAATTTAACTCCTAAGGAGATCATAACGCTAGAGGAACGGGCTATGTTGCACTCTCCAGGGTACAAAGTCTAAGTTCCATCCACTTTTTCACTGCTTTAAAATATCAGCATTTTACACCTGTTCACTACGACGACATTTCTCTATAATTTATACATGTATTTTTTTCTTTTGTACATAAGATGTCTACACCACAATCAACACCATCAAAAAAGGTTTCCTTTTATTCCACTTTTCCGCATTACTTTTTAAAGCCGTATGCGGCACAACCATGCTACGAAAATCTATCGGAGCTTCTCTCTAAGTTGTCTCCGAAAAACTGAGTGGCTATTAAGGCCTGATGTTGCAATGTCGGAAGCGGCACAAGCAATACTTGAAAATAAGGCCTTAATAGAGCAGTCCGGAATTGTCGGAGACAACTGTGCGCAGGAGCTCTTGGACAAAGTAATTACAATCAAAGACGAACTACAAAGGCTTAACACCAACGATAAAACAACAAACGCAGATGCAGACGATTTATACAGAACTATGCTATTTTTTTATGAACCAAGACGATGACTTCGACGCATACTTAACGGAAGCTATGCAAGCAGGTGCAGCGATCTACTTCTGTAAAACAATTCATATTCTTTCGTATTAAAAAGCAAAATGTATTAATACTGAATAACAAAGTATAATACATAAGTAGATATTGTAGCTTTATAGTACAACATCTGCAAAGCCTTGTATTTTATAGTGTAACTTAAGTATATCTATTAAACTTTATATTGTTATTGCTAAGTCTTTAGTATTCCAATTTGTATAATTATATTTTTTAGCTTTTGATGTTAGAAAGTTTTTCCGGAAAAAATAATATTTTCTTTACCTAAACCAGCAAGAATACCAGTGATGTATAACGCTACGTAGTAGTAAACTTTTGCTTTCGTATTCGTAAACGTTTTTGTACAGTTTTTTCGTTATTTTTTCGTTTATATCAAAGTCAATTATTTCAATATTTTGAAACTCCGATATTACGATTTTAACAGATGTCTCCAGTAAATTGCAGCAATTGCCTTCCAACAAAATCTCAACCTTACCAAATCATGCCTTGCTGTGGGCTGTCCATTCACGAGACATGCTTAGAAATGAATTTCTTCGTGTTTGGAATGCCCTACAGATGGATGGACTCAGACTTCGTACCTAGAGGAACGGGCTATGTTGCTCTTTCCAGGGTACGAAGTCTAAGTTCCATTCACTTTTTCACTCCACTAAAGTATCAGCATTTTACACCTGTTCACTACGACGATACTTCACTATAATTTTTTAATTTATATATTTTTCTGTTGTACATAAGATGTCTACACCGCAATCCACACCTTCCAAGAAAGTGTCATTTTATTCCCACTTTCCTCACTACTTTTTGAAGCAGTATGCGGCACAACCCAGATACGAGAATCTGTCGGAGCTTCTTTCGAAGTTGTCTCCGAAAAATTGTGAGTGGCTATTGAGGCCAGAAGTGGCCATGTCAGAAGCTGCACAGGCCATATTGGAAAATAAGGCCTTGATAGAGCACTCCGATATTTTCGGAGACAACTGAGCGCAGGAGCTCCTGCGAAAACTGGACACAATAAAAGACGAACTACAGAAACTCAATACCAACGACAAAACCAATCACGCGGACGGAGACGACTTATATAGGACAATGCTATTTTTCATGACTCAATATGACAACTTCGACGCATACTTGACAGAGGCAATGCAGGCTGGTGCAGCGATGTACATCATCGCTGTTCAGATTAGAGCTCTAAAGAGCATATTCCTCCATCCGTTTCAAATCACGTTTGAAACAACATTTATGTTATACTCAGTCATAGTATGTCTTCCAACTTTAACAGCTTAAATTACCTGCTCACTTACCTAAATTAATTATTTCTTTCCTTTTTTTATTTATTTTTTTTCAAACTCATATGATCTTGATGTACATTAATTAATTAATATTTAATTATTCAGCCATGTTTTACTTACATTTATATTTATAAGAATTTATTTAGGTGGTGACCAACTCGAAAGTTTACACTACTTTGGTCACCACACACACTTTCATTATTTTCTTTCTTTGTTATTTATAAATTTATATATTTATCAAATTGTAAATATCAACTTTGTCTTTGTTCTCTCACTATATTGTAATTTTTGCGTGTAAAGAAATAAAAGTCTAAAGTCTAAAGGAGGCATACGCCTCTAAACTGAACAGCGATGACCCTGCTTGCATCGCTTTCAAAACACAGAAGACGGTAGGCACCTTGCAGCAGATGCTAAAGACCCTCTGCTGCAAGGTACCTAATCCGGTAACTCCCGCTGCAGCCAGGAATCTACAAGCACAGCTTCATACTGGCTCATCGGGATTATCTCGCGCAGCAAAACAACACATTAACGTTAACCCGCCTGCATCACTGCTAATACCACCCTTGACATCGCAAGCACAAACTTTACCTTTGCACACATTACAGCAACCACAACAATCACCGGCTCCCCTAACCAAATGCCCACCACAATGCTCGATATGATCCTGCAAATGCAGGAACAGATGTGAGTAATGGCACAAACAATTAATGCTGCAGATACTGCTAATACCGCTCACTCTAATAATCCTGCTGCTCAAACAGACAAAACGGAAAAGTCACAAACACAGAACACAAAACAGAACACAAAGAAACAAAAAGACGGTGACGAAAGCGACGAAGACAGCCACAGTGACGACTGTGACAGCACTGACACAACCGATGAAACAAACAAAAAACCGGAAACTACTACAAAACGAAAACAAAAACCAAACGTCCTTGGGCTCCTGCTGGACGAAGAAGCTCCGCCAAGTAAGGTAATGCGGAAAGTGAGAAAGACTACTGCAAAAAGACAGCCGTATAATGAGACTGATCTATTCAAGTCAAGTAACAAGAAAAAATCACAAAAAGAGAAGGTTAAGAGAAAAACACTTCAAGACTAAAAAAATGGAAATATGTAAATACTGTAAATATACATTGCCTCTACCTTTATCCTATACATATATATATAATTGTTCTTTTACAAATTTTATACTATAACTCATAATGCAAATAATTTTTCTATTGCCTGATACCTATTCAATATATATTTTTTTAATGTTGATAATTTTTATGAAACACTATTCCACTTCACTTATAATATTTTTCTATTGCATTGAGATTACAAATATATTTGTTCATGTTACTTTTCATAAATTACTCTTGTTATTTAAAGCAAAAAAATTGTAAATAGTTTCTTTCAATCTTTTTCATAATCCTATGTAAATACTTTTCATATATTAAATTTTTTATACACATAACTTGTTTGCTTACTTCTTTCTCTTTTAAAATTCATTTTCATCATCGAACCGGCTGATATTACTTTTTAGGTGAGAATTATTTTCAAAACTATTTGTCACAGTTGAGTTTGAGATTGGATACTTTTAAGTAAAAAAAAAAACAACAAACAAACAAAACTGTTTTTCTCAAGTTACGTAGTTCAACTGTTAAACAGTGGCAACAGTGCAGCGCGATTTTGACTTGCATATGGTTTTTGGTTAAGCACATACTAATGAGATGGTGGACTCACATTTTACGGTAAGAATTTACTAATAGTTTTTTAATAAATTTGTCTCCACATCTATAACCTGTGATGACATAAATAACCACCTATTATCTACAACAGATTAACGACCGCCAAGTTAGCGATTTGCTAGAGGAGCTGGCTCTGTACCTCCATCGACATTTGCAGCTCATTGATCAATTAAGGTTAAGCACATACTATTTTGATTCATTAGTTGATCAATGTGTTTTTAATTACTAACTTTCTTTCAATTGGTTTTCAGCGAAATCCGCAAATTCCCCCTTATCAGCAGTGGTAAGTGTTCCAAAATCGTTCTGCCGGATTTCATAGTACACAGAAGACCATGGATTAAAGTTAGTCCCTTTATTTAAGCCTGGAAATCAGTACTGGTACTGATATATGTATATATATTTTTTTCTTCTTTATAGGGAGCTAATGTTATCAGTGACATTGATCTTTTTAATTGATCAGAGTCCGAGAATTCCGCGCTCGTCTCCTTCATGTGAGTATTATTTAAGATTCTAAATATTCTCACTGATCTCTTTTAGATCATACAGAACCGACTATAATCAATCGTTCTTTGTTTTTATCATACTAGCTTTTACCGTAATGGATCCTCCAACAAACCCGCCGACCAAGAAAAGACGAAAGCATTAATTTTGTAAATTACTTGAGTGTAAATAAAAATATATTTTACTATCATACGATTTTTGGTTTAGTAACACTTTAACAGTCTTTTTTTCTTCTTATATTTTTTTCTTCTTTATAGGGAGCTAATGTTATCACTGACATTGATCTTTTTAATTGATCAGAGTCCGAGAATTCCGCGCTCGTCTCCTTCATGTGAGTATTATTTAAGATTCTAAATATTCTCACTGATCTTTTTTAGATCCTACAGAACCGACTATAATCAATCGTTCTTTGTTTTTATCATACTAGCTTTTACCGTAATGGATCCTCCAACAAACACGCCGACCAAGAAAAGACGAAAGCATTAATTTTGTAAATTACTTGAGTGTAAATAAAAATATATTTTACTATCATACGATTTTTGGTTTAGTAACACTTTAACAGTCTTTTTTTCTTCTTATATTTTTTTCTTCTTTATAGGGAGCTAATGTTATCACTGACATTGATCTTTTTAATTGATCAGAGTCCGAGAATTCCGCGCTCGTCTCCTTCATGTGAGTATTATTTAAGATTCTAAATATTCTCACTGATCTTTTTTAGATCCTACAGAACCGACTATAATCAATCGTTCTTTGTTTTTATCATACTAGCTTTTACCGTAATGGATCCTCCAACAAACCCGCCGACCAAGAAAAGACGAAAGCATTAATTTTGTAAATTACTTGAGTGTAAATAAAAATATATTTTACTATCATACGATTTTTGGTTTAGTAACACTTTAACAGTCTTTTTTTCTTCTTATATTTTTTTCTTCTTTATAGGGAGCTAATGTTATCACTGACATTGATCTTTTTAATTGATCAGAGTCCGAGAATTCCGCGCTCGTCTCCTTCATGTGAGTATTATTTAAGATTCTAAATATTCTCACTGATCTTTTTTAGATCCTACAGAACCGACTATAATCAATCGTTCTTTGTTTTTATCATACTAGCTTTTACCGTAATGGATCCTCCAACAAACCCGCCGACCAAGAAAAGACGAAAGCATTAATTTTGTAAATTACTTGAGTGTAAATAAAAATATATTTTACTATCATACGATTTTTGGTTTAGTAACACTTTAACAGTCTTTTTTTCTTCTTATATTTTTTTCTTCTTTATAGGGAGCTAATGTTATCACTGACATTGATCTTTTTAATTGATCAGAGTCCGAGAATTCCGCGCTCGTCTCCTTCATGTGAGTATTATTTAAGATTCTAAATATTCTCACTGATCTGTTTTAGATCCTACAGAACCGACTATAATCAATCGTTCTTTGTTTTTATCATACTAGCTTTTACCGTAATGGATCCTCCAACAAACCCGCCGACCAAGAAAAGACGAAAGCATTAATTTTGTAAATTACTTGAGTGTAAATAAAAATATATTTTACTATCATACGATTTTTGGTTTAGTAACACTTTAACAGTCTTTTTTTCTTCTTTTATTTTTTTCTTCTTTATAGGGAGCTAATGTTATCACTGACATTGATCTTTTTAATTGATCAGAGTCCGAGAATTCCGCGCTCGTCTCCTTCATGTGAGTATTATTTAAGATTCTAAATATTCTCACTGATCTCTTTTAGATCCTACAGAACCGACTATAATCAATCGTTCTTTGTTTTTATCATACTAGCTTTTACCGTAATGGATCCTCCAACAAACCCGCCGACCAAGAAAAGACGAAAGCATTAATTTTGTAAATTACTTGAGTGTAAATAAAAATATATTTTACTATCATACGATTTTTGGTTTAGTAACACTTTAACAGTCTTTTTTGCTTCTTATATTTTTTTCTTCTTTATAGGGAGCTAATGTTATCACTGACATTGATCTTTTTAATTGATCAGAGTCCGAGAATTCCGCGCTCGTCTCCTTCATGTGAGTATTATTTAAGATTCTAAATGTTCTCACTGATCTCTTTTAGATCCTACAGAACCGACTATAATCAATCGTTCTTTGTTTTTATCATACTAGCTTTTACCGTAATGGATCCTCCAACAAACCCGCCGACCAAGAAAAGACGAAAGCATTAATTTTGTAAATTACTTGAGTGTAAATAAAAATATATTTTACTATCATACGATTTTTGGTTTAGTAACACTTTAACAGTCTTTTTTTCGACTAGTAGTGTTCATTATAATACACTGATGGGGGTCTTTTTTAGTTTTCAACTGCAAAACTTCTTTTTTTTCTTCGTTAATTTAAAAACAAATTTTTTAGTTAGCGTCACGTGTATTTACTACGTGACCACGTGAATTTAGTAGTACGTCACACAAAAAAATCCTTTCCCGCCGGATTGTCAAACTCGTTTATGTGGCTAAATAGGAAATGTCTTTAAGAAATTAAAACTGAAACTCAGAAGAAAAGAAATTACTAGTAGTTAACCTTCTTCTGTCTCGTTTTCTAAGTACAGAGTGAAACCATCGAAGTTACTTAATTCATTGTCTTGGTCCTCTTGGTCTTTATCTGGAGAATTTGGTCGCAGCAGGGTATCGTCTGTGATGTTGGTACCGCTATTGCTCTTTTGGTATTTTCGTACCACTCTTTTAAGGTTGTGTTTCTTAACAAAAAGCAATCTGTTTTCTTTCTGCAAGATCTGTAGACAACAAATTGAAATATATCAATTAAACTCAATTAATTTTAGTTCTTTCACTACAAACATGTTTTCCCACATCGCTAATCAACTAATTTGGATACCTGTTCTGAGTATTTTGAGTTCCTTCCACCTTTCTGTGAAGCACGGTGGAAGTATTGATTTTGAACGTGGTTCTTCTTTTCCACACCTTGACAACAAAACCGGCTTATGTTACTATATTTGGCCAGAAACTGAGGGACATGATACACCAGAGCTAGAATTGATATTAAGAGAAAATACATTTGTTCAGTCGTATACGAATCTTTATCAGTTACCAGGGCCAAAAATGGCCAAATATTTAAATTTTTATTCATTGTTGTTTTAATAGTGTGATACCCCATGCAGCGAGATAAACTAACGCCTATCCTTTTCTAAGTACTCACTATGGATGTATGGGGGTAACGTCTTCGCTATTGTGAACGTACATAAACAAAGTAGCCCATTCTTTAGCGTTAGTCTTAACTTCATTACTAAGCATATATATATATATATGTATATATTGTTAATTACTACTATCTTTTTATCATTTTTTCCTTATTGCTGTTACTTATTATTTTTTTGGGGGGGATAATTCTTCTTTATATATATCACTTATCATTTTTCACGATTTTTATTGTAAAAAGCATTTAGATTTTTATGTGAATATGCGTTTTTAAGTCATAAACTATTATTATTATTATCTTGCGCAGCACAGAAATACTTTCACATTAACCTGCCTGCATCTTCACTGCTAACACCACCCTCTACATCCCAACCACAAACACCGCCTAAGCACACATTACAGCATCCACAACAGCCATCACCTGCTCCGCAGGAACAAATGCCTAATGCAATGCTCGACATGATCCTGCAAATGCACTAACAGATGCAAGCAATGTCTCAGAGTATTCGGTGACGAAAGTGAAGACAACAGCGGCAGTGACGACAGTGACAGCACTTACACAAGCGACGAAACAATGACAAAACAGCAACCGACTACCACAAAACGGAAACAAAAACAAAATGTCCTTGAGCTCCTGGTGGAAGACGAAGCTCCACCCAATAAAGTAATGTGGAAAGTGGGCAAAGGTGCTGCAAAGAGACAGCCCTACAACGAAAAGGAGCTGTTTAAATCAAGCAATGCAAAGAAAGGGACAGCAAAGGAAAAAGTAAAAGAAAAGTGCTTCAAGACTGAGAGGACATATAAATATGTAAATACTGTTATTCTTTCGTTTGTACCAAAGTGGATTATTTCAATATTTTGAAACTTCGATATTACGATTTTAACAGATGGCTTCAATAACTTACAACAATTCCTTAATAACGAAATCCAAGCCGCATCGTATTATGCCTTGCTGTGGCTTGTCCATTCACGAAACTTGCTTGGAAATGAATTTTTTTGTGTTTGGAATGCCGTACAGATGTCCAGGATGTCACTCGTATCTACGGATACCAAATTGCGATGAACCATTCTGGATATCGTGGCAAGGCATAATATTCGAATTTATGCATATTACATGCACGGTACCGCACCAGCTGCCTCCCTTAGTTGTGGAAGAGTGGTAAGAATTTTTTACTTTTTTTATTAGATAAATAACGAATAATGAACAAGGTTCTGCGTTTTGGGCTGGAAGACAGTCCAAGCTTGTTGCCAATTACCCAATTATTGAATGGCGACAAGCTTCGGACACAAACGAAAGACTGAGACAACAAAGACAGACTAACAAACGAGAACATTTTTTTGAGCAGCAAGATCTAAACCATTCACATACGCACGATTACCCATTTCTCACTACCACGCAGCACCTGACATTCTGGGCAAAGTATTTGTCCTGGTCTTACTGTAACACGTGTAAAATGCTGATTAAGAACAATATAATGCCGGCATTCCGCAATTGTCATATTCTGAAAGCAAAAGCCTCATGTGTTTGTTCCAATGGTCGTTACATAATTACTAAGTTTGACGAAATTCCTATATGAACCACATGTTCAAAACAGGTTCGAATTTTAGTTGCCAAAACAGAGAAAGTAACCATTAGCACCCCAAAAGACCTGTCCACAAACTGTCAATCGCTTGTTGAGGACTGTCGGTCGACTGTTGACTGTTTGTCAACTGATTGTTGACCGATTGTCAATTTTTTTTCCCTCGCTGACAAATGTCCAAACACTTAAAAGATGTCGAAACACGCGGAGAACAAAAGGTTAGAAATGAGGGCGAAGATTAACAATGTGAAAGAGACTGCAGCAAAATTAGCCAATGAGAGACTGTGTGTCAAATTGCCAAAGTTGCAGATCACAGCATTTGATGGGAAGCTAGAGAACTAGGTCGGGTTTTGGAATAAATTCGAAGCTGAAGTTGACGCCATCAATATGCCAACAGTTACAAAATTCGCCTACTTAAGGAAATGGTTGAACCCAAAGTCCTATGTGCTATTGATGGCCTTCCTTTCACGACCGAAGGCTATGAGCCAGCAAAAAAACATTCTTTTAAAATCTTTAAGATATCAACATATTTGATATTTTACAGCCCCATGCCTTTAGCTGATGTTTACTGTTAGTACTGGGTTTATCATGATTTTGAGTTTGCAACTGCAATGTTTATCCCAAACAAGTAGTAGTTTGTGCATGGCACAGGCACCTTTTCGGATAAGCTATGGATGGGCCGTTGTTTATGTGTTGTCATGGTGACCCAGGGACGTAATAGATTCGTTAATTATTCATACATGTACTATTGTTGGACGATTCTTTTGTTTTGGGATTCGATTTATAGATTGCGGGGATTTTGGATTTTTTATCAAACTCTGAAACTTAAAAATACAAAATTTGAGAAATGGAATGGCTACTTTATTCAAGTTAGGATATCGAGGTTATCACACTACCGTGAACTAATTCGAAGGACAGATGCGAATCCATATTCGAAAGTACACTCAGGTTGCTGACTCGGAAAAGTGTCCGAACCTACGTTGATGTTCCTGATAGAGTAAAAGTACCTACAAAACATGGAGTAGCTCTAACTGGAGATAATGCAAAACCGTTGGTACAGAAACAAGAGGAAAAGCAAGATACGAATTTACCCAACAAGCAGAGTAACGTGTCTGAGCAAACACCACGAAATTCTAAAAGACCTCAAGAGTATGGAATGAGTGAACCTCCCAAGAAAAAACTTTTAAAGAACATTACACCAGCATCTCGAACGCATGGAACTTCAGTTTGTTTTAGACCCATTCAGTTTGAAAATGTAATATTTGATCCATTAATTTCTGTTAAATAAAAAGAAGCTTGTTGAAACAAAATCATGTGTTGAATCTTTTAGTTTTCCAAACCAACTCTTATGTTTACGAATAATTAACTAGAACTACAACCTAATTGACTCGAAATGGTATTGTCCCAAACAAAGAATTCAATTACCCCTAAACTCTGAACAATAAAGTTCTACCTCATTATTCAAAAATCAGATGATAAATTTATTTTCCAGATTCAACTCTCATTAATTCAAGGAATGCTTTCTCCTGTTTGAACTTGTCTTTAGTTTAACAATTGGAAACCACGTCATCCATTATGTTCTAAGACAATAACTAAACGTTATCATACATTGAGGTTAAGCGTCCTCAGTCATTTTACGCTAACCAGCTTGAACTGTGAACTAGTGATTTCAACTCAAGGTAATTTTATCTATCATGGCGGAATTTCACTTCGATACCTCAGACTGTGATTTCACGTTGGTAAGTATTTTATTTTGTGTATGGATGTTGTTTATTAATTTTTGTCTTAATTTTTTTTTAAATCAGAATTTAATTTCATGTTTCTATCTTCTTATTAGTTTGGTTAATGGACCGCGTCTCAACTTGCAGGCTTTGATTTGTTAAAAACGGAATTCGTTTGACTTAGATAATTACAATTTTAAACAGATGTCTCCAGTAAATTGCGCTCTATGTGTACCCGCAAGTTGCGGTTACCCTGTGCGTACCATGCCATGTTGTGGACTTATAGTCCACGAATTCTGCTTGGAGACTAACTTCGGGGTGTTCGGGATGCCCTACAAGTGTCCCGGATGCCTCAGAAATTTAAAAATACGCAATTGCGACGAGCCGTTTTGGATTTCGAGATTTGGCGTCGAGTTCGAGTTCATACACATAACGTGTACTCTCCCACGCGACTTGCGACTGTGTTTAAGACGAGGTAATTTTTCATTTTAAATTAGAACCATGACTGATGTACGAGGACAAGCTTTTTGGGCCGGTAGACCGTTTTATGTTGTCGCCAACTACCCTGTGGCTGACTGGAGGCAGGCCTCCGACACTAACGAACGACTGAGACAACAGCGACAGACCGACAAGCAGACGAAGTTTTACGAACAACACCGCTTAGATCATACTCACACTCACGAATATCCATTTCTTACAACCGCGCGACACCTCACATCCTGGGCGCAGTATTCGTCTTGGTCGTATTGCAACACGTGTAAAATGCTGATTAAGAATAATCTCATGCCATCATTCCGGAACGATCTTATTCCCAAAGCGAAGGCTTCATGTGTTTGTGCGAGCAGTCGTTACATAATTCCTAAGTTCCATCAAATACCTATGGCTTTAAAAGATTTAACGCCTGCTGACATTATAACGCTTCGACCTTTCGTCTTGCACACTGGTGATTTTCGGAGGCATCAACATGGCTATCGCCAGAAGAACGGCTTCTGCAGGGTTTCTTGGTCTGTGCTTAGCGTTCAAGAGAAGATCGACGGCCTTGTTGATGCCTCTGCCCGCTTCCGGTGTGCAATGGCTTATCGCTACCTGACCACTAACGATGCTTCTAGGTATAACCACTTTATCGAACTTAGACAAACGTCTCTCGCAGCAGACCATCAGCTAAATCTGTACGACTACAGGGAGAATGATGGGATAGAATGTGCCTTGTGGCCACATCTCTATCCTTTCCATTCCTGGTGCGAGACGCGTTTGAGTGGTAATGCTAGTCGTCTTAGCGGCAAAGTGTCTTTCATGTTCAAGATATATTCTGAGATACTTGATTACACCCTTGACTATGAGTTAATACAATTCGTGTACGATCGTTGGCTTTTCAATACCGTCTCTGGGGCCATTTCTTCATGTTCTGGATCAAACAGATCGGCTGCTACCTCTTTAGACACTAAAACTTTTTCCATCGAGTACTGGAGGTGGCATCATCGCTTTTTACAAGACGCACTGCAGCAGTACGGATATCCCACGCTGTTTATTACGCTCAGTCCTTTTGAATGGACCTTTCCATTCCCTGAGTGGTTACTCCGTGCTCGTTCCCTTACAGGGAAAGGCCCTACTGAGTTAGCAGCCCTGGAGACTATGCACATTGTTCACGTCCTAGAACAGACCGTACGCGGTTTTCTCTGTGGCACCAACTCGCAGAGGTGGACAAATCATGTCTTCAATTACAACCACGATCGAAATAGGACTAACGTCACTAATTTTTTTTACCGGTTGGAGTTTCAAGGTAGAGGGACAGCCCATGTTCATCTTTTGGTGTGGCTGATTTTCGCCAGATTCGTGCTGACGTCCCTTGGGACGACAGAGATACTGCTTATCTGGTCAATGATCTTCAGCCATCTTCAAAAGATGCCTTCCCTCTCAACGAGTCTCCGACCGAAGTCGTGACTGGGGCGGGCGGTGAAAAGGAACTTCGCGTCTACCATCCAGCTGAAGCTTTCGCTTCCAACCTCAGGGCTTACATAAGCACTCTGCTTCCGTTCCTGAGGTGTAGAATGGATGTGCAAGTCACTGACCACAAGGCCATGATCTTGCGTTACGTTACCGCCTATGTAGCGAAGTTCAAAGAGGAACAGATTGCTCAGTCTCTGTACTCTAGACACGTTACTTCCGCGATAGCTGCATATCGTCATCTTTCCGACATGAAGCCCTTAGAACCGGAGATGATAGTTACTCTCTCTGCGTCTAAGCCAGCGTGGACCAATAACTCCACTAAACGCTATGTACCTCCTCGTCAATCTAATGCCGGTGAAAGCGTTATGGTATTGAAATATCTCGGCCGAGCCCAGGATATCCACCACTATTCGTTGCTTGAGTGGCTTCGTAAGCACGACACCAACAAGGCCAATCCAACGCCTTACAAGCGACTGAAGGCTCTGGTAGGAGTTAAGTACGTGTCTGTTTTCAATCCTGAATATTTCTTTCAACACAACTTGCTTAACGTTCCGTTTACTTCGTTAGACGACCTTAAGCATCCCAGTCACGATAACATTCCTAATGATCTCAAACACTTCGCCGCTGCGCTAGCATTCCAGCCGCAATTATGGAACGACGACCACGCCGTATTGTCTCTGTTTCGCCAGCAGGGCAATAAGGAGTACTATGTAGCAAACGTCCTCAGTTTGGTACATAGTATGAAACAGATGTATCACATCTGGCAAACCGAAGTGTTGACTAATGCCGACTTCGAATATGAGACCGCTGTAATGCATTTCGACCTAAACAGGGAACAGTCCTTGGTGCTCGAGAAGCTCCAACTTTTTCTCCGTCTCAGAAAACGGCATTACTCTACACTTTGGTTTGCTCGAGTACAAACACGTGAAGCTACCCCATCCACCAGCACACACACTGATAACACTGACGACAACAACGACTCTGACAGTGACGATGACGAAGTCATAGACGATGATCCGCATGTTCTGCCTCCTCCTGGAGCTGACATTCGTGAGCAGCAGTATGACGAAGGTGATTTTCTAAACGATTGGACCAAGGTCATTTCCGTTGTCGGCCACGCCGGAACGGGAAAGACCCAATGTCTATGTGGCTGTATCCAATTTTGCATACAAGAAGACAAGAAAGTCTTAGTGGCTACGCCCACTGGCTTTCTTGCTTCTACCTACAGAGCAAAATTCGATACGGACATAGATTGCAACACTATTCACTCTGCCTTTTCCGTTCCCATTGACAATTCGAGACCTCTCATCAACTATCATCTGTCAAACTATGACGTTATTATCTTAGACGAGATCTCTATGGTGCCAATCAATATATTTCACCACATTCTCAATACTCTACAGCAACTTCCAACGCGTCCTATACTCATGGTCAGTGGTGACAAGTATCAGCAGCAGCCCATAGAAACCGTTGCAGGCAGAATTGTACCTGCTGCTAACATCTATTCTGACAATCGATTTCCTGGTATGTGTGTCAATTTCACTCTCCGTTCGCAGCAGAGGTGCGATGATCCGCAGTACCAGGAGATCCTTAACCACCTCCGCTATTGGCGTCCCACTCGTAGGGTGCTAGCCAAGCTTAATGCTTCGCAGAGGGTTCTCTATGAGAATCCCGTAATCAGAGATCGACAGATAGTCGAAGCGCTCACTAACCACGCTCTCGCCACTGTCATAACGGTTTCTAGGGCTGCTGCAGCCAGAGTCAATAGTGTTGCGGTCAATCACCTTTTTAATGCTGCTCAGTCTCTAGGGGAGATCCAAATGGACAACGACTTGCCCCCTTCGTCCATTTATAAGAACATGCGGGTCGTTATCACCAAGAACGTCAACAAACCCAAAGGGGTCGTCAACGGACAGAAGGCTATTATACATCTCAGAAGCAGGAACACTGTGCTCCTGCGTCTGCCCAACGGATGTATAGTGCCCATCTTTCCCTTGGCGGCTCCTGTGACTGAAACTGACGAAGAAGGACAACAGCATACCGACGTCCACACTGCTTTCCCCTTTGTGCCAGGCTATGCTGTCACCATATGCAAGGCACAGGGGCAAACTTTCGACAATGCTGTTGTCTGGATGGACTCAGACTTCGTACCTAGAGGAACGGGCTATGTTGCTCTTTCCAGGGTACGAAGTCTAAGTTCCATTCCCTTTTTCACTCTTCTAAAATATCAGCATTTTACACCTGTTCACTACGACAACACTTCACTATGATTTATATATATATATATATATATATTTTCCTTTTGTACATAAGATGTCTACACCGCAATCTACACCATCAAAGGTATCCTTCTATTCCCACTTCCCGCATTACTTTCTTAAGCTGTATGCGGCACAAACCCGGTATGATAACTTGTCGGAGCTTCTATCAAAGCTGTCTCCGAAAAATTGCAAGTGGCTATTGAGGCCTGACGTCGCTATGTCTGAAGCTGCACAGGCTATTTTAGAAAATAAGGCCTTGATAGAGCACTCGGGTATTTTCGGAGATAACTGTGCCAAGGAGCTCTTGGAAAAACTTGACACTGTAAAAGAAGAGTTACAGAAACTAAACATGAATGACAAAACTACACATGCGGACGGAGACGATCTGTACAGAACAATGCTTTTTTTATGACACAGGACGACAATTTAGACGCATACTTGACGGAAGTTATGCAAGCAGGTGCAGCGATGTACGTCATCCCTGTTCAGATTAGATCTCTAAAGAGCGTATTCCTCCATCCGTTTCAAATCACGTTTGAAACAACATTTATGTTATACTCAGTCATAGTATGTCTTCCAACTTTAACAGCTTAGATTACCTGCTCACTTACCTAAATTAATTATTTCTTTACTTTTTTTATTTTTTTTTTCAAACTCATATGATCTTGATGTACATTAATTAATTAATATTTAATTATTCAGCCATGTTTTACTTACATTTATGTTAATAAGAATTTATTTAGGTGGTGACCAACTCGAAAGTTTACACTACTTTGGTCACCACCCATACTTTCATTATTTTCTTTCTTTGTTATTTATAAATTTATATATTTATCAAATTGTAAATATCAACTTTGTCTTTGTTCTCTCACTATATTGTAATTTTTGTGTGTAAAGAAATAAAAGTCTAAAGTCTAAAGGAGGCATACGCCTCTAAACTGAACAGCGATGACCCTGCTTCCATCGCTTTCAAAACACAGAAGACAGTAGGCACCTTGCAGCAGATGCTAAAGACCCTCTGCTGCAAGGTACCTAATCCGGTAACTCCCGCTGCAGCCAGGAATCTACAAGCACAGCTTGATCCTGGCACATTGGGATTAGCTCGCGCAGCACAACAACACATTAACGTTAACCCGCCTGCATCACTGCTAATACCACCCTCAACATCGCAAGCACAAACTTTACCTTTGCACACATTACAGCAACCACAACAATCACCTGCTCTGCCTAACCAAATGCCCACCACAATGCTCGATATGATCCTGCAAATGCAGGAACAGATGTGAGTAATGTCACAATTAATGCTGCACATACTGCTAATACTGCTCACTCTAACAATCCTGCTGCTCAAACAGACAAAACGGAAAAATCACAAACACAGAAAACAAAACAGAACACAAAGAAACAAAAAGACGGTGACGAAAGCGATGAAGACAGCGACAGTGACAGCACTGACACAACCGATGAAACAAACAAAAAACAGCAAACTACTACAACACGAAAACAGACACAAAACGTGCTTGAGCTCCTGATCAACGAAGAAGCTCCGCCTACTAAAGTAGTGCGGAAAGTGGGAAAGTCAGCAGCAAATAAACAACCCTTTAACTGGAAAGACTTCTTTAAATCAAGTTCTAAGAAAAAGACACCTAAGGAAAAGGAGAAGAGAAGAATATTACAAGACTGAAGATGTAAAAATGTAAATATTAATTGCCTTTCCTTTATACTGTATATATAATTCTTCAAGTACAAATTTAATACTATATCGCTCATAATTGTAAGAGGATATCAGTCATGAGAGTTATTGTTTGTTATTGAACGACTTTGAAGTTATCTTCACCACCATCAATGAGAAGATTGGTGAGACTGATGGTAGTAACGATCAAGAAATGGCGGATTTACTGGTAGGACTGGAAGAAGCAGGCGAAAACGGTAGAGGAATCAATGTACTTGACTCAGATGATGAAGACGAAGAAGCTATAGAGAGTGAGAATGAAGATCGAGGTTTTATTGATGATGATGACAGTGAGAGCAAGGAACAAGACTTAAATTTCTATCGAGTGCTGGACCAGGAACTTGGAGAGCTGGTACTGGAATCAAGAGAAGCTCCAGAAAAAAAAGACAAGAAAAAACACCCACTAGTCAAATTGAAGGTAACGTCTGAAATACTTGTTTATAAGATTCTATAAGCCTAGATTTAAGAAAAGAAATAGCGTATCTAGTATCATTATAAATACTTATCCTAATTATTTTATTTGTTGTAGGGCTAAGCTGGAAGACTATTTAAAAGAGATGCCTGTCTTGGGGTTCAACTCGGGCAAGTATGATTGAACGCCATGAAAGAGTTTCTTCTCCCATACTTGGTCAAGAATGAATCCATCAAGTTTACGATCAAGTGCAACAATAATCACATGTGCCTTAAGACTGAACATCTCAAGTTCCTGGATATTACCAACTACTTGGCACCTGGGTTCAGTTATGCCCAGTTCCTGAAAGCATATGAGTGTCTGGCTACTAAAGGTTGGTTGTCTATTTTAATTATTCTTAAATTTTTTTTTTTTCGGTTTGTGACATTACTTTCTTTATTTATTTCTAGGATTCTTTCAGTATGAGTGGGTAGACAGTATCACCCAACTCGAACATCCAACCCTCCCTTCACACCAAGCGTTCTACTCATCCTTGGCCAATAAGAACATCTCAATTGAAGAGTATCATTATTGTCAACGTGTATGGGACGAACAAGGTATGCAAACATTCCGAGACTTTTTGGTATGGTACAACGATCTTGATGTTGAACCATTTGTGGAGGCAGTGAAAAAAATGATGGACTTTTGGCGAGAAAGAGAAATAGATATGTTCAAACACGGAGTTTCGTTCTGGACTCACCTTGAAATATTTATTTAGCTTTCCCGATGAAAAGACGTAATTTTCTTTGTTCAACCAGAAAAACAAAGATTTGTATGATCTGTTCAAAGAGAATAACACGGGTGGTCCATCGATTATTTTTCATCGCTACCATGAAGCAGGGAAAACTAAGATTCGTGAAGTAGAGATGTTGAAGAAGGGAATCGAACCCAAACCTTGTCAGAAAGTTCTCGGGTATGATACCAATGCCTTGTACTTGTGGGCTATCATGCAAGATATGCCCGCAGGGTCTTACACACGGAGACGTGCGGAAACCTACTTCAAACCCGAACATTCGAGAAGAATGACAGATGACTGGATCGCTTGGGAAGCACATGAACAGGGAATCAAGATTCGCCATCAACTAAATAACAGTGAGAAGCGAATTGGGGCTCAACGGCTTCCCGTAGATGGATTCCACAGTGAAAGTCAGACCGTGTCTTAATTTCACGGTAAGTTAAAACTTGTATATTTGGACTTCCTGTGGATTGGTGTTTTCTAAAATTGGTTTCCCTGTGGTTTATTCATTTTCTTTATTTTCAAATTTTTTTCATGTTTTTTATTTTCAAATCTTTATTTTTTCATTTTCTTTCTTTCTCTTTTTTTTTTTTCTTCTCATTTCTATTCTAGGCTATTTTTGGCTATTTTTGTTCAATCAAGTAAGGAATGAGTCCAAGAGTTGAGAGAAGAGACAAGAGCTAACACCGAGTACATGCAAAACAAGGGTTATCAAGTGGTAGAACTGTGGGAGTGGCGAAGAATGAAGAAGACGAATCCTCTCCTTCGAAGACCATTGTTGGGCCCTCAATGAACAACAGATTTTAGAATCTGTTTTGAGCAGTTCTTTATTTGGAGTAGTGGAATGCGTTATCAGAGTTCCAGAGTCTTTGAAGGAGAAGTTTGGAGAAATGTGCCCCATCTTCAAAAACACCGAAATATCTATAGAAGATATTGGGGACCACATGAAACAGTTTGCAGAAGACCATGACATCATGCCGCAGCCACGACGAAGTTTGATTGGGAGTCTGAAGGGAGAGAAAATTCTACTTGCCACTCCATTATTGAAGTGGTACTTGGAGCATGGGTTAGAAGTGACAAAGATCTACCAAGTGGTTGAGTTCACTCCTGATCCTTTCTTCAAACCTTTTGGTAATGCCTTGTCTAATGCAAGAAGAGCTGGGGATGCTGATCCCAGTAAAGCTATCATTGCAAAAACGATGAAATTGGTAAGTTGTTGATACCTCACGAATTTACATAATACGGGTGATCAATTTTGTTTTGTTTTATCATTTTTTCAGGTTTGAAATTCTAGTTATGGCAAAACCATCACAAACCAGATGAAACACAGGGAAGTCAAGTTTTGTGATGACACAGAGGTGTCCAGACAGATCAACTCCAAGTTTTTTCGTCAACTGGACCCCATAGATGAAGACACATATGAAGTTCAGTCTGTGAAGAAACGGATCAGTTTAAATCTTCCGATCCAAATCGTTTTTTTTGTTTATCAATACGCGAAATTATGTATGCTAGAATTTTATTATGATTTCTAAGATAAATATTTAGATCGAAGTGATTTTCAGTATTGTGAGATGGATACTGATTCAGCATACATTGCTATTTCTGGAGAGAGTGTGGAAAATTTAGTGAAGCCTGAGTTGCGAGCGGAATTCAATTCCGACAAAGCTAACTGGTTTCCACGTACAGATACTTCTGAACACCGTGCTTATGATAAGAGAATGCCAGGGAGGTTTAAGACTGAATTTGAGGGGGAGGGAATCATTGGGTTATGTTCCAAGACGTACTATTGCTTTGGGGTTTATGATAAGTTTAGCTGTAAAGGGGTGAATAAGAAGACAGATGACCTTAACAAGGAGAAATATTTAAATGTGTTGTTAACTAAGCAATCTGCTTCAGGAGTTAACAACAGAATGCATATGTATACTCAAGAGCGGGCTGGTTTTTCATACTTTTACCCTAAGAGAAAAGTGATGGAGAATGGAGTTACCACCCTTCCTCTAGATATTTAGTGTCTTCAAAATATAAATGGTAAATAGTCTTTTTCGTAGTGAGTTAAAAACTGTATATAATATTTAATACTTCATCCTCTTAGAATAAAACAAATGAAGTGATGTAAATAGTATTAGATAATTATTCTAATTTTTTCTTAGCGTAATGTGATTATATGATTGTACTTACAAATATACAAAGATTTTAAATAAATATGTTTTGGTAGTGAACATGTCTCTCTTTAAAAGTCCCTGCTGTCACCTTTTGTCCTTTGATTTTAAGATAAATGTGAGTAAAAATAGCAATAAGGCTTAGTCGAGTATTAGCTTTTGCTCAGTCAACATGCCAAAACGTTATTGTAAGGATTGTCCTATAATAAATTGTGGGTCAAAGTATTTGTTGAAATTATCCAATCATCTAGCGCAAGTTCATAATTTATCAAGAAAAGAAAGAAAACCTTATTTGCAAGAAGCAAGATTACAAACAAGTAAATTCGTTCGAGATTATAATACAGCAAAGTGTGAGTACTGGATTATTCCTTCTAAGAAATAAAACAGACTGTATTAGGCTTTTTTCATTCATTTATCGTGATGGACCCAAGACTTATACATCCTTTTGGTGCTCTCATAGCTGGCCAACATGTTGTGGGAAAACACAGTTTGTTCAAAAATTATTAGAAAATGCTGAATCAATGATCTGCCTGACCCTCAACCGCAACCGGTACAACCTCTAGTACAAGTGCCTCAACTACCAATCCAACCGCCATTACTACAACCTCTAGTAAAAGTGCCTCAACTACCAATCCAACCTCCATTACTACAACCTGTAACACAACCCAATCATCAAGGACAACTATACTCGGCGTCATTTCAACTATTTGCGTGGCATTCAGGAATGTCACCGAATGTATACGAAGTGGTTTTGAAGGGCGAAAGAGTTAAGAAGTGTTACGGTTGTGGGTGTGAATTCACCACACAATACAGAGCATCCCCGGACAATATTATCATTAAGCATGTGGACAGAAGAGTCACAGGAAGAAACACTAACACAGGGCAACTGATCTACAGTGCAGACTTTTCAAACACTTTTTATCATCCCATTCGTTCTCACATAATAAGAAAAAATCCAGTTTTTATGGGATTAGTGTATATCAATAAAGATGTACATAACTCCTTAGATCCAGGTCAGCTGAGAATTCTCGAATCGTTGGATCTCAACATAGTTCTACGTTAATACAATACAGTATTCCGTATTATGAGTAAATGAACCATTTTATTAGTTATTGTTATCCACTTTAAACATTTTATATCGGACAAATTTGAGGTTTCATTTTACTCATTTATAATAATAAAGATAATGCCACGGGCTAGATGCTATTTAAAAGAAACATGTTTTGTTTTTCTTCTTGAAATATACCCATTCAGGACACCATCAATATGATCTCTCAGAGACAGATAGTTCTAGGCAGCAACAGCATAGGCCTTTTGACGATGCGTATTTTAAGAATTTTAAGCCAAAAAACGACAGCAAAGAAGAATTATGACAGAAGCATATCAAAGTCATTGCGTACTTATTTGAACAAATTGCTTCTTGACATGCGCAATGTCATTTGACTCTAGAAACGTGACATGAAACATGACACATTTTGCAATGTGACGCAAAGAAAATAAGGCAGTGTAAGATTCTTAAGAGAATATCGACAAAATTTAAGACAAGATAAGCCAAAGAATTGAAAGAAAGCTCAAACTAGGGAAAACAGTCTTTATAAAATAGAGATCATAGAGGTCGGCAAATCGATAAACCTTGTTAAAACTCATTTCCCAAGGGTATAGTGCTAAGTTGACAAATACATTTGTTATTCTGCTATCGAGTAACACCATGAATCTCTGATTCTTTCAAAATCTCTTGACCCTCGACAAAAAGCTACACTCCCTCCATGGTCAATGACTCTATTGTGTTCTCATTAAATATTCATGAGTTTTTTTAAGTCTCATATTATTTATGAACACTTTAAAGCCAAAACAGTTAATATAACATATGAACTGGCTAGTAAGAATTAATAATGGGAACATCGAAATGTCGTCGTTTTATATTTTTCTTAAATATGTATAAAGCAAACTTTTTATCGCTGAATTTTATAATCAAATGTTTAATCTATTTTCACTGAAAATCAACAATAATTACAGCTATTAAGTTAAGAGAAATGAAATATATGTACGCAAAAAATTCAGAATTACAGAAATTCATTGCAGTGATGAAGAATAGAAAGGAACATGACTGAACCACCAAATGTGTCAAACTCAAGTGAAGTCAAAGACAATCATAGTAAAAGTCATCACAGTTTGCTTCACAATTAGCTTGTTTTGAAGCCCTGTTCTCTTTACAGTTTTGCTTGTTTGTTCAGAGAATACTGCTTTGAGTAGCTGAATCACATTAGGCATGACATTTAAGTAATTTTACAAATCCTGGATTACTGATTGCCTTTGAGCTTTATCAAAGTAAAAACCATTTTTTACTCAGCTTAGTCTTGAATTGTAATAGTTAACACAATAGAGCATGAGTAGACATTAATTTATGTCAAATGATAACCTAGCTCTGTCCCATCTTAGATACTTAGTGACATTGTCATTATCTATTGCCAGCTGGCACATGCTAATTGCAGAAGCCTGCAAAGGGTACTAATGGACAATTTGTTTGTTTTCTCTTGGAGGGAAAAAAGACAAGAAACAAAGGCATTTCATGGCTGGGCTTCCAGTAATTACAATCTTTAAAACACGTGAACAGAAGATGAGTGATTGATAAAATTCATTACTTTATGTTTAATTTTTAACATGTTAACATATATGCAAAGTATTTTCATAAATGACATCATTGTTATAACATAAAATAATCATTCCATTACGTTTTATATCCATTAAACATCATAAAAACTGGCAAAGTATATTTAGCAATTATTGGATGAGGCTGAGTATGATATGGAAAATTATGCACAAAGAGGAGAGTTATATGCCAAAGCTGTAGGCTGTGGTATGCATGTTTTTTCATATCATACGATAGCAGAATCCAATGATTGTTTTATTATTTATTCAAAATATTTTCTCAATTCAGTCATTTAAGAAAGCATTTCAGATAAGTTTGCAAACCTTCCCTGTTGGGAAGCCATTTTTGTTTGGCAGCTGTCAATCATCCAAAACTGTTTTACTTATTGGACTAATGACGTCAATGGTCTAATTATTTAAAAAATTATTGAACAAATGATGTTTCTTTCCAAATTTGGTCAGTCAATGGCTCTTATGAAAAATTAATTGGGGGCTTTGGGCCAATCAGAAACGGTGAAATATTTTGAATAAACCATAAATACTAGTTATACAATGGTTCTGAGTGGCATACCATGAAATATCCCATGAGTCACTTGTAGTTTTTAGTGTACACACAAACCTTTAGGCGAGTGTATATACAAAGAAAATACAAGTGATGAGTGGGATATTCCAAGGTATGCCACGAGAAACCATTGTATAACTATTTTATCCCGAACCATAGAAAATACAAATGCATAGATCCAACGCGCAGTACATGATGGGAAGAACGTGTGAAATACTGACAAATATACAATGGCTTTCCTGCTTTCTGATTGCCTGTATTTTCTTTAGTGTGGGATAAATGTTATTTACTTACTCCATTCTGTATATGGTTGCAGCCTATGACAAAGTAAAACTCCATGCAAATCCATGCCTATAATATGAAAAACATGTTAAATCAAAATGACATTTTTAAACCAGAGGAATTCTATTTCTGTGTAGTATCTGTATGCTAAGCAACATATTTATTTATAGAAATAGTCACTACAGACACCCAGTCACCTTTAAACTTGATTCTCTCAAAACTAGTAAAAGGTTCTTATTTTAAGGTCCCAAGATAAGAGATCATAAGTTTCTCAAAGGAAAATCTCTTATCTGGGGATTAAAATAAGAAATTTTACTAGTTTTAAGAGAATCTAGGAGAATCAAGTTTTAGAGTATCAAGCATTCGACAGATGTCGGAGTTGACGTAGTACTTAAATGGATGACACGTCCTGTTAGTGTTGTCTCTCCTCACTGTGTATGAGAGCTTTTTGCTTTAATTTTTGCTCACTATTTTCGACTTCATGCACTTTAAAAACAATAGGTGAAATCGAAGATTATACGGAATTTGAACATCTTTAGAATAAGCCACTTCACCGTTTCGTCCGCCATCTTGAAATTGGAGCAAACGCGGCAAAATATATAGAAATCTGGATCACTTTGACTTTCCGTAACTCCGCTCAATCTTGATGGATTTTTAATATTTAAACTTTTTTGAAAAGATATTTTCTTTGTTAGTTATACCTCTAAATATGATGAAAAATGGAAAGCATTAAATTGAGAAAATAAGATGTTTGTTTTCATAATAAAACGATGGGCACGTAAATATGAAAAATTCGTAAAAATAAGATAAGTCGCTAAAAAAACTAGTTAAAACACCTATATTGGTTATATTTTCAGTCCGACAACTGGTTTACATGCCTACTGACAATTAAAGTTTAAATTTTGAAAATCCATTAAAAATGAGCGGAGTTACGGAAAGTCAAAGTGATCCTGATTTCTATATATTTTGCCGCGTTTGCCCCGATTTCAAGATGGCGGACGAAACAGAGAAGCAGCAGAGAAGAGGCTTCTTTTGAACAAAAGATGCTTGTATTTCATCGCTGCTGAACAATAGTTGTAGCTATTAGAATTGAATTTGTTTGATCTGTTGTTCTCTCTCTTACCATGAGAGTTTTTCTTCGTGTTCTACAGTTTGTTTCTCCATAAAAATGTATACGAGAGTTGAGTTGTGTGTTGTGAACACGTGGAGCGAACCTCATACGAGAGCGAACAGTTTCAAAACAGGGTTCGTGCTGGGAAAGAAGTCCAAAACACCACAAGTGTTCAAGTTATATTCAAGGATTCGAAAACAGTTTTTCGAGGAGTATTACTTGCTGACTTACTGTGATTTAGAGGACTTTCTCACACGAACTCACCTGGATTATGTTGCAAGGAGTTTGAGAAGAAATTCCTAAATTCAAGAACTTTTCAAGCGCATTTAAGAACTAAAACTAAACTCAAGGAGTTAATCGAGTAGCTCGAACCCTGAAAAATCTACATAAAGTACCTAAAAGCATTGTAAAATCGGATTATTTAAGTTTTTTTCGCAATAAATCGTTCATTTTGAAGCAAAGTTGTTGAGAATCAAAGTTCGCCAAAACATGGCGCCAAATTATACGGAACATTACGATCAACATAACTCGTATATTATTGCTCTAAATACATGAACTAAACGATAACTGACTAAGATAAGTATTAATTTACCTTGAGGATGCTGTGTGAGCTCGTAAGGATCCATTTTTGAGGATTTAAAGAAGGTTTTTTAAGCGTGAAAACGAGTGAAACGTACAACAAACAACTCTTCTTGTCGACTGATCACCATGTGACTGCCTCGTTTACATGTCATGACAAACCAACACCACGGGGGAGGGGAGGGGATATTATTCCTAGAAATCTTTTAAGCAACACGATATCTCGTTTCATAGTTAATAATAATCTTCTTACGTCCAAATTTTACTGATCTTTTATTATTTTGAAAACTTATTCCACCACAGGCTTTCCTTTGCCGCATTCAATATTCGTTATTCTTTACGTAATTACTCTTTATGGGCTTCCTGTGGTTTTGGATCGGTTTCCGGTTACACAAGCTGTAATCAGAACTCTGGACTGTAAATTGATCGCTTCAAATCAATAACCGTTGGTAACGCACCCTCTATAATTATACCTGCTTTGACCACAGGGAGCCCGGCTTTCCTTTGCCGGGCGGGTAATAAATGCGCGTGATCAAAGCGTGAGAGGGGAATAAATCTACGTCATCAGGTCAAAGTCCATTGAAAGTTCGTGTGGCTCATCAAAATGGAGAGAAAATTTTTCTTCGTTTGACTAGAGTATATAATAAAACACTTAATGAGTGATCCCTCGGGAAATCAGTTAGTTTCGTTTCCCTCGAATCTCAATGTTTCCCTCGGCATGAGCCTCGGGAAACATTGAGATTCTCGGGACACAAAACTAACTGTTTCCCTTGGGACCAGTCATTAAGTGATTATTATTCCAGTTACAGTTACCACGTGTCTTTACGTAATTGCTTTTTATGGGTTTCCTGTAGTTTAAGATCCGCTTCCTGTGGTTTGGGATCGGTTATGGCTACACAAGCTGTAATCGGATCTGTACTGTAAATTGATCGCCGATTAAGCTCAAATCAATAACCGTTGGTAACGCATTCTCTATAATGCATTCGAAAGAAGGAGGGCCCTGCTTTCCTTTGCCGCATTCAATATTCATTATTCTTTACGTAATTGCTTTTTATGGATTTCCTGTGGTTTAAGATCCGCTTCCTGTGGTTTGGGATCGGTTATGGCTACACAAGCTGTAATCGGATCTGTACTGTAAATTGATCGCCGATTAAGCTCAAATCAATAACCGTTGGTAACGCATTCTCTATAATGCATTCGTAAGAAGGAGGGCCCGGCTTTCCTTTGCCGCATTCAATATTCATTATTCTTTATGTAATTGCTTTTTTATGGGTTTCCTGTGGTTTAAGATCGGCTTCGGTTACACAAGCTGTAATCAGATCTGTACTGTAAATTGATAGCAAACTAAATTCAACCGTTGGTCTTTATGGGTTGCCTGTATTGTTTGAATGTAACGCACTTTCTATTAAAGCATTCAAAATACTTTATAGAGAATGCGTTACCAACGGTTATTGATTTGAGCTTTTAAAATCTACAGTACAGATCCGATTACAGCTTGTGTAACCATGGTAGGTACTTCATGTATGACTCCATATAGTGGCACTAATGTATGATTCCATATATACTTATGGCACTAATGTATGTTTCCTTATATATCAATATATTATGTACTTGTCTTACTTTATGTGCTTATCTTACTTCTGCTGCTTTATCATCTTGTGTTGCTTACCTTACTTATGCTACTTGACCTACTTATGTTGCTTGGCCTACTTATGCTGCTTGGCCTACTTATGCTGCTTGCCTTACTTATGCTGCTTGGCTTACTTATGCTGCTTGGCCTACTTATGCTGCTTGGCTTACTTATGCTGCTTGGCTTACTTATGCTGCTTGGCTTACTTATGCTGCTTGGCCTACTTATGCTGCTTGGCCTACTTATGCTGCTTGGCCTACTTATGCTGCTTGGCCTACTTATGCTGCTTGCCTTACTTATGCTGCTTGGCTTACTTATGCTGCTTGGCCTACTTATGCTGCTTGGCTTACTTATGCTGCTTGGCTTACTTATGCTGCTTGGCTTACTTATGCTGCTTGGCCTACTTATGCTGCTTGGCCTACTTATGCTGCTTGGCTTACTTATGCTGCTTGGCTTACTTATGCTGCTTGGCTTACTTATGCTGCTTGGCTTACTTATGCTGCTTGGCCTACTTATGCTGCTTGGCCTACTTATGCTGCTTGGCCTACTTAGGCTGCTTGGCTTACTTGAGCTGCTTGGCTTACTTATGCTGCTTGCCTACTTATGCTGCTTGGCCTACTTATGCTGCTTGCCTTACTTATGCTGCTTGGCTTACTTATGCTGCTTGGCCTACTTATGCTGCTTGGCTTACTTATGCTGCTTGGCCTACTTATGCTGCTTGGCTTACTTATGCTGCTTGCCTTACTTATGCTGCTTGGCCTACTTAGGCTGCTTGGCTTACTTGAGCTGCTTGGCTTACTTGAGCTGCTTGCCTTGCTTGAGGTGCTTTACTTACTTGAGGTGCTTGGCTTGCTTGAGGTGCTTGGCTTGCTTGAGGTGCTTGACTTGCTTGAGGTGCTTTACTTACTTGAGGTGCTTGACTTGCTTGAGGTGCTTGACCTACTTAGGCTGCTTGGCTTGCTTGAGGTGCTTGGCTTGCTTGAGATGCTTGACCTACTTAGGCTGCTTGGCTTGCTTGAGGTGCTTGGCTTACTTGAGGTGCTTGACTTGCTTGAGGTGCTTGACTTGCTTGAGGTGCTTGGCTTGCTTGAGGTGCTTGAAGTGATTGAAGTGCTTGGCTTACTTGAGGTGCTTTGCTTGCTTGAGGTGCTTGGCTCACTTGAGGTGCTTGGCTTACTTGAGGTGCTTGGCTTACTTGATGTGCTTGGCTTACTTGAGGTGCTTGGCTTCCTTGAGGTGCTTGGCATGTTGGAATGTATTACTAACGAGCGGGACTGGTATAGAGTTTCAACCATATTTGGATATCCGGTCAGCTCATATATGGATTATTGGCTCGCTCCGATTGGCTGATTCATCAGGTGTTCATTATTTCGAATTCAGGCGCTATTTTTCTTGAGTTAGAATCGTTTGTTGCTGGTAAAACATGGATTTTTCTCGGATAAATGTGCTGTTTTATGGCATAAATTCCCTTGAGACAAGCGGGGAACTACGAAATAATTGATCGTACTTCATAACCTGGTATAGATCAACTAAATGAGACGAGACTTCTGCAAGGTAAGCGATCAAAATGTCCCCTTTTCCAAAACGATTATTCGTAAATGTTTGATCACTATTCAAACACTTAAGCTTACTGTAAAATAATGGCAATCTAGCTAGCTAGAGGGCTAAATAAGTTGAATCCCTCATTTTTATTAAGCTGCTATTGGTAGAAATTTGTACTGAGATTTGGGATCTGTTTATTCCAATAAAACCACTAATTTAAGTCTCTCCTAGATCTCAGCACTCCAATTTAAATTGTGCTCTCCTCCCCTAAACACACACACATACATTTGTTCCACCATCCCTGGCCATGAAATTAGTTGGCATAGATACGGTCACGGGTGGGGAGGGGTGGTGGATGAGTGAGACTCACTCTCCCCAAACCCAGATCTGCATTAGGAAAAGCGTAAGGATTTGAATGAGAAGAAAATATCGCTGTTTGAACCGTAAGAAATGTTGTAAAACATGAACGAAGCCCTTAGAATTTGTCCTTAAGTGGTTTTGGTGCTCCTGGAGTGACTTATTCTGAATTTTCTCTTTATTTTAAGTGTATTTTTCCACTGACATTTTTCACCCGTGGAGACTTGTTCACACGTGTGTTCATTATCTGTATTACTATCAGTACCAAAGGAAAAGCTAGCCAAATTTTATTTAATTCTTGTGTTGCTAAAGAATTACTATGCTAAATCGGCGAGGACTTCATTTGAGATTTACTGAGCTGATTCTCGGCTGCTATATTAAATGTTTTGACTCAACAATATTACTACAAAGAAACATGAGGTACAAAGAAGTTTATTTGGGCTTTCATTTTGTTATCAAGTATGATAAATATTGTCTTCAAACCCATTTATTTTGACCTTCAGTTCAATCTCAACTCACAGCTCACTCGTTAAACATTTACGAACTGTTGATTGATTTACAAATATATACGAACATACTAAATTATAAAATCGAATGCAATCAGCTGAGGGAAGTTTTGAGCAATTATTTGTTTGTCTTAAAATTGTAATTCAAGGATTCTAGTAGTAAACAAATGCTGTGAATATGACCACAGTGTAGCTCCCTTTGCCGACTCTGGCTCCAACTTAATTACGTGTCTGGTAAAACTCGGACTGGAATTGGAAGGAAGTGGAAGTTAGGCTTCAAAATGTGTATTTTCGATGATTTAATTTTTGATTTATTTTTTTTCCAAAGTGGCTCTCACTGGTTTATCACTGTCTTTCGAAAATTAGGAAATATTCTATAAATATTCTATTTATAGTTATTACTGTAATTTATGATAAGATTTAATGCTAAGGTTTCCATCGTTCAAGAAGAATTAATGAAAAATACCATGCCTATTTGATGAAAGTTCCTTAATACCAAGAGTGCATAGCACATAGCGCGTAGCACTAGTTTTTATAAGACAGTGGCTAATAAATCTGAGGCTCTCATTCCATGATAGAATTGGAAATAAGAAGTTGATTTTTATGGAGTGAGGAAAACCGCAATGAACCAACAAAGTGATTTTATTGTGCATTAAAATGTTGCTGGGTTCCCATGATAATTGTTTAAGAACTTGTGAAGTTTTTATAGAATGAAAATACTGTAAATCTATCGCCTCTATTTTTGTATTGGGAAAACCTTTTGAAAATGGCTATACACTGCTTGATTTGGTCTCACACTTAAACAACAGTCAAGAGCATAATGTATTATGTATACAAGTATACTTGTTTATGGAAGCCAACTACACATAAGCAACAATAATAGTGTGTAAACACTAAATGTGTACAGCACATAAGGCAAAGAGAATGAAAGTCATAGATTTGTCATAAAAGTCATAAAAGTTGGCAAGTTTATGCAGTATTTTTTTTACATTAAGGAAAAAAAATGCAGGGGAATTTTGCTCCAAAATCATTTATCTTGCCTAAAATAAGAAAAACTGTCTGGCCATTTATCTTTTCTATTTGAAGCCCTGATGCCCCTGCGTTAGGTTAAACCACAAAAAAACAATCCCTTAATACTGATGAATACTGGTTTGGATGATTTGGAATTTAATTCTTTTCTTTTTTTCTTTTTCTTTTATTTTTTTTTTTTTTTTTGCAAATAATGAAAATTATAGGCGGTAGTGTTCAGAGCAGCATGGCGTTGAAGCAAATCTATGACTTTCATTAATTCTCATTCTATAATAATGATAATGATGATAATAATAACAATAATATCAACTGTTTTTAGCTACAAATGATGCACTAAACTACAATGTTACAAGACAACTGGGATTAATTGGATATTATTTTTATCACAGTCAGCTCTCTGCTCAGAACTAAAGTGGCTCCAAGGGGTGATAAGACTCTTTTTAGGTATCAATCAAAATGACATTATTTGATAACAATTGGCATTTATGATATCTATCAAGATCCACAATCCTGTTGCAGCATGCTTTATTTGTAGATTATCAACCCATCTGTGGTTGCTTTTGCATATAGTAATTGTGTACTAACACCTGTCTACAGTGAAATACTTACCTCTGGTGTACGTCTAGATTCAATCAATACAGGATACAGGTGAGTAATTGATATATGTAAGATATCATCACAATATAACTAATAGGCTCTAGTTAATGTTTGTATAGATATTGTCCAATGTTCGTCCCTGTTTTACTGGATTACCTTAGTATGGATGTACTCAATGGTTCAATAGCAGAAACAGTCAAATAGTATTACCGTTAGAAAAAATCTCATATGTTGTGCTGCTCAGTAGCATCAGCTTGGCTATTGTTAGTAAACTTTTAGATGCAATAAATACTGGATGAGTAGCCGATAACTGTAAAATAAAATGAGGTACTGTAAATGAAGAATGCAATATTAAATGCCTGTTATTTGAAGGTACCCTATTACAACTGTAGGTGTTTTATGTTATAACAGGGTGGTACAGGAGTTATGCATGATTCAGGCCAAAATAAGTGTCTGATACAGGGGGGATCCAGATCTCTTTCTTAGATGATATTGTTTGTGTTTTGTTTTGTGTTTTTCTCATGCAAGTGCCCTTCCAATGCAACACTCCTCCATGAAGAAAATCCTGGGTGCGTCCCTGTGAAATGTGTTGCAGACCTCCCCTGTACCAACCTGTTATAAGTGTTCAAAAGTATGGTAAACAGATCTAAAATGATGAAGATTTCGGTCATAAGAATTAGACATTAAAGTTATTACAACACAAATAAAATTTGATAAGTTTTGTTAAGTTAAAATTAGATTTTATCTAAGTTTAAATGGGTAAAAATACATAAATCATAAAATCTGCATCAACATACTTCATATCTATGAATAATAAATGCAATAAAATGGATTTTAGTAGCCATAACTGAGAAAGATGATAACCATTTATAAAGAAAGCTAGAACTATTTGCATAGTTAAATAAAGAATGTAAGTTTGTGTCATGTGCCTAGTAACAGCACTCTGTTGAAGAGGCATACTGAGTAAGATTTAATATATTTATAATATATTCAGAATCTATATATTTTTATCCAAACCGTGGACCTTCTCTTCCACTTGTGATGAAGTCTCTGGGGCTGAGAATACATTGTTCACTCTTTACACTGTTTACTCTCTTTGGTGATGTGGCAGGGGAGGATGCTCCTTATGCACCATAATAATCTATTGATATGAGTACACTGTAGTATGGTCATTTAGCCCCTCTTTCCAATATCACTGTAGTCTATATTTCGGAAAATATAAATAATAATGTCTAAATAATAAGACTTTTTTCATGCTCTACAATTTTACTATCACAGTCAATCTTTCTGTGCTTTTTGAGTAATGTGTTGTTTAATCTCTATTGCTGCCACTAGACTGTGATATTACAGAATCTTTTAGTGATGAGCTTTTGAGTGATTCCTACTTTGCTTCTCTTCACCAAAAGCAAGGATCACACTGATCTAACTCTAGAGTGTCACAGCATATGAACTCCTAATTTACATAACTCTCCCTAGTTCCTCTCGTCCATATAGGGAATTATTTCTCTCTTCATTACCAACTTGTTGTCCATTACAAGAGAAATACATGCACCTATGCATTGAATTGCTTGGGAAACGTTAATAGACAGCAGTTCATTGAGAAGTAAACAGCATTAGTGGTTTAAACTTTTATTAAACCATTCAAAACGATTAAAAATATTTGTGTTAATACTAAAAATTCACCATAAACATTTGAGATTTAGCATAGTAAGATAATCTCTTAAGTGAGAGGTGTCTCACTGTCCAACATGGCAGCAGTTTTCGTTGTTGATCTTGCATGGTTCATTTAGGTAGCTAGAGTTTGTGCATCAGGCAATGACTGGTTGATAACCCAAATCAATTTTTCTTTCTTAGCCAGTTCTAACTTAAAGTTTTAAACGTGTTAACTTGTTTGCTAAATTGTCTTGCTTGAGTTTAAGAAAGATGATCTAAATTTTTTAAATCCTTTTCATTTAACAATAAAATTTGAATATATTTGAAACCAATGGTAGTGAAAGCTAGTGTCTATATCATGGTAACAGGCATTTGCTATTGCATCCTTCTACACCCCCACCCCCCTTATTATATGAACAACTCAACCTGTATTTATTTTATCTATGAGTTAGCTGATATTGGCTATGTTTGCATTGCACTGTCTTGTAATTTATGAAGTGAAAACAAAGTCTAAGAGCATGACAAACCAAAACACTCAACCCGAGGTTTACCGTAAACAAGAGCTTTAGTATGGCCGTTGGAGACTCAATCTTTCGAAGAGTGGTACCGGTTTGTTTAAGGTGGTACCATGTTGAAACTTTGCACAAACCAAGATAATTTATCTTAGAACACATAAAAAAATACGATGACCTTAGGAAAAAATTGGAATAATGTAAAATATGTTGATTTATCGAGCTTCTCTTACTGGCTTTGACAGTATCGCAGTCAACTGTCTGCAGAAAATTCATGAAATCTATAGGAAAAACTTGACAAATCCAGCATTATTTACTATATCTGGTATCTTGAAATCCACGTGCTGCTGTCTGAGTAAAGTGTTCGTGAGAGCCCAGGCAAGAGATTTTATAGAAAGCAGAATAATTTTGAATTATTTTTTGGTTTCAGTACGAAGACAATAGGCCGTGACATCACAAATCTCGCCATATGTTACTATAATCCGTACTGATCCATATCCAGTTTTTATCGGCAAAAATACTCTAAGTTCTCCGAATAGTTGTTGAAATGATGCCAAAATGTCCAGGCAAAGTGTTGTAAGAGAAAGGAATCACCGAGGCCTGCAACTCTTTCTTCAAAATTTAAAAGGAATCGTTAATCTTTTTATAAATCCACAAGAAACAAGTTGGACGGAAGAGCTGATCCGAATCCCCTCTCATTGATGATGACCGCAATGCATTACGGAACCAAAAAAAATTGATGGATATAAAAAAAATATTTGGTAGGTATATGCTAAAATAAATGGTAGGTATGAAAAAAAACTATCAACACGAAAAATGAAAAATTTTAAAAGATATTCATACATATTTTATGGTTTATTTAATTTTATAAATTTAAACTGAGATAAAGAAATTAATATTAACTTTTAAAAAAGGCGTCAGATTGGATTTGTAATATTTATAATTACTTTACCGTGTGAGCCACAAGTCAAATTGTAGAATGAAACAAAGCCAAATGCATTTCACCTTTGTGCAGTCTAGCCAATCAGAGAGCAGCAGAAAACAATTGCAACATCGAGTTCTTTTTATTCCCAGGAGAAAAAGTGGCTATAGATAAGCGATAGACATTCTTCTGCAGTCCAGGTTTCTGATTTGCAATGTTTTCATTCTACATTTTGATTGGTTCTTGGGCTCTCACTGTCTAAATGGCCCCAGTTACAGTAGTCACACAGTACATCGTCTAGAACCAACAATCTTGATTAAAATTTCATTATTCTTATAGACCTGTTCCTTACACTTTTAAAAATCTAATAACTTTATACACTAGGTATATCATAACAGATATTTGTGATACAGCAGATTCAGGTTGAGCGTTTAATGGCACTGTTTTTCATGATTGTTGCGACTGTTAAATTTGCATATTGCTATGCAGAATGCTAGACATTTCTAGGCAGTTGGGAACATGTTCAGCTGCTAAAAATTACTGTTGAGTTCTGAGTAAAATATTGAAATTAAGTAAAAAAAGGCCATTCATACCTTCAAGGGAAGCCATTAAGTACCTATCTGCAGTTCGGAATCATAGATAAAATACATAGCCTCAGAGGACACTTTGATTTTCACCACTGACACTTGCGCTCTGAAAGTGTAGCTTTTCTCACTCAACAGCAATTCTTATTAGCCAAATGTGCTCCCAGCCCTAAAAACGTCTGGAATTTTGCACAGCAACATGCAAAGTTGATAGTCACAACGCTTGTAACGAATGATGCTGTTAAATACTCAACCTGACTCTGTTGTAAGTATCCTTCATTTATCTTAAAAGATTATATCTTACAGTAATCTGTTAATCATCCTGTATTTATTGCATATGAAAGTAAACTTGCAAAAGCTAAAGTGATAGTACTAAAACTGCACAGTATCTAGAGTGAGATGATCAATCTTAACTGTTTCTGCTATTGAACCAATAACTGCATTAATACATAGGTGAACCCAGTATGGTGAGAATGAAAAGTCTGGTCAATATCTATACAGATATTATATTAGAACCTTTCGGGTGTCTTGTGATGGTATCTTACATGTATCAATTACTCACCTGTATCCTGTATTGATTGAATGTAGAAGTACACCAGAGGTAAGTATTTCACTGTAGACAGGTGTTAGTATATGAGACCTGAGCATAATGTGAACAATTACTATGTGAAACACCAACCACAGGTGGGTTGGAAAAAACAAGCTGAAACATGTATCGTGGATCTCACCAGCACAATCTAGAAGTACACCAGAGGTAAGTATTTCACTGTAGACAGGTGTTAGTATATGACAGTTGAGCATAATATGAACAATTACTACAGTGTTAGCAATACCTACCAAAGGTGGGTTGGTAATTTTCATGTGAAGCATGCTACAGTATGTATCATAGGTCTTAATGTGTATTTTAATACACATTAAAAATGTCACGTTTTAACTATTACTCATTAACATTCTTATCATACCTTGCCAGCCAACAGGCCAAGTTAGAGAAATAAAAATTATAGCACAATACTAAGGCTCTCCAGAATGAAATATTCAAAATTGCATAAAACTAAAAGGATCGGTAGATATACATGTAGTAATGTCAATTTGATTATGACTTTGTTGAGTAGTGAACTGACTAGGATTTCTACCAATAGGTTCTTATTACTGCTGAAATGTAGGTACATCGTTTATAGAATATTATTTCAATCCTATCAATAAGCGTATTTCATGATCCATGTGTTCATACCATACATAAAGTACCATAAGACTATAGCCTCGCACTTATATCTGAATTTTAAGATATTCATATTGAACCTGGCCTATTAATGTTTTTTCAGAGAATTGATTCTGATATAATCCATCCAAATCCAGTTGTCTGGTAACATTGAAGTTGAGTGCATCATGTGTAGCTTCACAAGATTTCAACTCTAATTTGAAACAAAACTATTACTATCAGAGTCCAAAATGTGTACAATTGTACTACCTGTAATTAGCTTTTCCAATTTGATTTACTGTAGTATTTTTAGTTTTAGTCATGTGTTGCACACATTTAGTGTTTACACACTATTATTGCTGCTCATCTGTAGTTGCGTTCCATATACATGTATTAATATGCCTCTAGACTGTTGTTGACTTCAGTATAAGTCATTTAATCGTTTTAATACATATATGGGACCAACTACAATGTAGGCAGATGTAAAAACAAACAATAAAGAATAGAATATGATTTGAAATTTAAAAGTTGGCCATTATTTGTTATCAAACTTTTGCTATATTCTTAAAACATGAAAAGTCTTGGTACATTTCTAATGATTTATCTTATGTTTCTTCAGACTAATGGAATTTAATCAAAAAATGAAATACAGCCTGTACCAAGCTCAGATTTCCCTACTTTATTCCTGTTAGCCTAATTTTCAAAATAACCAAAATAATCAAAATAGCTTTCAAAGAATAGGGCTGAAACTTTGTGGTAGTCAACTAGACAACATGAAAAACTAAATTAATGAGAATACTCATACTAGATCTCGTATGGAATTATTTTGAAATTTATACATTCCATTGAAGGTCGGTGGAATTTGAAAATGTTTGGGTTTTTTATTGTTGAAGTTGTGCATTTTTTTCTGTGCCGTTAGTACTTTCTATTTATCTAACAGGATCCTGTAAGATCCTGCACCAGAGATATAAGAACTATGCAAGATCAGTGATCAATTCCAAGAAACTCAAACTGAACCCTATTCTCATGGGAATAATGCATGGTATGAGAGATGAAATGCACTGGAGAAAGATCATTGATACCCTATGCTCCACAGGGGGCCAAGGGCCTAAGTAAATAAGTATGAGATGCGAAAACACTCAAACGAATTAGTTAGAACTATTATATCATCTTTCCTAATGGTGCTGAAAGAAATTAATATAAATAAGAATTCTGTACAATATCTGGGACAAAAAAGTGACTATTTAGGATTTACTGCAGTGTAAAGTGTGTAAATGACACCAAAGCGAGGCAAGTCAGTATTGATGAGCAAAATCTGGTACTTCCATCAGTACATTTATTCCATAATAACTTAGAGGAAAAAATTGCTACAGCATTGAAACTTTCCCTGTTCACTCACTTTTGAAAGCTCTTCCAAGTAAAATTGATACATGTTCTGATAAGATTTTTGATTGATGAAGTTTAAATAGAAAAGTGAAGAATCACCATTTTTAGAATTGGTGTATACGTGATAACTAAAATGTATTACTAAAATCAACAAAAAACATCTAAAGAACCAGCTTATTATTCATTTGAAATTTCTTCCCATTACAGATCATCATAGTCATAACACAGTGAAACCAAACAAGTCTAGTGTCAAATTAGGAAGAAGAATTTACAGGCCTATATTTTGAATAATACCACATCTATAAAAAATACTCGATTCTGATTGGCTGACGAACTGTGAAATTTTTCTTAATACTGTGCAATTAATTAATTGCACACATCCGGGAACTTCGCGCGTAATTAATTACACACATCTGGGAACTTTGCTTTCGGAATGCTTGACATCCATTCAAGAACAAAAACAAACTTCGTATTTTTTTATAGATTTGGTATTAACAGGATACGCACTCGTGGTATTAATTCACTTTCATCAAATACGCGCGGTATTTTTCATTAATTCTTAGAGAACATAGGTGTAATTTCCTATACTAATTGAATGCTGGGATTTACTATAAACTGTCAATGTAAGCAATGCAAAACTAACATTTTGGTTAATAATTGAGGTCTAAATGTTCTTCATTATGTTGCTCAAAACTCTCCTGTTCATGTCTTTGATGTACACATATAAAATACCTTGTGTAGTAATAAACAAAAAAAGATATCTTGTTTGATTATCATTGATCCATGTGTTGTGCTGTATGCATGTAGATATTAGAGCAGTTTTTGTATGACTGAAAAAAGTTTGTGGCAAAAATGTGGTCATGACACGCCAAGGCTGTGCAGCTAGACCAATCACAATGTGTGAGAATTTTAGGTGAATCACATTTTGCAAGAAAAAAAATTAACAACTAAAGTTTTATAAAGCATCATGGTCATGGCAAGGCATGCATACCACACCAACTAAGCTTTTCACAGTCATATGAAAGCTGCTCTATGCACTTGTAATATATCAGCAAATATAGATTACACACAAGCCACACTGACAATGTTAGTCAATTATGATTTCTACCTTTCTTCTGTGGTGATGAAATGTTGTCAATACTCTGAAAATAAAAAGAGAATGCTTGTACAGCTGTATTTGACAACTAAACATTCAATTTTCTCTCATAAGAATCAGATGTTTTCTTTGTCTCTTCAAAATGATGCTACTTGCAACAAGTTAATTTAAACGTTTTTAAAAATTCTGTGGGTAATCAGCAGACGTATGCAATACCCTTTTTCTCTCCACGTTACTAGCAGTGTTCTGTTAGGGATAAAATATTGTCCCACCAAATATGTACAAATGTTACGTACATGTACGTCTTTTGGAGTGATTCAACATGAATGAAGACGTTAGAAAAGACAATAGATGCTAACTTACAATGTTATAACGTAGTAACAATGTTTCGTAGATTATAATCTCCAGTGTAGTATTCCAGCAGCCAAGATGATCTTCAGCAAATGAACACACGTGTCAACAAGTCTCCACGGGTGAAAAATGTCAGTGGAAAAATACACTAAAAATAAAGAGAAAATTCAGAATAAGCCACTCCAGGAGCACCAAAACCACTTAAGGACAAATTCTAAGCGCTTCGTTCATGTTTTCCAACATTTCTTACCGTTCAAACAGCAATATTTTCTTCTCATTCAAATCCTTACACATCTTCTATGTTTGTGTAGCTCAGTTAACATGGTGGATCACGTGATAGTCTAGCACACCACAGGGAGCCCAAGCTCTTTTTTTTGTAGCACGGTTCATCGAAAAAAGTAAGGTTTTTTCCCAGCAATTTTTTAAAGAGTTAAAGAATTTTTTTAGAAATTTATCCTGAATGCTTGTTTGTACTGAGTTTAAGCGTCATCAGAGCCATAATGATGACTGAAGCAAAACAGATTGAGGTCAACCAGGATTTCAATTTTTTCTTCACTGAACCCTTACCCTAATCCAAATTTCTAAAATATGTCCAAGTTGATCATGAAGAAACCTAAGAGCAAGCTACTTAAAAACGTTGGAAAACGCGGTTTTGGAACCCCTTTTTCCTTGATAACTTTATTGTTTTTTAATATTTTGAATTTTATTGATAAAGGTACGTCTTCTAGCAACCCCCCTCCCCTTCCTGAATCCACCTCTGTTTCATTTTTGGTTAACACTGAAAGCTAACACGTGTCATTCACTTGAGTATAATTTTTTTAATGATAATTATATATTTACAATACTACTTAAACTTTGTTAACAGATTGACGGTTTGAACTTTCTACCAATAAATATGGTATTACTCGGGGTATTACTTTATAAAAGAACTATCATGTGAAGCTAGGGTGTGGTGTAGTTGTAGGGATCAAACCTGGAATTTCTTGGGTTCAAATACTGGATTCTGGACATAAGGCATGAAATATAATGTTTTTTCTTGCCATTTTTTTTCTTCTTTTTTTTCTTATTCTTTCTTTCTTTCTTTCCCACCCATCCCCCCCATCCCCATCCCCTTTTTCCTGCCTATACATGGATTCCTACACACAAAGGGAGGTCTTTAACTGCCAGGGGGTACCCCCATTTATAGAGTGGCGGGGATGCTCTTTGGAAATTTTGAAAATGACCCCTAAAAGGTACCAAAAATCTTTCTCCTAGTCAAAAGAATCTCAAGTTTCACACCTAGTAAATGGTACCAAATTACACTAATTTTACAGCAATTTTTAGTTAGTTTTTCGTTTGAACACCCTAAAATGTACCAAAGAACAAAATATAACCCCTAAAAGGTGATGAGCATCCCAGCCCCTTTTTGCAAGATTTTGAAACGACGATTGAGATTTTGGTAAAATGTAGCCGCCATGACTAGCAATGCAATAGGCTTGGGACATCTTCTTTAGGACTGTATGGAAGCTTTTTTCATGCTGCAGCCATGTTGGCTGGAACAATATATTTTCCCCACATAGCCTCACATTCAAGTGTTTCCGGACAAGGTTACGTGGCGTTCTTTTATTCTTGGCTTTCATGTGACGTCATCAAAAACTCAAATCTAAACTATACATCGTATAATAACATTTCTAAAATATGTTTTAGAAATCAGTGATATAAGTCACAGGAAAAAGTTTCGAGTCATTTTAATGTTTGGTTCCCGAGTTATAAAGGTTGAATTTGTGTCACGCAATACCGTCACGTGTATCTGAAGAACGATAAAAATCAAAAATAATTTACCCTAGGTGAAAGATTTTGCTTTGTGTACGTTTATGATATCTATTTCAAGTGTATTTCAGTGGAATTTAATCGAAAATATTAAATATTCTATCATTTTCAGCCGTCGAAGTTTCGTCCGCCATATTGGTGCCCCAGAGTGGAACACCAATATGGCCGCTCCATACATTTTAACCAAATACGGCCTCATATTTGTTTGCTCATAACTCGAAAGCCAAACGTCCTGCTTTCTTCAAAATTGGCCAAATTGTAGGCTTTTAATCTCTTTACAAGGTTTTGGACATGTTATTTTGTTTAGACAGTCTATAAAGCTCTAAGAACAGTAATATCCGTATGCAAAATCTCAAGTTCGTCGCATACATTCTTACTAAAATTACAACATTTTCGCTCGCTCTTAATTCGGCCGCCAAACCATCTTTAAGCATAAAACTTTGTATGATTGTTAGTTTCTAGATATTCTTCAAGACTGTTAACAGTAATTGATATTTTACTTTAGATTTAAGCTAAACGAAGATTTTCAATTTAGTCACGTGATCAGTGAAAACCGAGTAGTAGGTTTTTTACTAAAACAATTAGACCTCTCGCCCTTATGGGCTATTGACTCGTAGACCATTCGGTCTCGAGGACTAATTGTTAAATTTTCAAGGTTAAAATTGAAATGGATATACGTTAATATTTCGAAAGCAGAATTAAATATTTGTTTTTAGTTTAAAAATTGTATTATAAAACAACTATTGAATTTGGTTTTCTCATGATATCGTAAAAATCAAGACCTCGGCCATTTTATCCGCCTCAGCCTACGGCTTCCACAGATAACACGGTCTTGCTCTTGATAAATTACGATATCATGCTCAACCTCATCCAATAAATGTTTAACGTTTTGCAAGGGGGAAACGCACTGCGAATGTCCAGGGAAAAAATACCAGAAAATGTGAAATATACGTCAAAATCTGCTACAATCTTTACAAATTTACTTTCTTCAACTCAGCAAATTGTACAATAATTTTCTCTATCCTCTGTTAATTTTATTTTATTTAAACAATTTGCCAATGGCAGGCGATGACACAATAGAACATTCCTTGTAGTTCTCTACAAGGCGTATCACCCTAATTATTATTGATTTGTTTGGGATCGTTTTTCCCCCTGAAAGATGCAGTGCGTTTTCCCAGTACACAAAGGACGGTTTACACTATGGGTGTGTCTTTTTTTTTATCACCACCCCTGTTACCGTCCCTTTTTCTATATCGTCATCAGCCTCCACCACTAACTGAGGCTCGGTTACCATTATTTTATTTTCAGGTGTTTCGTCTGATCCATTAATTTTTGCTTCATCCTGCAGTACAAAAAAACATGAAGCTTTTTAAAAATACACATTGAATAAAAACTTCTGGGCTACAAAACGGGAGGAAAAGGACTAATATGTGAATACTGACAATGAGAAGAGCTTGTGTGTTATAGAAAAACAAAAATGTATTCAAATTGTGAACGATGGTGGATTCACTACGGATTCTAGGAGATGCCGAAATTATGGATCCCATATCATACTGCTTCCGTGAGCCTGTATTGGATTCCGGGATGACGAGAACAGAAACCATACTAAACCAGTAACAATACTATAACCAACCAAACAAAGCCTTATCACATTACTGATCAATGTTTTATATCGTTAAGAGACTTGTTTTGTACTCACCTCAGCGGTTTGGTGGTCTGTCTTCAGAAGAGTTAATGAAGTTCTTGCTGGACGATTTCTTCTGGGTTTTCTCCTTCTCGGCAAAACCTGAGTTCCCTCATAGGCAAAGCCACGGGGCCTACTTGCGGAGCTGATAAATAAAGTATCCTTCATATCAGTAGTTATTAGTTCAGTTTAATTAATTTTTGACGACAGATTGAATGGGAATTTAGAAGTTGATTTTTACACAAGAAGGAACACCGGGAAACTTGGAGAAGAACCCTTGTGGCAAGGAATAGAATTATAAAGCAACTCTCCTCATATATTGTATTGGGCAATAAACCCTGATATGGGATCTTAACATTTTCTAATAAAACTTTTCAGACAATCACATCGCGCTCTCAATCTTTTGTATGAAGAGCATTAATATTATTTTCCACCTCTCCACCTTCCCCACGTGATTTGGGAATCAAGGGTGCAGTACACTCGGGGGTGATCTCTCGGGTTCGATTCCTGTACTCGGCATCAAATGTGATAGAGTTTTGTTGGGTTTCTCCCTTGATTCAATAACTTTTCTGCGGGTTCTCTATCCGTCTCTCCATTCGTAATAACACAAATGCTAATTTCAAATCAGTCGATCAGAGAGTAAGCTGGCCCTGACTGGCCCTGATCATATCATTCAAAAGATCGTTACAAGTTTCCCTAGCTCCACTTTTCAATACATCAAGGAACGAGAACCACGGATGGCGTATAGTGGTAAGAGCGCTCGGCTCTCACAAGTGCGACCTTGGTTCGAGTCCCGCTGCGCTCAATGTCGTATGCGAGTAGAGTTGTTCTTTGGTTCTCTCCTGTGCTTCGAGGGTTTTCCTCCCTCCGCAAAAATCAACCCTAAATTCAAATTGGAATTTCAGTGGATGATTAATAGCTACTTTGTATTGATGCCACTGCTAAAACTCTTTTATTTTATCATTATTTTATTCTATATTTTATTACATGAAGGAGATGCCTACCTGTATTTTTCATCCATCTTTTTCTGATGGATTTCATGCTGTTGGTCGTTTGAGAGGAAGAGAAGGTGTACAGTACTGGGTTGATGGCTGAGTTGACGGGAAGTACGAATACTGCTACCCAGACATACACAGAAGGTTCGTTGAAGTCATAGACGAGAGAGAGCACGCCAAGAACCATGACAGGCATCCAGCAAAAGAAATCGGTCAGAATCACAAATAAAACCCGTCTTCCTAATGCCGATTCGGAGCTTGATGATGAACGCACATTTCGAGCTGATTCTCGAACTTTTCTCAATATGGCGATGTAACCAGCCAATATGAAGAAGAAAGCTGCACCATTCAAGCCTATGAAAACAGCAACCGAATATTCCCAGCCGGCAGGGCGATCCGTGGACAACTGCAGCGGCAGACAGACAGTTGAACGGCCGTAAAAACTGAAGCCCGAAACATTGTCATTGAAGTATGTTGGTGCAAAGAGGGGAGTAAAGGACATGAAGAATCCAATGACCCAAATAAACAGACAAAGAACATGAGCCAAGTTCAGATTGGTGCGTCTGCCTGAGAACTGGAAAAGAATTGTGTTTATCCTATCCGCTGTTATGACAACCAGAATCATTACAGAAACTTCGCTTGACAAAGTGGCAATGGCGCCTGCTATTTCACACTTGAGACCAGCTCTCCACTCCACATCGTGCAGAAAGTATTTGCCCTTCCATATTTCATTGTAAGTTCCAATGAGCAGAAGATATACTCCCATAAGAAGATCAGCTAAGGCGAGATGGCAAAACAACAAGGACTGGACACTGTTTATCGTTCTTTTTGTTCTTCTTCGTTTTGTTGAAAGGAATATCCACCATGAAAGGACAGCCAGATTGCCAAAGGTAGCGAGAACAGCTTCCGCCCAAATGCAGACTTTTACTAAAACACTTTTGAGCATGTCTTCACAGCTGGAGAACTCGTTGCCAGGGGAGACACATTTAAGGTTTGGAATATACTTGGTTGCATAGCAACAAATGATGAAGCGGTCTGTTGACCTATAACGGTACCATGAAACACAAAGATTAAATCATAAAGAAGGACACAATTTGAAATCAAAATATAGAAAAATACTAGTCGGCAAACCCGTGAAACTTCACTCTTCTACTTGAAAAAAAATCATTCTTATTAGGTCTTGTATTTACACTATTGAATGCTATAATAACTTAAAAAGTCAGTTTGCTCGCCATTTTAACTAAATTTTAAGGGATTAATTTCTTCTAGCTAGTTGGTTTGTCATTTGGATCGAAATCTGCAATCAGTTCACGTGAACCACAGACATTTGTTTGGATTTTTGTTTGTTTTAGCCAGTGTTGACGAATGGATGCAATTCCTTTTAGCCATAGCTTGATGAAAATAAGCAGCAGGATATTTACTTGAAAATTAGTCTTTTATAAGAAAATCTGTGAAGTGAGCTGTGAAGCGTGACGTGCCGAGTGTCACGATTGCGTGGGCGGGGTGTGACGTCACCAGTAAATTTACTTGAAAAGGGTAAAAGAAGATAGCGGCTACCTGTGGCTTAAAGACGAACTTTGATTTGTGGTTTTACGAAGAGCGAACCTCTCAGCCAAAGATACCCGAAAGGCACCACACTAACACTTGCTCTTGTGATTTACGGGCTTTAGTAGGCTGGAGAGTAAACACCCTGAGACAATTTTGTGGCACAGATGGGGGACCGGTTAGACTATTATAATGGATATAGATATACGGTAAAACACATTTGCAAATTACCACTTACAGAAATTCCAATTTGTGCATGTTCTTGAATACATCTTTTGGAATGGTTCGTTCGTTGATGGAATTGTTCTCCAACGACCTTTAAATAATTCAAAAAAAATAATTAAGTTCGTTCGTTCATTCATTCTTTCGTTCGTCGTTCTTTCGTTCTTTCCATTCTTTCGTTCGGTTGGTTGGTTGGTTGGTTGGTTGGTTGGTTGGTTGGTTGGTTGGTTGGCTGGTTGATTGGTTGGTTGGTGGGTTGGTTGGCTGGTTGGTTGGTTGGTTAGTTGGTTGGTTGGTTGGTTGGTTGGTTGGTTGGTTGGTTGGTTGTTTTGTTTTGTTTTGTTTTGTATATTTTTTTTTTATTTGTTTGTTTGTTTGTTTGTTTTTTTGTTTTTTCTGTTCTGTTTTGTTTTGTTTTGTTTCTTTGGTTGGTTGGTTGGTCGCTTGGTTCGTCTCTCTCTCTCTCTCTCTCTCTCTCTCTCTCTCTTTCTCTCTGCATGATAACAATATGGTATTCTATGCATGATAACAATACTATCAATAAGCACATATATTTTCCTGGTGTATATATTTCAATAATCTTTTTTTATATGTATACCGAGTAAAAACCTCTTTAATATACTTTCGTTTGCTTTTTCACATGTGAAAAAAAATACGATTAAAAAAACAACGATACGTCAAATCAGAAGCAGACAGCAACGGCTGTTGTTTCGTGTGAGACTAAACTAGAAAGTTTGAGTTCAAAACAAAGATGAATTAACAAATCGAAGTGATTTTTCCATGGTCTGTACTCCTATCGAACATAGAAATGATGTCAGATATGATCCAAACTCAAGTGGAACCACGAGCGCAGCGAGGGGTTTCACTGCAAAGTTTGAATCATTTCTGGCGTCATTTCTATGTTCGATAGGAGTACAGACCATGGCAAAATCACTTCGATTTGTTTTTTACCTTAACAGGCAAAGAAAAGATCCAAAAACGAAGAAAAAGTTTGAAAGAAAAAACCGTTTCAAGCGTTTCGTCATCTTATCGGTCTGTCCTTTTATCGAACATGGCTCTTAGCCAATCAGCGCGCGAGAAATTTACAAGTTATGGTGAAAAGTATATTTTAAAACCAATGAAAAAATCGATGAAATAATAAGAGCAAAGCGAAGGAAAAGCTGACCGAGATGTAAATCTTATGAAAACGTTTTTAAATATTTAAAATAAAAAAATAAGAACGAGGAAAGTGTTGTTATTGGATGAAGGCAAGTTTACGATAACTTCGATAAGCTTTCTCTAATCTAGCTTTCTCAGATAAAACCTAGAAGTTGAAAAGATTAAAATTAGATAATTCGAATGTCAAAAATGTCAAAAAGTTATTCGAATATAAAAAAAATATTTTGCTTTGCTATTTTAAATGTAAAATGAAAGTAGCCTTTGTTAACTGAAATACTGTTTTAACTCAAAGCAAATTGAACATCTCGGTATAAATATAATAAACAGAACCCCCCCCCCCCCCAATAATTTCGCCGCCATTTTGAATTATTTATTTGCTATTTAAAATACCAAGTTCTCCGGCTCTTCTCGATATATTAACTGTGTAAAATATGAAATAATCAAATGTCAATTTAAGAAGCCAGTTCTCCAACGAATCCAGCAGTCCACTAGACTTCTAAACCCATGATTTATTACGGCGACACGAAAACGAGCCTAGAGGAGACGCCACGATATCACTGGTGAAAGGACTTTTTCGATGGCAAGGAGAGTATAGAGACATGGCTGATAGCTAACATGCAAGAACATTCAACAACGATGCTCTTTAACTGCCACAAAGAGCGGATAGTTAGACTCCGGATCTAGCGAGTTTGTGTCGAGAAACAACAACCGCTAGAGGAATTACAATTTTGGAACTTTGACAATTAAGGACAATTTGGTAAGGGTTTATAGTCAGTGAAAATATCTTCTACTATCTTATATCAAAAAGGCCTTTTCTCTTCTTTTTCATATCCAGAATGTGCAAATTGTCCTAACTTTAATGCAATAAATAGTTGCAAATGATTCTAAAAATTGCTTTACTCACATCAGACTGCGAGCCAACCCGATAAAAGGCAAGTGAACTATCACTACACCCTTGATTCCCTTATATTCATTCATACGTTTATTTTTCAGTTCTGTAGATCATTGCTAGGGTGATAGCTTACAGTTTTCGCAGGTTTTCAAGCCCTTCAAAAGATGATTCGTCGATTCGTTGGATTCTGTTTTGATGAAGAAGCCTGCAAAAGGAATAACGAAATGATAAATAATAGAAGTCACTAGTGTTATCTAATCGTGAATACTAACAATGATTTGCGGAAAGAAAAGACATTAGGTACTTACAAGATTTCAAGGTACTTTTGTTGACGAAAGATCCCAGCAGGAATTGTTTTCAGCTGATTATCTTGAAGATATCTAGAAAAAGACACAAATTGGAAACAAAAGTTAAAGAAATGGTATTCTAACTAAGGCAAGGAATTAAATTAATAAGTTTACATTATCCTTCCTTCCTTCCTTCTTTCCTTCCTTCCTTGTTTGCTTCCTTCCTTCCTTCCTTCCTTCCTTCTTTCCTTCCTTCCTTCTGTTCCTTTCTTTTCTTTCATTTTTTCCGCTCCTTCCAGACTGTCTATTCTTTTTTTATTTTCTTTCATTCATTCATTCATTCATTCCTTCATTTTTCAGTCAGCTTATTTCCAACACTTTAAAAAACTCAACAGCACTTACAGATATGTCAAATTCGTGTTATTTTGAAAGGTCAACCCGTTCAAACTCTTTATTTGGTTGCTACGAAGGCTTCTAAACAATAAACATAAGATAGAACTGATCAGCCTCAACCTGTACAACACAAGCAATGGGTTTACTTCATACTTGCATTTATGAAATACTTACAGAGCACGAAGACCTGGAAAACCAGAAAACGCATCCGGCGAGACATTGGAAATTAAATTTTCTCCAAGGTCCCTGTATGGAGAAAATATATTTTGTTAGAAGCTCGCTCTTCCAGTATTCAGAGTCACATTGTTTTATACTTACATAGCTTCAAGTTGCTCCAGACCACTAAACATGTTTTTCGAAACTTCTTTAATGAAATTCCCATTAAGTCGTCTGAAAGTAAAATGCAAATATTTTTCTTCAGGAAAACCACTGTCTTCAAATGTGATTAGAATATCCTGAGCCAGAGATGCAAGGTGTGCTGCGCTGCTGAGCAAGTACTTGCGAACTACCGTCCTTGTCCATTAAAAAAAAAACAAGTATCTGATATAACGCGCCCTGATTGGCTGGCTATAAACTTTTTTTTCATATGATAAGAAAAAGACGCTCGCGTTTAAAAGAAGCAAAACATAAAATCTTAAATCGGCACCTGTGTGTGTGACACTAACACTCTGGAAGAAGTAGTTTACTTTTCTTGTGCTCTACAGCTACCAGCTTGTTGGTATCACAGTACAGTACGTGCTTCAATTTACTTACAATGTCTTTAATGACGGTAAGTTTACAAATGTCTTTTCTTCAACCACGAATATTCGATTAAAGCTCAAATCACTAAAAAGAAAAGAAACAAAACAGGTTGCGATGATTGACTCGCTTAGCTGATGAATGGACTTAGGGACGGTTTATTAGAGGGTTATGGAACACTCCTCTTATTTATTCTTTTCATTCTTAATTGTCTTTTCTTCACGCGAACAACTCGCGTACAAATGTGCTTAGCTAAAAGTAAAAAGTTATCTCTCTCTCTTCAATGCGCGCCGTACGCATAGATAAAAAAGATTCAGCTCTTGCATAGGGTTGAAGATCTAGAAACGTCAGTGCTTGCGTGTGTTTTCTCCCGTGTCCAAATCGGCGAGTATTTGCCCACGCTATTTCGTTGGATACTATGAATGAGGATAGTATCAAAGTACTTCACATAATTAATATACGATATGCCTTCAAATACTCGGTGTCTAATATGCTATGCGCAATAAGAACCACAGAGTTAAGGGGTAACCAAGGTTTCCCTTGTGTCTCTGGACTTAACAATATTATAATACAGCCACTTTTCAATAGCTATATTAATTTCACTTACATAAATGACAGATATCTTAGTTGGATGAATGCATTACTTTCCAACTGGTAAATCTCACTTCCTGAAAATAAGCTATCGATACAAAGAAAAAGAGGTGTAAAATATTTGAAATGAAATACTCAATCTGATACAATGAACAGCCATTACACAACATTCAAGTGCAAAACAATCTATGTTATTATTTGCATTGCCAAACCAAGGAGTCCAAGAGCCGATACTTACATGGCTTTAGTGTTCTTGGGCAGTCTTCTAGGAATGGACAGCAATTTACGCGAAGTTATGATAATTCCACTACCATTTGCTTCCCTTCGGCAGGTACATGAAAAGGGACAGTCTGTGTGGAAAAAATAGTCAACAATAACAAAATCGTTAGTTCCACCCTCCATCTCTATATCCCATGACTTTACTAACAGTGAGATCATAACAGTAAGCACCAGACGTATGACAGTGCAGTGTGCTTCATACCTTGAACACAGCCGTCATCTTCTGTATTTGGGGAAAAACAAAGTTTGAAGATAAATATTTTTAAGTCACTTTGTGGCTATTAATCAAAGAAGTTATATTAACTGAAATTGAAGAACCCTTCCTCTTAACTTCTAAAAGATTAGAAGGTGTTTGACATAACAGGTCACGTCGTGAGGACAAAATTTTATTGTAGGGAAACGCCCAACCCGGTCCATTGTACCTTAATAAGAATCTGTCTGTCTGTCTTAGTACCTTTTGTTATCTGATAATAAGCTTTGAATCCAGATCGCGTAACGTTGTTATTGGACTTGAATGTTATCTTGATCGTATCTGACGGCGACTGGATAATTTGTGGATACCTGCAAATTATCAGAAAAGAATAATCAAGCATAAAAGCTGTAACTGTAAAAAAAAACATTGAAAAACAACAGGCTTTTTGGAGTGCAAATATGAGAAATGTTTACATGGGTGCGAGATCAGGCGGAAAAATGCAAAACTCTGTCTAAAATGTTATTGTAATGGGGATAACCATGATGGATGCGATTGTTTCTTCCACGTTCTTTTTTATTTAGTTGCCGAGCTTTCGCACTTCTAGTGCATGTTCAGGGCGAAAATTACCAGACGAATTGACTTTCAGAACAAATTCAAGGTCAACCAATCAGAATTGAGGATTCGACGTCGTATTTTGATTAGCATTTCCCATTATTCTGCCAAGAAAATTTATGAAATACGAGTTCTTCCTTCTTTAAATTAATCGTTAACGCTAGTCAAACTCATGGCAGAATTTTATTCAATCAACAAGAAAAGTCTGCACTGATCGTATACTCAGAAAATGGTCGAAAAATGCTAGCCAAAAATAGTGACCCATAATGCCTTTCGGGGAAGGCGATACACTCGGATGGTAGGTATTACGATTCAAATGATTCAAAGACTATATGCGCGCGCTATACGTCTGATTGGTCCTTATCTTCGCATAACACAAATAGCTCGCACATATAGTCTTTGAATCATTTGAATCATTATAATACCTACTTTTCGCTCTGAACATGCACTAGAAGTGCGAAAGCTCGGCAACTGAATAAAAAAAACGTGGAAGAAACAATGGCATAAATCATAATGCAAAACTCGTAAAAACAGACAACCTTACTAATGAAAGACAAAGTTGGTACAATAAAATCCTAAAAAAAGTCTAAAGTATAAAATAATAAATCAGTTTTAAGTCATGTCTTTGGTCCTTTTACCTTGTTCCACAGTACCGACCAATACGAAAAGTCGATAGGGCTTCCCCTCCATCAGACACTTCTACGAAGTCAGCTGAACATCGCGGGCTCAACTCCATTTCAAATGCTCTAAACTCCAAACGAATCAAGTGACCTTTCCTTGCCTTGATTGTCCACGTACACCTTGCATTGTTGTCATAGTAACCAGGATAATAGGGGGAGACGATGTATCCTGTATTGTTGGTCAGAACCTCATTGCAGGCTGTGTGTTTAAAATGTGGAACAAAATCAAAGTCTGTCTATTCAATACAGAAGGCCGAAAATGTAAAAAAAACTCTGTTGTGTTTAGATGAAGAGCGACAGTTAGCACTTGACCAGCTAACCGACTCGGTCTCCAGACTTTTATTGATTCTTTGAAATGTTATCTCACCTTCTCTTGCTGATGGTGGTACGACATCATTACAGTAACCCTCGCTGGTGTGTAAGGCACCTATCGACATCAATCCTGGCTTATTTGTGATTTCACCTTCGATAGAAAGCTTAGAAAAACAAAACAATTATTTTAGTTATTGATACATACGTCTACTCTACTGGTTGTACCATCGTGGTTAAGATGTGCGGCGAACACCATCCCGGTACAACAATTTTTTAAAGGACTATTGTTATGTTTGACCTATCAAAGAGTGTTTTGTTCGAACTAGATTCCAGATTCCCCTCCTCATTTTAAAAATGCAATTCTGAAACTTCATTTTACCGTTCAAGATTCTTTGGTGCTTAAATTGCCCAATACAGACAAAGCCAGTGAAATCACTGCTCATTCAATCAGAATTCTGGAACACGGCAAGTGACGTCCAGACCGTGCGTTTTTCAAAGTCATAAGCAATAAATGGATAATTCAAAATAAAATAAATGAAAATTAATAGTGGCGTCCACAGATTGGCTCTTCTTCCACTGCATTCCAATTGGAATTTAGAAGTTGATTTTTGCACAATGAGGAAAAACCGGAAAAACCCTCGAAGCACAGGAGAGAACAAACAACAACTCTACTCCCATACGATACCGAGTCCTGGAATCGAACTTGGGTTGCCTTGGTGAGAGGCGAGCGCTCTCACCGCTACGCAAGCCGTGCTTCCCTAATCTGATTTAATTTGCGATCTATGAGTTGAGGCTTAGACTGAAACCGGTTGAAAACATTGATTTAAGATAAAAACCCGTAATATATAAGTTGGAAAAAATGAAGGAAAAATAATTTTCTGTAGTTTATCTAACCTTATATGCCGTTACTGCTGTCAGTGTTACTTGTCCATCCCTCCATCTACTGTCCTCACTGTCTTTGACCATCCATATTGGTCTCTTACTGTATTCTTTGTTATCAAATTCTTGATAAATCATCATCACCTTCGTTCCAGGTCCCCACATTTTGTACTTGAACTTCAAACATCTCCCTGGAGATTCCGATGACCTCTCGTATCGCGGGCTCTCTATTCTTGCTAAGCTACTGGATGTCTCGGGACTTGATGCACCAATTAAACTCATAACGTTTCCTTATATTAAAATATTATTAATTAAAACTTATGACCATCGAGTTGATACAACTGATAACACAACATGTATATACCTTGCTTTCCTCGACAAGTTGACTCGTGAATCCTAAAACCACCAGAGTTCCTTGGCAACAGATTCAAGTAGTCTTTCCATCCTAAGAGACTGCCAGTCTCTGTTCCACATTTGTACGACATATAGAGTATATATTGCTGAGATAACACATTTTTCCATATGTTTAGTCTACTGTATTTAACCTCGGTTTTCTGATCTTGGGAATCAAAATTGACCGATATTCTGTTACCTCCTGAAAAGAAGTTAGAAAGAATAATGAGTATTTGGAAAATCAAACACAGTTTTCAACTTTGTTAGGTTACATGGGTTTTCTTAGTCTCCTTTGCAGCCGTTCTTAGTGTTGGTCTAAAAATCCCTCCCCACTAGTTTGTTATTTGGGAGGGATTTTTAGACCGACACTAATAACGGCTGCAAAGGAGACTAGGGTTTTCTGTGTTTATGCAGTTGTATAAAAAATACGAGTTTCGTGTATCGAGAGACAGAGACAGAGCACGTGGCGCAAAAATATGTGTTGATAAATGCATCTTTCTGGACCAAACTATCGTAACACTACAGCACAGATCAGCGTCTTTTTTATTAGATACTTAATAATAATACTTATTTTAACCAATATTTAATAAAAAGCATCAAGCTTACTATTCAGTTCTTCTTGGTCTAACACTCCAGGTCCAATGTCTATTGCAGCACCGTCAATATACGTCTGCCACACTCCAAAATTGGACATCCACGTGACGCAAATGTGGATCCATTTTGAAGTTCCGTTTCTGTAAAAGGAGAAAAAAAGGGAAAAAAAGAAAATAAGAAGGAATATTAAACGAACAGCTGTAAGTTATAGTGAATATGATAAACGATAGCACTTCCGGGTTCCGTTTTTGTTATAAAAGGGACTATTTTTTTATTTGACTCTTTAGATTTTGAGCTTGTTTGTACCTTGTTTTGCTATCAATCTCTAGAAATGCTATAAAATTCTTTACTTTATCCTCCTTTACATAACTGACGTTCATGTTGATCGACGATGAATTGTTGATTGACATCCAAAGACACATGGTCATTTCATCCAGCGTTTCATTTATCTCGACACTGACAGAGTGATTTTTATGGCTGAGCGAGAAACCAATATCTGCTTCATAATCCTGGGTTAAGTTATCACCTGAATAAAAACATCGTGAAATGCTTTGACATATGTAGTATTGATATGTAGTATATATGTTATTGGGCTCCCTGTGTATGGCTCTTGTACTTCATTTAGAGTGTTGTACCGCCGCAAAAATGATCCCCATCGCATAAGTAAAAACCTTGTTAACATTTTAAAAAGCTAGAATCGGACAAACTGTTTCAATCCATGTTTAATTATAACGGAGCAAAAATACACATTTTTACATTAACGTTTGTACAGTTGTTCAGTTTGGTTCAATGTTCATTATAAGAAATGTTTTCTTTCTTTTTCTCATTTTAAAAAATCAGGAAAACATAACTAAACAACTAGAATGAAAACCTCTTGTTCAGGTCTTGTTTTATATAAACTCAACTGAATGCCTCTAGGTGTCTAAAACAAATCACATGATAACACATAAAATTAAACTAGTTGTTCAATTTAAAACTTAATCCTACTGACAGTAAAAATACGCTCTAAAATACCTTCAAATCAAAGGTATTTATAAATAAATAAATAAATAAATAAATAAATAAATAAATAAATAAATAAATAAATAAATAAATAAATAAATAAATAAATGAATGAATGAATGAATGAATGAATGAATGAATGAATGAATGAATGAATGAATGAATGAATGAATGAATGAATGAATGAATGAATGAATGAGTGAATGAATGAATGAATGAATGAATGAATGAATGAATGAATGAATGAATGAATGAATCAATAGATAGATAGATAGATAGATAGATAGATAGATAGATAGATAGATAGATAGATAGATAGATGGATGGATGGATAGATAGATAGATAGATAACTTTATTGGCATGACCTATTAATTTACAGGTATTGCTAAAGTATTGTGATATAAATAGATAGATAAATAAATAAATAGATAAATAAATAAATAAATAAATAAATAAATAAATAAATAAATAAATAAATAAATAAATAAATAAATAAATAAATAAATAAATAGATAGATAGATAGATAGATAGATAGATAGATAGATAGATAGATAGATAAATAAATAAACATACCTTGTGACCTTCTCGACTCTTTTATTGAATTTGCAACCTTTTCATAGTAGTTTTCATCAAGTACTTCCCATTGCACTTTCTCAACACGTCCTTTTACCCAGCCTTCCCATTCGTTCTGATTTTTTGAGTCAAGGCTTTTTAGATCTAAAACACAAATGTCATCAGAGGTGAACAAAGCTCGCAATGTGTCATGTCAGTTACGATATCATTACTATAATTATGAGTTCGCTCAACAAATCTTATCCCCTTCATTTCGCTTCCTTCCTTGCTGAATCCACTTCTTTTTCTCTCTCTATCATCAACCACGTGAATAAGACTTACCTTTCCTATATCCATACACTTCTACACGTAGTGCCTTGAAGCTATAGTACTTCGTTGGTATGAATCTAATGAACCTGGCAAGAGTTCGAGTATCGTCTAACGCATTCTTGACTACACTATTACGATCTTGGTTACCGGGAAATAACTGAAAAGACATACAAACAATACCGTCTTTTATTTTAAAAATCCCATGTTTTCCATTTATCTTTGAAGTGGACGGAGATGACTGATGATGATGAGTAAATCCTTATTCACTCAATAAAGTTTATCCGTTTTACAATTAGCAATGAAAAATTATATGCAATAAGGATAATAGAGGCTAAATGGTCTGCAGGTCATTCGTCCATTTGATTTTTGAGGAAATTGAGGAAAAAAGTCGTCTTTCGATTTCGAATTCAGTTATCTGGTTTATCTTTATTCAGCAGGATTGAAACTTTATAACAATTTATCAATTGTTAATTTTTTAACAAATTGAACTTTGAAGTTCTGAACCAAGTCTCAACTTTTCAATGTTTGATTTATGCTTTATACATTATATATAATTGCTCGCTGAGATTAAAATTTAATTTAAAACCAGTATTGGGATACGAAATTGTATTTCAGGATATAAAAGAACGCCCTGGGGGGGGGGGGGGGGGGGGAGGGGTAGGAAAAATGCAGGTAGCGGTCTAACTGATCATGTCGTATTTAAGGAACATTTCTGCAGTGTACAAAGATTTACACAATATTTTCCTCATGGTATTACTATTTGACGTGTTGCGCTAAACTAGTAATGGATCGAAAAGAAATTAATAGGTAAATGTTAGCACATGAAAAAATTCTCAAAATTGCACTAAGTATAAGTCTGCTAAGTGGTTCAAGGGTTAGTCAAATAGTTTGTAAGCTCTGGGAACTCTCTTGTAGCCAATCATTCGCTTGAAAGCTCGCAAACGCTTTTGAATGTATTGGTTTTCTATTGGCCGGTAACGAAACGAGCAACGGACTGGGTCTAAGTTTGAAAAACTAATTTAATTAAGGTTCCAGAAAAAATGGCCCAATCACATGAAAGAGCAACATATCACAAGCTTACAGAAAAAGTTTCAGGATTTTTGACTTTATAGAAACAATGTCATAAGCATTCAAGCACTGCCAAAATTACAGATAAATGTATGGTGTCCCTCCGACTGTCCAGCCACACATACATTCTCAGTATTTTAGAAATTTTAAAAATATCGTAATTTCGTTTTAATTTACCCCCAAACTCGATCAGATTTGCAAATCTCACTAGTTTTTATGTGCTCTTTCTCTAGATGGAGTTTGTTTGGAATTAAATCAAATTTGAGCAACTCTTTGACGACCCGTAGCACTTATAGAACTAAGAAGCGAATAATATACCTTAAATACCACATGATCAGTTAGATCGCTACGTGCGTTCTTCCTTACCCCACCCAATTTGTTCTTGTACTGGCTTTAAATAAAATTTCAACCCCAGTAAGCAATTATAACGTATAAATCATGAATCAAGAATTAAAATTTGAGAATCGATTACAAAATTGAAAATAAAAAAAAGATGGTGCAATTTATAATCCTCCTAAATAAAAATAACATTGAACAATCAAATGGACGAATGACCCATGGATGTCTTTAAAATGTTTTAAAATGTTCTGTATTAATCTTAGGTTTCAATACGCTGGGTTTCTAAGATTCTGGCTGTTACTTATATATCTGGGTAACGTAAAATAGAATCTAAGCAATGTTTAAAAATAACTGTGGTTTTTTTAACAGGCACAAATTTTCTGCAAAACGAATCTCTACATTCAGCGGATACTCTATTCATCAGACACCAGGCAAGGTGTTGAAGGTATCTGATTAATAGAACCACTGTACATGTTATTACCTTTACTTTGCCACCACTTTGGTACATAGTCCAAGTGATATTGTCAATAGATGTTGATATCCTGTATTCTGTAGTCCATTCCTTCCACCGAGTATTACCTTGCGTAGCTAGGGCATGGATGACATACACTTCACCCAAGTCTATCTGTAGATAGTCATTAGGGTCAGTATTGGTCTTTGGTTTCCATCCCCCGTTTCCATTCAGTCGTGCATAGGGTGGTTTGTAATCGTTATCAAACTGTGAGGTTGCCGTAAACCTGTCATCTGGTATGATGTTCCTGTCAGATACACCAATACGATTATCTCTCCATTCTGTAGGAACAAAAAACGGTTTGTCAAAATATTGAACATCAAAACTCATACTCAATTCCACACGGGTTCCTCATTATCTATCTAATGCCTAGCCATTTCCCATAACATCATTTTGAATTAAAAGCCTTAAAACTTAGCTAAATGTTCTTTGTGCCGTTCCTTGGTGCTGTTAGCGGTTTCACATGATTTGAGTGACTTTTAAGCCATTTCTCCTAATTTTGTTTCTCCATATAAACAACTGTTTCAAGACTTTTCAATCAAAATTTCCATGTAATGAGCATATGAACATTCTCAAATACATTGCTTTATAAACGCTACACAGATACAGCGCATGGGCTTCCTGTGGACTCACCTTGTTTGTAGACAGTACAATACTTTGATGGACAGGTTGGAACTCTTCGCGGAAACTGATAGACGTAATATTCCTTGCAGTTTCGTATCTTTACGATAGTCTCCTTAACACAGCACTTGTCTCCAGACGCAAAGCAGAGTTGACGTTTAACCACCCCATCTTCTACTGAAGGAAGTAGGCCATTGATCCACCCCATGTACTTAGTAGAGCAAGAAGATTTTCTATCTATACACGATCTTGCCAACTGCCTTCCAGCAGAATCGACCACTCGGTACCATGCAGCCGTGGAAAGATAATCGTCACAGCCTCTGAAGGTTTCGTCTTCTGCAATGGTGTCTTCTCGACGATCTGAATAGCTGAGGGTCTTGTAGTCATGACATTCTTGATGTGCTATAACAACGTAACAAACCGAAGTTATATCTAGATCTCTCTCAGTCATAGACACAAGAAAGCATTGAAAATATACTAAAAATCGGCCCATATTCAAAAAATCACTGTTTTTTAAAACCATAAAGAACAAGTTATTTTTCAGTTGGCAAATGTAGAGCTTAGATTTGAAACTGTCTCACACCTTCGAATTTGACTGACTTTTTCATTCTATTTGCTATTCACTCTATTTTCCCCATAATGCTTTGCGCGCTTTTTGGAGGTAACTGGTAAAAAGAAAAGTGCCAAAGTTAAAAGTTCTTCAATTGAATGTACACTATACCTGCTTTTATCTGTAAAATACTGATTACCAGTTCATTCTAAGTTATTTTTTCAAAAAATATATTCAAAACCTCAAGAAGATTAGTGTTACAGAAAATTTATTCACTCATGAAGAAGTGCTCATTTCATTTTTCGTTCTTTTTGTTTCTGGCCGGTTTTTTGATATATGTTTTTTTAAATATATATCATAAGATGCACTTGTAAAACCTTATAATCTGTTTTCACATAGTTGTTTACCCCTATAACCATAACCCCAACCCCCCCCCCCCAAAAAAAAGCAATTTATGATGGGGAATGTGAAAATGGCGAATACCATGGAAAAAATCGAATGAAAAGAAAACAGAATGACAAAGAACAATTGAGGATGATTTTAAAAACTAATTTTCAATTTAGAAAAACCTGTAACATAGAAAACCTGTAACTGAGACAAAAAAAGAAGCTTGAACCACCAAGGAGCGTATCCGAGGTAACGGTGAAAGAAGAGGTTACCATAGGCTGCCTGCAAACAACTTTTCCATTGGCAGTTTCTAACGCGTATCTTTCAGGGGAGGGATAATTCATTGAGGTTTGTGGGGAATGATCCCCTTTCTCCTTGAGAAATAATGGATACTTTGTTGCTTGTGTCCGCAAGATTAATGATCTGTACCTGGAATCTTTAGGCAAGGCTCCTTTGAAAAGGTTGAACCATTGACAGTTAGAATTGCATGGGGGTTGTTCTTTTGTCCGCGTATCCTTATCTGAAAGAAAGCAGGTTTATTAAATTAGTTTAGCTTATATAAGGCTCACAAAGTTCTTGGTTTATCCTTACAAACTTATCTAAGTACATACTTCGGTCTTCTTTCATGTGCCGCGGTAATTTATTTCAATTATAGGGTTTTCCGATTAAGCGGAAGTTTTTACTGATTCCGTAAAGTATGTTCTGCTTTTGTAAAAAGCAAAAATGTAGTGGTGGTCATATCTTTTTTTCTGGCCGAAGACTGAGATTTTTCCAACAAAATAAATATTGATTTTATTATTTCTATTATTTTTATTATTAAATCTAAAGAGGGGTGGGGGGCTCTAGCAGTTCCCCGTGTGTTTTGACCTGAAGAAAATGGGAACTGTCGAGTTGTTTTAGTGCTAACTGTAACTTACTTGTAAACGCTCTTGTCTTTCTGGGATTGGCAGTTGGATAAAGGTCCATTTGTCGGTGGCGCTTCTATATGTCAATTCTTCGGTAGATCGGTTTTTCGCTTCGAATTCTACAGCGAAATGTTGACCTCCGCTGTAAAACCAAAATCGAAGACATCTCCATCCTTCTGCTTTTGGACTAATGAGTGGACTTAGCTTAGCCCACCCACATTTGCCATTGGCATCATAACATGATGGATTTCCTGGAAACAAAAAGTGTTTTGCATTATATCCTTCAACCTCTACCTTTTTTAATCCTAGATATAGGTATGATATAATACGAAAATGACAAACGGCTTACGTTGAGAATATACTGAAGCACATCCACCTTTGATAAATCCCAAATCGTCAAGAGCAACGAAGTGTCTGCTCACATATCCAGTGAGAATAATCTATTATGAAGAAAAAGTCTCAGTACCCAGTCAGTCAGTCACCCAGTCAGTCACCCAGTCAGTAAGTCAGTAAGTCAGTCAGTCACCCAGTCAGTCAGTCAGCCAGTCAGTCATTCACCCAGTCAGTCAGTGAATCAGTCAGTCAATCAGTCAGTCAGTGAATCAGTCAATCAGTCAGTCAGTCAGTCAGTCAGTCAGTCAGTCAGTCAATCAGTCAGTCAGTCATTCACCCAGTCAGTCAGTCAGTCAGCCAGTCAGTCAGTGAATCAGCCAGTCAGTCAGTCAGCCAGTCAGTCAGTCACCCAGTCACCCAGTCAGTCAGTGAATCAGCCAGTCAGTCAGTCACCCAGTCAGTCAGTCAATCAGTCAGTCAGTCAGTCAGTCAGTCAGTCAGTCAGTCAGTCAGTCAGTCAGTCAGTCAGTCAGTCAGTCAGTCAGTCAGTCAGTCAGTCAGTCAGTCAGTCAGTGAATCAGTCAGTCACACAGTCAGTCACACAAAATCAATTAATTAATCAACAGTTGATTAGTTTTTATTTATATATTTTTCGTATTCTTTAATTCTGTAACATATAGATTTAGGCACTGCCTAAAAGCGGAGCTCCCATAAATAGTATATTTAGTGCTAAAAGCGTGACAATTGTGTGACGCGGCATAACGCTGGTTATAGCGTTACCACATTGTTTGATTTTACCAGAATTCAGGAGGAAAAACTAAAAGAAAAACCATTATTTTAAGCCTTCAAAAGCATTAGATAACTTTTCAATTCGAAGAATAATAATTATAGATTGTAGAACATATGAATACATGTATAGAACGAAGGATTTTATTCAGCAAATCTTAGTAATCAAAGTTGTAAATTTTTTAGGTGGAAACTACACTGAAAATTGTCGAAAAATATTACTGATAAGCTTAAGCTTACATTCACTTGAACTTCACACGTAAAAAGAGACATATTCATTAATGCAAGATAATAATTTTCTTTGTTAGTAAGTTGGTCTTTGAAAAGTATTTTTTTTAGATTTATTCTTAACTTTATTATCGAGCGAAAAATCATACAAAAACATAAGCTTATCCATAAAAAAAAGAACAAGCTCATCATTTTTGCGATTGTGTAATAGTAATAGCTGGAAAAGCCCGATAAATAGCAAATATTTGGTGTGATATGTATTCCTTTTTCATATTTCATTCAACATTAGAATAAATTATCTATAAAAATGTCAAAATATTCATATGATTATGAAACTGGAATCTTGTTTTGACTTCGCGTAAGGTTCGCTGGCCGTCAAATATATTTTTTCAAAGAACCAAGTCTTTTTACTAAGTCTTAGCCTTTTTTCTTGAAATGGGATCAAAAACAAATAATCAAAGCTTCAAATATCGCTTTTTTGGTTCACAAGTAATGAAGAAAAAGATGATAAAAATCTAGAATGCAGTAAAAACGACAAACTATCCAAGTTTCTCTGACAATGTGGCTTGGCTTGTCTGGGAGTTTCTTCATCTAGTTTACACATTTCTTGTCGATTTTTTACGAAATATTAGTTAAAATTAATGAATTTACCTTCTATGAAGTGTTTTCTACGAAACTGAAATATCACTCTTGCAGTATAATCAGGTTTTTCTAGTCTACAGGCCACTTTTTCTCTCACTGAAGTTTCAGTCACGAAACTTAATTCATTGTAAGATTAAGAATCTTCCCTCGCTTTCCCTCGCTAAATCTTCTTTAACAAGTCGCTTAAGTCGAAAAACTGTTTTTGTTCACTTTAAGACAGACATGACTTCGATTAAACGTATTTTTCGCATTGCAAAAATAAGAAAAAAATACTGTATGTATGTATGTATGTATGTATGTATGTATGTATGTATGTATGTATGTATGTATGTATGTATGTATGTATGTATGTATGTATGTATGTATGTATGTATGTATGTATGTATGTGTGTGTGTGTGTGTGTGTGTGTGTGTGTATGTATGTATGTATGTATGTATGTATGTATGTATGTATGTATGTGTATGTATGTATGTATGTATGTATGTATGGACAAATCAAGCCATGAAAAATCAAGTCGATGGGTTACCATTTTTTCTAAAGTATGGTGCTCCGCTCGCGCGGGCCTTGTGGGAGCTCCGCTACAAACCTCTCCTAATGAGTTTCCTGATATTTCCACTTGTCCAAATGCCCAGTCCCCAGCAGTAGGATTAGAAGTGTTCCAGAGAAGATTGGTGCTGGTAGCAGTGCGGAGAACAATCTCAAGCTCTGAGTTAGATGTATCAGGAATAAAATACCAGAACTGCATGCAGGCAGTGACGATTATGTTCCAATGCTTTACGAGTTTTCCATAACCTTTTGTACTACTTTTGTTTGACTTTAAAAGAATGTAACTTCCTACATCAAAAAGAAAGAAACCCGAACATTAAATGTTTATAGGTTCTGATAAGATGAATAATGACCGGTAATGAACATTCCTTTTGAGACCATAAGGAAAAGTGAGCTTAAAAAATTCAACTTCAAAAAGTTTTTCGAAATTTTATCAAGTAACAATACAAGTTTTCAAATTATAAAAAACAAATAGGAGCCTTTTTTAAACAGGCAGAACTCATAAAATACTTTTGACAATTTCGAGAAACGTTTTATTCGTAGAAAAAAGAATTATACATACACTAACACTAGTTCTGGACAATAATTATCCTCAGCTTTTCTCCAAATATCAGCATCATATTTTAATTGATGCAATTAATGTTAAAAATTATTTATTGTGGTTCTAAATGATTAATTTACAGATAAATTTCGTACCTTTAGCGGTCATTGACGAGTGGTCGTGATTAGGAAAGTTGTCTTTCTTGGTCTGATAATCCGCTGGTGTAAAGAAGTCCCATACAAGAGTGCCATTGGTATTGTTTTCAAAGCCACAAAGCTCATTATCAAAAATGCAAACTCCTTAATGATACAAAGAAAAAGGTATTAAACTAAAAAAAGGGAGATATTCCAAGAATAAAAAGATTAAAAAATCCTTTTGGGCATTAAAACACTGAATAGTAAGCGTTTATTCGGATGTTAATGGGATGATGACGACGACGATGAAGATAATGACGAGGGTCATATTAATAACAATACCGATGAGGACGATGATCGGGCCATGTTGATGGTGGTGGCGGTAGGTGATTGTGATGATCATGGTGTTCGTGGTGGTGATGATGATGATTGTAATCATCATAACGGTGGTGATATGATTTTTTGCTTACCTCTTTGTACTTGCATTTGACACAGTTTGTCCTTGGGCATTTCTACGGGGAAATCTATTTGCAAGCAAAATGACCTTCAAACTTCCATTCAATTCGGATATTAGCTAAAATACTCATCATTACCAAGGTAAATGCAAACGCCCCATGTAGATTTCGCATCAAAAGATTTCAGTTTATGCGAAATCTGACTCCGGCCTACATTTTCGCTTTGAGACTTTATGCAGTTTATATTTTTCAAAAAGAGAGAAAGAAAAAAAATTAACTATTGCTCCCAAAATCACTGTAATTTATCATCATAGCTGATATTTATATTGCCTTCTTACTGTTGTGGCGTTTCAGGGTCATTTATTTCAACAAATTGTATCACAACTAAAACCTATTGTTTTCATACAGATTTGACCTTAGATATGTTCGGCAGAAATTTGAGAGCCGTAACTGAACGAGGTAAGTCAAGTCTTTCCCTGCATAAAAATAACCCTTTATTCGTACCCCTTCCCGCCACCTGTAACAATGACCAGTCCCTAAAAAAGCAGTGTATACCGCAGGATTCCTGATGTAGTTTATCTTCACAGGACATCTGCTGGCCACAAGAACTGCAAGTCCCATTCAGACACTGGTGCTCTGAACATTTTTGACCTATATGTGAAAGTGACACAAGTATGTAAGGAACTGAAAGCTAATATTGATTTCTTCATAATATGAGGCAAATTGTACTGTCAAATTGGCTTTTCCCTCATCTTTGTGCTTTCGAGATATTTACGTTTTTCTCGATAGTGATTGGTCGGGAAAAACAATGCGAGGCGAATCTTGACCGTAGAGGGTAGGTGTGGTGAACGATTTGACAGTACAATTTGCCTTTCCCGCACCCGGTTAGGATCTATTTTGTCGATCATTCCCAGTCTTCTTACCGTTAGCCTGCCACAGATCATTTTTACAGTCAAGAAAAGAGGTATGACCGTGATACTTGGATGTTAGGATGTATTTGTTATTTATTGTAGCCTTGATGGCATTCAATTTTGAATGAGGGCGTTTTTTTGAGAAATAAATTGTTTAGTTTTGAAGCCGTTTGAATTCGTTTTTGGCTGTTTGAGTCCTACCTTGTCACTATATTATAGGTGAGAAGAAAAAACATAGTAAACTTCTTTTAATCGATCTGAAATTTCGTAGAGATGTTAAGAGTCAAAAGAAAAACAAATTTTGCTAGTTTAAGATCATTTTATTCAAAATTTACATTTTTTCATTTTTTTTCAATGAAACCATTGCAAAGCTGCCATAAGTAGATTGCTTGGGCTACCTGTGCTTAAACCGACAAAAAATTATTCAAAAAAAAAAACAAAATCACCAACTTTTTAGCCGTTTTCACTGCTTAAACTTGTTCCTTCACGATCGGAAAATGCATAGTCTTGATGCTTAATAATGTTATCAAGAGCAGAATAAAAAAAGATTGGTTTCAAGACCGTTTTCGGAAATTGTAATTTGCACTGTGTTGCCTTGTTTTTGCACTGAATTACCGCTAAAATGCACTGTGCATCAGCCAATCAAATTCGAGTAATTTTTTTATGTATATTAACTACAGGAAATCCTAGAAATCATTCACAAGACATGTTTAAGGTATGGTCTGGAAATAAGTTTTAAGAAAACAAAGACAAGTATTTAACGATACAGAACTTATGAATGAAAGGAGTATTCTGAAAATTGCTGGGAACGAAATTGTAAATGTGAAAGAATTTAAGTACCTCGGTCATATATTTTATAGTGACATGAAGGAATCTTTTGTTGATGATAGAATGCTTAGTGCAAATGGGACATTTCATGAGCTAAAGAACGTATTGACGGACCACATGCAAAGTGTCAATGAAAACCCGTAGAAAATTGCTTACTTACTTACTGTACAGAGGCTCAGCTACCCAATGAAAATGAAATGAAAAAGTTAGAATCATGCTGGTACGGTTTCCTGAGGAGAATGGTAAGGAAAGGATGGGAAAGGAAAATGAACAGCGAAGGAGAAGAAACTTATGCACTTAAATACAGAAATACGGATCTGGAGAGAATTGTTGGAACCTCATCAATACGAGATTTCATATACATAAGATATTTGAAGTATATCGCACACATGTGCAGAAGAGCGAACTCACACTTGACGAAACAACTACTATTCATAAATCCATCAGCCAAATTTGTAAGAGATCCTTGGATCATGATTGAGAAACTTTTAAATGTTGATAAAGAACAAGCTAAAAGATCTACACAAGACAGAAAAGCCTTCAATGGACTACTACAACAGAATTTTGTTTCTCTGTAGTAATATGTCCCCACTGATTAACTAATCGTTTTATAGTGGAATAAAACTGATACTGATACTGATATTATTATATATACTATAGATAGATAACATGCTCACCACAGTGATGCTCGTCTTCTCCATCTGGACAATTCCTCTTCCCATCACAAAGTTTTGTGTGATGAATACACTTCTGATTGGCACAGGTAAAGTAACCAATTGAACAAATGCATCCATCTTCATCAGAATCATCAAGACAGTCACCATGGATATCATTACATCTATGATGTTTGCTGATGCACTGACCATTCCCACACTTGAACTCAGTAACTTTGCATTGAAAGCCTTGAGGACACGATACAGAAAAACAAAATGGCAATATTAGTTTTTTCCCCGTAAATTAACAAGTATTTTTTTGCAGTTCGTGTTGTAGTTATAGAAATGAAGATTTGTTTCAACAAAATACCTCTTCAGGCCGGGTCATGTGATCATCAACGTTACATACAACATTAAAAAATGGCAAACATAGGGACCAAATCACTTATAATACACGTTGCTTATGACTCATCTTAATTACCTCAATTTTCTTTCCTTGTTTGTTTGTTATTTTTGTTTTCTGTGTTATGTTGTATCTTACATCCACATGCGTCCACTCAATTCTATTGTTTCGCAGTTTTGTATCATGGATGATTCCACATATGCAACCCATTTCTATATTGTCTTTTAAGCCCCCTCCCCCTCCCCCCGCGTTTATTTATTTCAGGCACGTTTGGGGGGGGGGGGGGGGGGGGGAGGGCGTATTGAAGAGAGGGGCTTAAAAGAGAAGGGGCTTATTGATTCTTAGCCGAAATGCAGTAAGTTATATGCTATCATGATATAACTTTATCCCAGCACGGTAAACTCAGGATTAAAACGGAAATATTACTATGGACTGTCTCGCATAATTTATTGGGATGTTAAAGGCATGGTGTATGCATTGTTCAAATTACACGGTATTTTCAACATTTGATTCACTTGTGTTAGTCTCCAAAGTATGATTTTCCATTATTGTGAATTCATTCGTGAAGAGGGAGGGGAGGGAAGGGGGGCTTAATAGAGGATTTACGGTATTTATATAGATGGCCTTCTTAGGTGGATGAAACAATCGATAAAACCTGTAAGTCGTAAACTTAGGATATAAATCGAATCGTTAGATTTTGTGCATCCATACCTGGCTTTGCAAATACTGGGTGCAGTGTACAGGATCTGCTGATTACTTGAACATCCCTTATTGCGACTGAAATAGAACCGTTTGTCCTAGAATACCCCTTGAAAGAAATCTTAAAAAAGAAAAACAGCAATACTCATAAGCATGACTAAATTGTCTTTCTAATGCACAAGTACCGGGACAAATCCACAGGAAGGGTATAAGAGAAGCAATAAGCAGCTCTACTGACACTGATTGAGAATCTGAAGACCACACCCATTAGCAGAGTGGTACGAGACTGCGCATTAGCAGCGCACACAGCCCGTTCTTTCACATAGCTAATGACGTTCTGAAACTATCGATCACCTCCTCCTAACACATGATAAACAGCACTTTCCATACAATGTCGTGGGCAGTAAAACAATAGTTCAATCATCCATTTTTTTTACAACTTTAAATTTTCGCCATTGATAAATAGAATTTGGTTTAAAAAATAAGATACCTGGATTTTTTTCTTCGGCTTAAAGGGTATCCTTCCTCTACCCCAAACCACCCCGTGATCTCCTGTTAAGAGCCACAGGAGATCCTTACTCAAGGTGGTTTTGCTGAAGACCTCAAGACGGGACGTAGTGTTTGAAGGAAGAAGATAAGAAAACTCAAGACACAGACTTATGTTCTCATAATCAGAGTTCCAAGTCATGGACGGAGATTCCAGGGATGACATTCCAGGTGTGGTTAAAGCTATAAAACTTTCTAAATCAACAAAAAAAGAAAGAGTTTACCGGATATAACTTTCTTACAAAACGAAAACTTCAGAAAACCTGCGGCTCTTTCATTAGGTAGACGCATTCATCATCTACCAGAAGTCAGATTTCCCTGCTTTTCTCTATTGTTCCGGTGATACACGCTTGTAACGGAAGTTGGTGCATACATGTAAATACTAGTAGTTATGCACATACAAGAAGTCAGATTTTCCCGCGTTCATTGATTGATTGGATTATACACACGAGCAATGGAAGATAGTGCACGTGTGTAATAATAATGCATTCCTCGGAAAACAATGAGTTTTGCATCTTTAAGAGTGGCTTTCCGTAAATATCGACTATGGCTTCCCTTACCAGAAGATTGCATTAGTTGAGGTGATGCTCAGAAAAAAATATCAGTGTCGAAAGATTTTTTTTCTTGCTGAAAAATGACTTTTTTGGTTTTGCCCCTTCCAGACGGGAGGTCACAACGTAAGCTGCTCTGAGTTCAACTTTAGCAACAAACTCACGGTAGTTGAGTCACGCAATGGACATCGAATGAACGCAAATTGGCGACAAAACACATGAAAGTCCGTTTTTATACATCGTCAATCATGATAATGAATAATGGAATGAAGAACTTGCGAATGCTGGTTTTTGCTTTAAAAACTCATACCTCGACCTGAATTCTGGAAATCTCGATGACTGTATGGACGTTAGTATGTTGTTGTCACCAATATCGGCTTTGCATTTTTAACGTGTAATGTTGATCAAAGTTTGCTTTTAATTTCCACGGCTGGTGAGTTTTCCTCAGTCCTATAATGCATCCTAAATCCATCTCCTGATATCTTAACATGATATTTGGTATACAAGCAAAATTTAAAGTAACCAAAAATGATGCGAAAACTGGCAAGCTAATTCCGATTTGCGATAGCATTATCAAGTATTATCAAATAGCCGGAAGTTCACGATTTGAATCCGATTTACCAACGGAAAAAAAATGCGAGAGAGACTTGGAGCAAGTCTACATATGAATCGCCTCGAAGCACCCCCGGGTTCTTCGATCAAATAAGGAAGCAATAAGAAGAAAGAGAATACTTAAATATCACTTCTTATCTCGATGCATACTTTTCCCTTGCGTTTCTCACCTTTCTCTAAACTCCACCGGCACGATGGACTGTCGAGTGATGATACGATCCATCCCGCACATGTGCCATTGTCAAAAGTGCATTGGAGTTTGGTGGAATCTGAAAAGGCAAAAATTGTTCTCTAAACTCGTCCACTAATAATTGCCAAATGCTCTGTTTTGTAATGCCATATCGTTTGCTTACCCGAAACTTGTATGGACTTCACTATACGTCTTTCCCCCTGCCAATGCGTTAGGTCGCCAGGGAAATGATACAATAACTATGGATATTATAAAATTATTTGTATTGTAAATCTTTGGTACAAAATGCACATTTACGTTATATGCTTTAGACTGAACATATAGAAATATATGCTTATTCTGGGCTCCGTACGTACGGTAAGACAGCACACAAATAGTGCATGGATAACAAAAATAGCTGTTTTATGTTATTTGTATTTGTTTTGCTCAGTTTTGCTCAGTTTTGTTCGCGCGGATATGGGTATCATAAACCCAAATTACGCGCTTTTTTGATTAATTTTTTTGTAACGTACTGCTATCGTGTCGAACTGTTTATTGAAAAGAAGCCATACATCTTCAATTCATTTCAAAGGAGGCATGTGCATATCAAGTCAGCCCCTACCAATCAGGGCGGGCGTAGAGAGGTGACTATATACTAGTTAAACAATGGTTTCGAGTGGCATACCGTGGAATATCCCACACGTCACTTGTAGTTTCTAGTATACACACGAGCCTTTAGGGGAGTGTGTATACAAAGAAACTACAAGTGACGAGTGGGATATCCACAGTATGCCACGAGAGACCATCGTATGACCATTTTATCCCACACTATAGAAATGCAAATGCATAGATTCAACGCGCAGCGCATGATGGGAAGGAAGAGTGAAATACCGACGAATATACAACGGCTTTCCTGCATTCTGATTGGCTGTATTGCTATGGAGTGTGATAAATGATTATATAAAATGCCGAAACAATGTTTTTTGTAGCTTCTAAAGATGTGAACAATTAAGGAAAAACTCAAAAGTGATTTTATATCTTACCTTAATGCTGTAGTTGCCCGGTTGCACGTTCGTCGATATGTTTTGATTTACTTTGTGCTCTTCACAGCTCATTTCTAGTCTGCTGTTAACCATTATAGTTTGCTCAAAAGCGTCCAGCTGTAATACCAGTGGGCAGGAAGGACAGACAAGACCTTTGCAGCAGAATTGGTAGACAGCTGTGGACCGAAAAGTATTTTTTTTTTAATTTTAGATTTTGGAAGTCTAAAATAAAGACTGAGCTAGAATTGAACAAGTAATGGCTAACCTTCAAAAGTTAACTCTGAACCAAGAACAATCTTTCTACTGATCTTGTTAGTTAATTGAAACTTAAGAACTCTAGAACCTGTAATTTGACGACAGGATGAATAGTTAAAAAGAAAATACAGTGTAGAACGCAAACGTTTCTCACTGTATACTATCAGTAACCAGAGAGAAAAGACAAAATGGGCAAAGTTAAAGACAGTGCCATCAAAAGAACTCCCTTGCTATTTGCATGGTCTGTCCCATTAACATTTGGGTACGAAGATAGACCTTACCTGGTCTCATCCAGTAAAGGAATTCAGATGGGAAAAGTGGCATCCCTTGTTCATCAGGTAACTTTAAGACTACGGTAAGATAATCGTTATGGACCCGCTGTCGCATGTAAGCTTCCATATGATACAAATGACATTTGTCGAACTTTTGAAACTTATATTGGCTTCGACTCCTGGAAAAAAATCCCCAAAAGTTACGATAAAGAAGCAAGCACGCAAACAAACTAGCAAGCAAGTAAACAACCAAACAACCAAACAGACAGGCAAATAGACAGACTGACAAACAGATAGACAGACAACCAGCTGATCTGAGTAAAATTATTTCTGAATTATTTCTTTATCTTATTTTCCACTCAATAATAAATGACATAGTTAATACATACAACATATCAAAAATTTCCCCTGAAAATCCTGATTTATCTCAGATAATCACTTTCATAATTCAATTTTCGCAGGTTTCTTGACACCTCAGTTTTCCAGTGACGTCATTCCTACGTCACTATTTCAGATCAGCTGGAAAAAACCAAACAAGCAAACAAGCAAAAAAGAGGGATACCCAAGTTAGTGGGGGTGGGGGTATGTTTTAGTGGTATTTTTGAAAATTTCCTACTAGTAGCACAGGAGGCATGCAGGCAGGACAGACAGACAGTAAAATAGGCAAACAGAAAACAATGATCTTACAATTTGTATCGGGTGGGATACGTAGGTGATTCAATTTTAATCAACAGCTTATGATCAGCTCTCAAATTGTAATCCAGTCCTGGTTCTCCAGCTCTTCTTAGCCATATTTCACATTCGTCATCACATGAAGCTAAGATGAGGTAAAGCCCTGGGGTACCGACCTGAGGATTGAAGATGCGTTTATTATCAACGTCTCTCAAATTGATTGATTGTAAAGCAATGAAAATCTAAGGTATGGACAATGTGAAAGATAAAATTCCAAGGAACACCGGGTAATCCATGGTGGTTAGCTAAGTCCAAAGAGTTATAAAATTCTTACCATCACATAACCTTGCTGTCGTAGACTGTAGTTCGACATACCAGAAAACGCAGCTATGCTAAAGGATGGAGAGACACTGGATATATTGGGAGGACCACCAAACACTTCATTAAATTTCAAAAATGGGCTATTGCTTGACGTGATGTAGTTGCTCCATAATTCATACAATACTCCATGTATATTAGTGAAATTATCTACGAAGATATTAAAAAAAAAAGCTTTCATAAAACACAGACAAGCAGACAATGGAAGGAGTGGATATATTGGATGGATGGATGGATAGATGGATGGTTGGATGGATAGATGGATAGAAAAGTGATGGAGACGTCTTACCGTAAGCTGATACATCTGGTTGACTGCACAACGTCAAAGTAGTATTCTCATCTGATGAACGGATTCTAACAACGTTCACTTTAAATTCAACATCACACTTCGCTATCTGTTCGTTTCCTGTATCCATGGTAACATTACATTGGATGCTCTTCCCAGAACTCGTGTCGTACAGGCTGACAACCGGTAGGATGTGATATTGACTATCACTTTTAGCATGACAACTACGATTTAACGTTACAATGTCTATGTAGACATGTCTTTGTAAATATAGCTGTATCCAGGGATCAGATGTCTAAAAACAGAGAGAAAGTTACATCTTACCGTAACAATTGAAAAAAATTCCTAAGATGTTTAGTCCATAAAGACATGGAAAGTATGATTTCGTGGCGTATACGACGTTACTTAGTGCAATGTAATGCCTAAAGTTAGATATGTATCATCGTATCTGCTAACCAACCGAGAAAAACGATACGTCCAATCAAAAGCCATCTACGACTTTTCTTCACGAATGAGAAAAACGTTACGTCCAATCAGAAGCCACGTACGGCTTTTCTTCACGAATGAGAAAAACGATGCGTCCAATCAGAAGCCACGTACGGCTTTTCTTCACGAATGAGAAAAACTGTACGTCCAATCAAAAGCCACGTACGGCTTTTCTTCACGAATGAGAAAAACGATACGTCCAATCAGAAGCCACGTACGGCTTTTCTTCACGAATGAGAAAAACTGTACGTCCAATCAAAAGCCACGTACGGCTTTTCTTCACGAATGAGAAAAACGATACGTCCAATCAGAAGCCACGTACGGCTTTTCTTCACGTGTAAGAAAAACGATAACTCCAATCAGAAGCCGTCAGCAACGGGCCGCTCTTTTTTGAGAGACTAAACTAGAAAGTTTTAGTTCAAAACATAAATGGAAACTATATTTTAGACGACAAAACCGAAGAGAAAATCAATGAATTGCCTATAGTAAAGCTGAGAACAATCTGCTGAAAATCTATTGAAAAGTTCTTAAAAAGTACTGAAAACTTAAACAACAAGGAAAGGCAGCTTCAGTTGTTTTCGTAGGAAGTTGACTTCTAGGTGAGACCTAAACTAGAAAGTTTGAGTTTAAAACATGGGTGAAAATATAATTTACACGACGAAACCACAGAAAAAATCGATGAAATACCAATAGTAGAGCGGAGGAAAAGCTGACCGAGATGTAAATCTCCTGGAAAAGTTCTTAAAAAGTATTAAGAGCGAGTCCACGTAAGCTTCGAGTATTTTTAGAAATGACAAAAAGCAACCCAACCTGAAACTTTGTGGGATGAAAGGTAGTCACATACAAGTAAACACATGGACATTATTTAGTCTTGTAAACTTAATGCCGTCACGTGACACCTGGTTGAACTTTGGCCCCCCTAGGGTCAATTTTTGGTACAGAAATTTATTCAAAATTAGCAAACTTTGAATGGCTCTCGTTCTCATACCCCTAAAGATATTTTAAACCTTTTTCGTTCCTGTCGTCAAACATTCTTTACGGTTTAAAATCGGTACTTTCTACCTATAACGTGTAATTTGCAAAAGAGAACTATTTTTTTAAAGAGAGGGTGGTTTTACAGACTCGCTTAATCGTGAAATTAACATATTTTGGAAAAAAACATTACCTAGTATGATTCTTATGATAAACTTGATTCTTCGCGTAAATAAAGTACAAAGGTGTTACTACTGAGAACATTAAAAATATTTACAGGCACTTCAAGTTTTGCTCTAAAACGAGCTCGTTAAAGTATGGGTAAATGGCGAATTCCTTGATATTACAAAAGGTATATAAGGTGAGTAAATCGCCTTTGTAAAACCACGGGACAAGAAAAAATATCGTTGAAAGGCAATTTGTAGGTCAGAAACAAGGAATTCGCCATATCCAGCAGCTCAGTGGTAGAGCGTCCGACTAGCATACGGAGGGTCGTGGGTTCTTCCCATCTGGGGCTCAGAATTTTTTCTGAGTCCATTCAGTATGGTACGATCACATATACATTTCATATTCCATCACCAAACGCAAAACCAACATTATAAAGTATACATAGTGCTAAATACGTAACAATTATGTGACGCAGCATAACACCGGTTACGAAACAGCGTGACCACTTCTTCTGATTTTACAAGAAAGAAAAACTGAAAGAAAAACAATTATTTTAAGCCTTCTAAAGCATTAAAAAACTTATTTAATTCGAAGAAAAAGGAACCTCTATTCACATACTTTGGTTGCACCAATAAAACCTGACAATTATTTAAACAGCTTAATTTAGTAAACTACCTCCATAAGTATAAGTACTGTATTATAAACAGCTCTCAAATATGAGGTGATTCTAGAGCGAGGCCTATATCTCCACTGGTATGTCGATTTCGAAATTCCGTTTGCCACTGAGCATAGTTCGATTATAGCTTATTTTATTCCTTGAATAAAAAACTGGGCAAGTATAAATGCACCACTGCACGATATTGTCAAACATATGTAATATATACATTTTTGTAGACTCCAGCTCCGATGCTTTTAAATAGTCTTATTCTTCCCTTACACTTAAAGCTGTAAAAAAATTGCTTAATAGAGGAACTCCCGCGCGAGCGGAGCACCATACTTAAAAAAAAATGATAACCAATCGAGTTGATTTTTCATGGCTTGATTACGTCATCACCTTGTCCATACATACAACATACGGCGTGTACCACTATGCACAGGGTTCCCGCGCGCTTTGCCTACTCAAATGCACAGAATACACGTAATAATGTAGTCAAAGATGGCTCACCAAGTATTTTTTCTTATTTTTGCGATACGAAAAATACGTTTAATCGAAGTCATGTCTGTCTTAAAGTAAACAAAAACAATTTTTCGACTTTAGCGATTTGCTAAAGAAGATTTAGCGAGGGAAGATTGTCAGTAATCTTACGATGAAGTTTCGTGACTGAAACCTCAGTAAGAGAAAAAGTGGCTTGTAGGCAAGAAAAACCTGATTATACTGCAAGAGTGATATTTCAGTTTCGTAGAAAACACTTCATAGAAGGTAAATTCATTAATGTTAACTAACATTTCGTAAAAAAATCGACAAAAAAATGTGTAAACTAGCTGGAGAAACTCTCAGACAAGCCAAGAACGCTGCTTTGGAAAACATTGTCAGAAAAAAATGGATAGTTTGTCGTTTTTACTGCATTTTACATTTTTATCATCTTTTTTTAAATTACTTGTGAACCAGAAAAGCGATATTTGAAGCTTTGGAGTTTTGTTTTTGATCCCATTTCAAGAATAAAGGCTAAGACTTAGTAAAAAAACTTTAGCTTAGTTCTTTGAAAAAAATATATTTGACGACCAGCGAGCCTCACGCGAGGAATTCTGATGTCAAACAAGAATCCATATTTCATGATCCAAATTTCAGTGTAGTTCACTTTCCACCCAAAAAAATCTTTATAACTTTGCTGAATAAAATCCTTTGTTCTATACATATGTGTGTTCATATATTCTATAATCTATTTAAAAAAATCGAATTGAAAAGTTTTCTAATGCTTTTGAAGGCTTAAAATAATGGTTTTTCTTTCAGTTTTTCCTTCTGGGTTCTGGTAAAGAAGTAGTCACGCTGTAACCGGATTATTCCGCGTCACACAGTTGTCACGTTTTTTGCACTATATATACTATTTATGGGAGCTCCGCTTTTAGGCAGTGCCTAAATCTATCTATTATTTATTTTTCTAAGCAATTCTTATAAAGCATTGTTTCTTCAATCCAAAACACTTAAAAATACATTGAAAAATCCAGGATTAAAAACTTACAATCAGACATCTAATTAAGGGCATCGGATCGACTGACTGAAAATACCCAATTTTCAAAAGCAGAAAACACCATTGATATGTGTTATTTGCGCCCCAAAACAAATTTTCTTGACAGTCTAATCTTCAGTAATGACTGTGTAAAAAGTATGTTCTTGGCCCGCAAAAACGGTTTCGTGGCGAAGCGAAAATGTGGACGGTATTTTGCTAATCCTTAACTTGATTGAATCACCTATATTGATATAAATTATCTATAAAAATGCCAAAATATCCATATGATCATGAAATATGGATCCTAACATGATTTAGATATAACGCACGCACTGATTGGTCAAAACACCGTTTTAGATGAGAGTATCTAAAATGCTCACGTCATTCCCTTTCGTCGGCAATTTTTTAAAACTTTGTCCGCGAACAATCGTTTACACAAAATATGGAAGATCATGGCCATCTCGGGCACAGGAATTAGCATAGCCTGAGGCGTTATAATTTTCGTCCCTCTTCAATTCAACTGCAGTAGTGCAGTGATGTCTTGGCACGGGCCCTTGAAGGCAACGAAAGTGAACTACACCTGACGGCCAACCAGCAGAACCAACAGTTTTCCATTCAGGGAAATCAAGTCCACAATTTCTCTGGATTATCACTTCATCTCCTTTCACAAGCAGCATTAAACTTCAAACTTTTCATCAGTAAATCCCCTCATGTCTGGACTTGAACTTCAAGTTATGAATTTTACTTGATTTGATCCATTTTTGACTTTATCAACCCAAAATGTGATGATTTATCCTTTTTTTTTGTTGCAATATTTAATTTTTTCTAGTGTATTTGTGTTGGTTCCTGACAAACAAAAGTTTGCAAATGTATCCTTGACTCCACTACACTAAAAAATATATTGTCATGTTATGGCGCAATATTTTGGAAATCTTGACGTTTAATGGACTCGTACATATTCCACAACCTTCTTTTTGATGTCTTATCAATCCATTTAATATCTATATACGAGGATTAAGATATAAAGAGCAACCAAAATAAACTATGTTATCAAAATTACCTTCAGTTGTTGTTTGTGTACATTTCTGCGTCCGCCGGCAAGCGGTAATTATCATTAAAATTGATTTTTGTGCGCATGCGTAGTACAAAATTCCCTCTGTGCTATGTATGAAAAATCAACTCGATGGGTTACCGTTTTTTCTTAAGTATGGTGCTCCGCTCGCGGGGGCCCGGGACCTCCGCTATTATTTACTATTTATTGGGGTGTATTGGGGCTTTAGGCCTCATGCTTGATTGGGTCATAATATAGACCTGAGACAAACTTATTTTTACTATTTCGAAGTAAATAAGTCGTAAAAAAATATGAATAGTTATATTAGTTATAAAAGCTTTAAAGAAGCCTGAATGAAAGCAGTCATGCGTCTAGTTTATAAATTAAAATGAGTTTCAGAAGGTTTTCACTCAATATTTCCATTTTCTATTTAGCAGCTTACGATTGCAGATGAATCTGCCAAAACATGTCAAAAAATATCAAAACTATGGTGCTGTCTCTTAAAATCATTACCTTGTTTGTGACAAAAGGAGTTTTTCTTTCGATTTGCACGTTAACTGTGTAAAATAAAACATACAAAATATCAATAATGACGTGGGGGATTGGAACTTAAAGAATTTATTCCATCGCGCAGAATGAGTGGTCAAATTGGTTTTTGCATCTAATTAAGACCCAAGAGTGCAATGAACCATTGCGAAGTTAATGAGTGGCGGGAGATTCAAATACAGAGAAAATGGCTGAAACACTGTTACCAGTGCATCTTCAACGCGGTTTTTAGCATTTCTTTGAAAACCAATTCAAGACATACATACGGCTTTTGAAAGATTACGCTTCAAACAATCACATAGAACTTGTTATTCTTTCTAAATCTTAAAACAACCTACTACCTTGGCAATGACATTCTTAGGGACTTTCAAGTGTATTTTATGAGAAAAACCCAAAACTAAAATATTCACGGCTCTGTATCTCTTAAATTTAAAGGCGCGACGATAACATACACACGACTTCTTGTAGGTCTTGAAATGTACTTTAAGGTGGCTTCCTATAGTATTTTTCAGACCATACCTTTCATTTTCCTTTGGCTTATTCATAGTCTTAACTTATACCTATATACTTGATTCTTGGACCAGTTATAATGATGTTAATTTTAGCTTGATTGGCGTTACCTTGGCAACGATAAACAAATATTGTTGAAATTAGTTTTTATCGAATAACTCTAAACCTCGATGAGACCTAGACAAGCGGCAAACGACATCATCAACTTCAAGCTATTGCAAAACGATTCCGCCGTAGACCGAAACGGAATAAATGGGCTGAAAGATACAAGTTCAGAATGCGTTATCAGGAGCAGAATGAAACTGCAGACACGTTTGTAGCTGAACTGAGAGTTTTAGCGAACTCATGTGACTTTGGAGACAAGATAGATGAGAATATTCTGGGACAAATGAGTGAAAAGTGTGCAGATGGATATTTACGCGAGAAACTACTACAACAAGGAGATGAATTAACGTTGCAGAAAGCACAAACAATAGTAAGAGCGATTGAACAATCGAAGAAAGATGCTGGACTATTAGGGGCCAGGAAAAGAAGTGGGTAGATGATCACAGAAAGATAGGAGTCAATCAAGTAAAGCAAACTGAGGGTGATCAGTGGAGCCAAAAAGGAAAGAAATGTTACAGATGTGGAAGAGTAGGCCACCTTGCCAACGAGCTAACTGTAGAGCAAAGGCAGCTGAGTGCCGGAAATGTGAAAAGGCTGGTCATTTTGAAAAATGCTGTAGATCTACTGTAGTGAATTACATGAAAGAAGAGCATGATGAGTGTACATGTGGAAGCCGGGAAGAAAAGTCAAAGGGGGTTGATGTGAAGTCTCTTAGAGAGGAGAACCCAAAAGAGGCCGATGACGGAGATGAGTTTGTGCTCCTGACGAGACATGATAATGCAGAGGAAGACTTCAAAGTTGATGCCCAGATTAATGGGAAGCCAATCACATTTATCATTGACACTGGTTGTTCAAAAACCCTCATTCCAAGCCAGTGGTTTAGAGCTAACATGGAGAGCCCATTGATAGATACAAAAGTAAAGTTTTCTACTTTTGGGGGAGGAGAAATCATGTGTTGGAAAATTTCATTGTACACTTAGACATCTAGTAGATGTAATGGGAAGGAAGTTACAGAGCCCATGTATGTTGTTGATGCAAAGGGACCACCTTTGCTTGGAAGGACTGCTATAAGGACATTGAACTTGCTTAAGATACATGCTGTCAGAATGGATGTGAATCAGGAGGAACAGAGGAGTGCTATTCTTCAAAAATTTAAAGATGTCTTTAATGAGGAGTTGGGGAACTTTACTGGTTATGAGTATGAAGTTCCAATTGAGAAAGAAATATACCCAAAAGTACAGAAACAAAGGCCAATTCCAGTAATGTTGGAAATGAAACTAAAAGATGAGATTGAGAGGATGATCAAGGAAGATGCGATTGAAGAGGCCATAGAGGCGTCATGGATTTTACCACTACATATAGTGTACAAACAGAGTGGGGAACTGAGAGTGTGCATTGATTTACGGGAAGTTAATAAAGCCATCATAAGAGAGATATTCCCAATTTCGAAGATACAAGAAGATACTGTTCTTTACATTAGATTTGAGAAAAGCGTACTGGCAGTTGCATCTGTCGGAAGACTCCAGAGAAATTACGTCATTCATGGCAGGTGGCAAGGTGTATCAGTTCAAGAGGTTACCGTTTGGACTGGCTTCAGCCCCAGAGGCATATCAAAGAATGCGAAGGGCTGATGAGGGTACTCAACTACTTTGATGATATTGTTGTGTATGGATCGACTCCAGAAGAACACTGGCAAAACTTGAGACAAGTGTTACAGTCATTGAGGAAAGCAGGCCTCAGATTGAATAAAGCAAAGTGCGTCTTGGGTGTGACAGAGCTAAAATTTCTTGGTCACATCATCTCAGTTGATGGGATCCAACCAGATCCTGGAAAAATCAAGGCCATCACTGGCACTGAAGAACAGTGCAGAACTTCGATCGTTCCTCGGAAGTATTACATATCTAACGCAGTATTTGCCAAACCTCGCAACTGTACTAGCCCCACTAAGAGCCTTGACCCAAAAAGGAGTAGCCTGGAAGTGGACAAGAAGAGAGACTGATGTGTACGACCAGGTCAAGCAATTACTATATGGTGCACCCTGCTTAGCTGGTTTATGAGCCTGGAGCAAACAACATTGCTGATGGATGGTCAAGGCTGCCAGCAGAAGCAAGTGATGAGCTGACAAAGTTTGTAGAAGATCATGTACAGTTTGTTGCAAAAGAAATGGAGTTACTTACACTTAAAGAAATTTGCGAAGAAGGCAAGAAGGATGAAGAACTTAAACTGGTTGCGTCAGCGATTGAAAATGGATGAGAAGATGGGGAAAGGAAGGACCTGACAAGGTGGCAGCACATTAAGACAGAATTGTCATACACACAAAGAATATTGTGGCGTGGTAGGTGAGTATTTGTACCGCAGAACCTGAGAAAGAATGCTCTGGCCTTAGCACACGAAGCCCACCAAGGAATCGTTAGAACAAAACAGAGGCTACGAACAACAGTATTCTGCCAGGGATGGATGCGGGTGCTGAAGAATTCTGCCGCAACTTTGAAGCTTGCGTTCGTCTGCAACCTTTAAAGAGAGACACTCCGTTACAATCAACACCCCTTCCAGAGCAATGCTGGGGCAAATGCGCTGTTGACCTAGTTGGGCCATTTCCAGACCAGCGCTACATTTTTACATTGGTTGATTATAGGAGCAAATGGCAAGAGGCAAGCATCCTAACGAACATTACTTCCAAGGACATTATCAAATGTCTTACAGAGAGCTTCGCATGATTTGGAAATCCGAAGACAATTATAAAAGTAACGGAAATTGACAGGGATGCTCCTCTGGATTTAAGTCCAGCAAAGACAGCTGTGGATGTGTCGAGAGAGGTATCAAGCAAAAATCAGTATGAACAAGGGAAGTTAAGACGTTCTCAACGGGTGCCAAAGCCAAATAAACACCCTGACTTTGTGTACAACTAGATAACACTCATAGGCTGCTGAGAGGAACAGTAACATTACATAGTAGTGGACATTATTGTTTTGTTTGTTTGTTGTTGTTTCGTTCGGTTATGGAGGGATGTGATGTCATTAATATGTAAAAGAGATCCATACTGGGAGGTTACTAAGGAGGCAACCAAGATGGCGTAGTAGTTGGAAAGTTAAAGAATAAAGAACTGAGTACAATCCATTTCCATCTGATTCTATACACTACACTGTTGTAATAAAATATAATCTTGGACCTGCCACTAAAAGCGCATCATTACTTACAATAGGTCTAGAAGAACAATCGGACCGCATTTATCACCTTTAATCGGTATGGATTAACCTGAAACCCGACCTTGAGAAACCAGAATACTCGATAGCCAATAGGAATCGAGCTTTTACTTCACTGAATGTTTAATTAATTAATTCCAAAAAACTCAAAGTGTCCCTTAAACAAAGACCATTCTGCGCGATGCTTTACTCGCACTTAAAAACTGATTTTTATATTGCTTAATTAATGAACTGAAAGTTTTATGTATTTACCAGTAGGATGTCCACACGATACACCTCTGATGTCAAACGTAGAACTATTTTGTACTTTGGAACCTGCGTATTTACAGTCTGTAAGAGAAGCCTCGTTACCATGACAACTTTCCAGGGACACAATTGTTGGCAGTTCTGCTATCACCGGTGGTGACCATGGACTTGCTTTACCAGTCATACCGAGCATTTTACAGGCTACTCTTGATTCTTTCGTCGTCCAGTGTCTAGAATAAATCTTGCCCCACTTACCGTCAGTTTTGACTTCAAAATACCCTTGATTGGGTGTAGAACCTCCCGTTAGACGGATACCTTGAATTTTTCCTATAGAAAGAAACACGGTGTTAACCTTGCATAGTAATACAAGTGATAAAAGTAATACCCGTGATTTCAAAGACAGGCGTGGAAATGTTCGAAAGGGGGTACAGATACATATCAAAAAGCGAAAGTAGAGTGAAAAATGGTGCCTTAAAAAACGAAACTGTCCTAACTTCCCCAGTAGAATTGAATAGAACTCAATACAATCATACATGTATCTAGATAGATGGACGGCTTGATAGATGCATGGATACTTGGTTGGTTGATGAATCCGTGCATCGAATAGATAGAAGAGACGGAGAAAGTAAGGAGTGCCATAGGAGTGCGGGAAGATGGGGATGTGTTGAAGAATGAATAAAGATACAAGTATTGCAGGGTGGGATGATCGGTGTAGGAATGCATTGATGCAAGTAAAGATATCCCTTTCAAACTTATCTTGAATGCGAAGCTAACAGGAAAATGCAGAAGAAATATCTCAATGGAATTCCTGCCATCACAGGGAGTCCAATTTAGTTAAATATACTAGACAGAAATAAAATCTGGAAAATATATCATTTATAGAATAAAATGTTGTTTTTTTTAGTCTAAGAAAGTGTGTTGAGTGATATTTAAAAAACGAGCTTGAGTGTGCGAGAATGCGAGTTTTTTACATGACTTCTAAAACCCATGAAGAGTCAAAAACATTTGTTGAGCATTTGTATTCAAGACTATAATGAAAAAAATGTATTTTGCAGTATAATCTGGTGACACATTATAGGTTTTGAATATCGTGTGTTTCATGAATAAAATTACAATATGATGTCTGTAAGGAATAAAAATCTCAGGAGGCTCAGTTAACATTTGTGTTACTTATTAGGGATCGGAATAATGCTTTTGAAAAACCTTTCTATGTTAAACATCAATGCTTTGTTATTTAGATTTGCTTTGTTTTTTCATGTTCTGTTTTTTCGTGTGTCATAATGACAATGCAGCGCTTTCGGAAGGTACAAACCTCTGAAAGAGAAAGCTTTAGTAGATTCGGTACCTTCGAGTACCAAATATTATTCAAAGTGGGCCCATAACATTTTTGAGGATTGGAAGAGATTTAGAGTCAAACGAGATCATGAAAGATCCTTCAAAAGAGAATATTCTATGGAAGGTTGAAGATATCTTTCAGTTATACAAAATCTTAACACACATTTTTTAGATATAGAGGTTCACAAGAGAGGGCCGTTTTGAGCTGATTTCGGGAGAGTGCAGGTTTGATTAATAATTCATATACGTGCTGATACAATGCATTTGTCTTTGATGAATTGTTGTAGATATTGAACTGTTTAATAAACATGAGTGTTTTAACTGCAATGAAACTGGAGTTAAAACACTCATGTTTATTAAACAGTTTTATAACTACAACGGTTCATCAAGCACAAATGCATTGTATCAGCGCGGATATAAATTATTAATCAGCCCCGCACTCCCCTGAGATATTCAAAACCGCCCCCGACTTTTAGCTTATCCTAAATCCTGGTATAAAATATACGTCACGTGTTTAGTTTGGGCGACACGATTGGCTCTTAGCCTCATTTAATATTAATGATTTTTAGAAATAATATAAGCGCATATAAGCGAACAGGAAAATAAGCGAACAGAATAGAATATATTTTTCCTATGTAATTTCCCTATGGTCGCCGTGTGTACAATACGTTTTTAAGAATGTTAAGGAATGCAGAATGTCCACCGATTTCTTACATACCTAACACTATCAACAACGATTCACTGCATTCTAAAGCTTCAATTCCCTCAAATCACTTGACCAAAATCTCTTTTTTTTTAACTCTTTTTACTCTTCTATAATGTTTTCTCTTAGTGCGAAAACACTTGTATCGCGACTTTTTGGCTTTTTCCGACCGTCAATCATCTTGGGCATATGCAAATAAGTATATCAAAATTTGCTAAAATTTGCTTCAAATTCGTCCATCTGTACGTATACATCAATTTCAAACTTTTTTCGAAAATTTAGAATGACTAAAGAATATTCCAAGGTTTTGAAGGACAAATATATAATCGGCGAATAAAATAATGAAGCCCTTGGGAATAAACTCTGTCATAGTATTTGCTTAAATTTATGGCAGACATCACAACCCCCACCCCCTTCACTAGTTCACCCAAACTTTCAAATATCATATTTAAAAGAAGTAAACATGTGAATCTTATCATTTCGAAACCAATCTTCATCTATTTAGACCATTTTAGAACGTTTTAAGAATCAAATATACTATCATACATAGCTTCCAGATATTTGATTCTTAAGACGTTCTAAAATGGTCTAAATAGATGAAGATTGGTTTCGAAATGAAAAGATTCACATATTTACTTCTTTTAAATATGATATTTGAAAGTTTGGGTGAACTAATATTTCGATTTGGTACTGTTTCGGTGTTTCGGTGTTTCGGCTTTTAGTAACTCCCGTATTAACTTAAATTATTAAATCTACATTGTAATTTGTGAAATCCATGGGCGTTAATCTTTATAATGACAAAGTGGATTAGGTTAGTATTCCAGAACGAGCGAAACAGATAATCATTGACAATTAGAGGTCACTATCAATCAAATAGTTCGTGTAACGAGTGAAATCTACAGCTGAAGTATGTCAAAAGAGAAAATATTATCCAACATCAGACTAAAAAACATATTCACCCAAATAAATGAACACAAGGATGTTAATGAGACTCTGACTATAAGACTCTAAAGGAAATACAGCAGAGAAACAAGCGAGACAAGTTATAAAATCACTCGTGATTATATTAAATAATGAATGGTGTACTTATTACAAGGACAATGTAAAAACATTTTGCTCTGATATTTTCATTGGAGTAACCAGGAAAACATGTTCGATTTTGCGTAAAAGGACCACAATCTGTTTTATTCGGCATTCAATATCTAGAGCTGATCAGTGTAGTACAATTGACTTCAGTCAGATGATAGTCAAAATTACAATTACAAAAGTTCATATGTTTATCCATCTTTACGTGCAAGCTCGATAAATTAACAATGCAATTTCAAGCATACCGTTCTCGTATAACGCAAACAAAATTCTCGCCCACCCTAATCAACCGTTGTTTTTTCTAAGAAATGAAAGTTTCTTTCTTATAACATGTATCATATGGGGCGCCATTCTTAAAAAAAACTTCCGAGTTTAAAACCATTTTGAAATTACTTTCGAAATGGTATCGGAATGGTTTTGAATCCAAACAATTTCGAACCGGAATCGTTACGAGTTCGGAATCATTTCGAACCAAAATATCTCAAGTTCGGAATTATTCCGAAAACGACCGCAAAGAATGATGGGTTCGGAATAAGTTCGCCACAAATTCGGAAGAAGACTGCGAAGGATGATGGGAAATGGCATAAATTCGCCACAGACTCGGACATTTCATCGACGACCAATCTTTATATTTCCGTCATTCGTCGTTTTGATAGGTCTTATTTTGAAAGCGGGATTCCGGATGCGAGCTAAAAACAGAGCAGGAAGATTTTCAATTACGAGCGCGAGTGATTTCATAATTACAATTCCCTTTGTGAATTCATAAAATTGACTCTTATCATCAGTTAATCTTGTTTTCCTGTTAACCGCTAAACTGATCGAATTGAATTTTTTATTAAGTGAAACGACAATAGTGTATTTACAGATTGGTATAAAAATAAATTATGAAAACTACGGAATGATTTGAAAACGGCGTTGTGAAAAAGTGCTTAATTTTCGGCTACGGAGGCTCATAACCTGCCCCAGGCCGTCAAAATTTGTAACGGCTCCTAGCGCAGTCAAAAAAGCTTTTAGAACCAAACCAAATTCGATTCATAGATTAACTCAATGAAGTCTTTCAGTGGCCAGAGTTCGAGAAAAAAATGTTTCTTAAACGAAATTCAGTGGGCGATTTTTACAGAGACAGTTTCTTAATTATGTTAAAGCTTGGGAAAAGGAAGCAAAATACTGAATCAAGAAGTTAAAATGACATGTTTTTCAAGCTGACCACACTAACTTTTGATCATGCCTATAAAAGTCGTTGAATTTTATTTAGAAACAGTTGTTTGCATTGTTTCTTTAAAAAACTCCCGTAATAACGGGAAAATGTATTTAATAACTGGAACAGGAATTTTATAGCTTGAGTTGACACACTAAGCCCATGAAGGCTTGGCTTTCGTCGTCCGATGAGTCGTTAAGATAAAGCTAAAGATAAGAAAGATATATGGTTAAGAAATATTGCTAATTTGTTGAAAATACAACAGAGCGCGAGATAAAGTTTTGGCGTAGGTCTACTTCGCACTTCGAGCACGTGCGTGACACAAACTGTGCCGAACTAATTCTGTAAAGATAAAGGCTTACCTCTTTCAATCACTTGGCAAAATGAAATTGTTATACTGAAGAAAGAGATATTTTACATAAATATCAGTATTTTAGTTCGGAAATACAACAGAGCGCGAGATAAATTTTTGGCGTAGGTCTACTTCGCACTTCAAGCGCGTGGGTGACACAAACTGTGCCGAACTAATTCTGTAAAGACAAAGGCTTACCTCTTTCAGTGGCTTGGCAACACGAAGGGCTAGAAGTGAAGAAAGAAATATTTTAGTTTAGATAAATATCGGTATTTGTGTTCGAAAATCCAACAGAGCGAAGTAATACCTGCAAGAACAATACAAACTACATACCTTGAAACAGTCTGGTGCAAAGGGAACGAAGACCACGAGTTTCCGAATATTTATAGTCAGCGCCCGAACTGCATGGCGGTACAAGTAAGCCGGTGCTTTCTGGGATGGCGACAACAAAGAAATGTATTGTTCTAGACTGTCGACGAGCTGCATTGTGGGTCAAGTGCAGATCTCGATTTCTCCTGCCTTTTACCTATTGTCTGAATTAGGATCGCTGCCTTGCTTCGCTCGCTTCAGGCTCGCTCCGCTGCGGCAGCAACGAGCTCTTGAGCTTAGCCTTAATCGCCATTACTGGCATCAGACTTGATCTTCTTAGCACCAATCGCTTTCTTACAAATCGTACTTTAAATGATTATTGATTGATTTATTATTCGGCTTTCGTATACCAAAATAATCTACTTTTACTCCTGCGCCACGCCCCCAAAATATTCCTTAGTTAATAGCAAATACTCTTTAATTAATAGTAGATATGATTGGCAACCAATTAAGATCAATTAATATAATTGTTCAATATAAATAGGAGCTGATTGTAAAACTAGATTTAGATTTGGATTTAGCCTTGAGTTGGAGTACAAATAAACCTTTGAGCCAACACACGACGTCCTCGTGCAGTTCTTCTCCATAACACAATCAATCAGTCAATCAATATATTTATGTGAAAACGTGGGATGAGGTTGTGTTACGACGACAATCCTTTTTGCTTTTAGTTTTTTCGTGCAGCTGGTTTGTGTTTGTGTTAACATTTTTAGCTCTGAGATGGTAGTTTAGCGAGTGTGTTTCTTTTATGGCAAAATTAATTTATCTCGCGGTAATTTTGAAAGGAATAAGGTTTTGAACTTGAAAATATATTACATACCTAGAGATACTATAGTTATTTAGCAAAAGATTACAAATCTGGAAAGGTTTTCCTGATATTAAAACAACGATTATTCTACTTCCATTTTTCGAAAAGCAGTGCGCACGTACTGACAACGATCTTAATAGTATAGAGTATTACTTATAAATTGGGATCCCTGTGGTGTTACCTATTTTCTATAGACGTGCGTACAGACGGATGAATGGATGGATGAATTGTAAAAAGACAAAATACTATAACTGATGTACAAGTCACAACGTAAATGTAAATAGAACAAAGTATAGAATAATAGACAATGAAAAAATCGATTAAAGGGTAGGTGAAAGGGTGAATGGATAACCATCATATCTACTGACCTAGCTTCTTGAGTCCATATACTTCCACACGTAGTGCCTTCCATTCTTCATACTTCGTTGGTATAAACCTTATAAATCTGGCGTCAACTGGACTGTCTAGGACATTTGTCTTTACAGTATTCATGTCTACATTACCAGGAAAAAGCTGTTGAAAAAGAAATAGTATAATGTAAGTGCTCAATGAATAACTGATAAATAACAGGTATTGAAGAAATAACAATAACAATAATAATAGTGGTTTTTTGGTCAGCGGCGTCGATGTTGTACTTCTTCTAGCTTCGTTAACTTTTTTTCTTTTCTATAATTGTCTTGCCGTACTTTATTTTTTGGTACCAATCATCTTTAGTAACGTTTCAAAATCATCTCAAGACACTAAATAAAAGAGATAATAACCTCGAGCTCTGCTCGATCAGAAAATCCAACCATTGATCAAATCTCTGGAATTTATTTCAAAGAGTTATGAATATTTGAAGAAAAAGAGTATAAAGCTCGAAAAGACTGTAGATTCACTTCAAATAGAAAAACATCTTCTTAAAACGCAAGTCTTGAATTAGACTAACGAACTTTCTCAATGAAATCAAGACATCAATGATCAAGAACAATATGGAAGGCGTGATTGTTCAGAAATCAAAGGCATCCTGACCACGAAGGATGAACACACCGATGAAATTATAAAGAGCATTGGCTCTCTTATGGATGTTGAGCTCGATGACGACGACATTTCAGTCACTCACAGACTGAAAAATGTATCGTCCCAATTCAGGACCGCCGAACATCATTATCAAGTTTACAAGAAGACAAGTAAGAGACGAGTTCTAATGCAAGAACCACCTTGCGCGGTAAGTACACAACAACCAATCTACCTGGCTTTGAACGCTACCCAAAGAACAGACAACTATTTAATAAGTGTCTTGAAGCAAAGAAAAAATATCATTCCAAGTTTATCTGGACCAGATATGGAACCACATATCTTCGAAAAGATGGCTCAAGTCCACCAGTTCAAATTACTTCTCAGAAAGATCTGGACAAAATCATGTTATGTATGAACTATACTCTTTGATATGATAGAATGTAAAGCTTGCTATAATTCAGTTAGGAAAAATGGCAATGCTTTGCGATTTATAATTTGTAAGCAGCGGCAAAACAATCCTTCATACTTTGTCCATTGGTACCCTTTAGTATACCCCTTAGAAACGTGGTCGGATTTGTTCACTATCTTGTGCCACGTTTTTCGATTTTGTTTGGTCTTAGTAGAAATTCCCTCTTAAGTATTTTACTTTAAAAGCAGATACAACAACAAAAACAAAAATTTTATTTACAACCTTAATTATTATTATAATATATTCAAAAAGAAATAATTAAAACTTAGAAGTTGGTTGTTAGCTAATTACAATAACCTTAAGGCTAATCGAGGTAATTAGCTATATACAATATTGACTATGAATGGTCGGGATAAATAGGATGAAAAGAGAAGGAAAAAAATATAAGCAGTCATAATAAGTGGTAATATTACAAGAAAAGCAAATTAAAACTTTATAGATAAATTATAGATAGCAAGATCAAAACAATAGACAATTACAAAAGGATCAAGAACTATAATTGTTATTAATAGTATAAGACAATAAATAATAAATGATTAAATATTAAATAAGAGCTCAAACAGAATAATTATTGAGTAGATCACTTTTCAATTTCTTTTTAAATTCATTTTTGCTTAACTTTTTAATGGGATTCATCAACTAAATTCCAGACTTGTGCACCAATATATCTTATATTAAACTTTCCAAAATTAGTTCGCACCTTTGGAAGAGGGAAGGAGGATTTACTAGCAAGTCTAGTCTGATCCTTTTGAGTTTTACTTACTTCAATAAAATAGGTATTAAAAGATTGAGGTAATTTGTTTGAATAGAAGTCATGCATAAAAAATGCATTTCTGAAGAAAATAAGATCAAAAAATTTAAGAATATTCAACTTTGAGAAAAGAAGATTGGTATGTGCTCTATAATCAGAAAAAGTCATTAGACGAACAACCTTTTTCTGAAAAATGAATAAAGGTTGAAGAGAAGATTGGTAGGTGTTACCCCAGGCATTAGCACAAGATTAGATTGGATCTGCATGACTTGTTCCAGCTCTATATTTACTTTTCATAATCTCGATATCACAGAATTACTTGAGCTCTGCTTCAATTCCAATACCAGTTGTTTTTGCTCTTCCTATATAGAACGAATGAGATTAGACGCAACGAATTCACCGATCCTCGAATTTACATCTTCTTTAAATAATCTTCCTGATAACTTTAACATATTTTAACTTTTATTATCAAAAATAGTAGAAAAAGAGAGGAAGCAAAGTGAAGTGATATTTAAGAGACGAGCGTGAGTGTTTATATCCACAATAAAACGCGAATGCGAGCTTTTTACATGACTTCTAAAACCCATAAATAGTCTACATTTTTGTGCAGCTTAAAGCATGTTCTAAAGTAAAAAAAAGTATATTATTCAAAATGTTTTCAGTTATTTTTTAAGCATTTCAAGTTTTTAATGTCCGTGAAAAACAATGCAACTGTGAGAGAACAATAAAACATTGTGTTCTCTAAGGAAAAAAAGTGTCATGAGCGTTGATTAAGATGCTGTATTTCATAAAAAATTCTTTGTTAAGTAAGAAGCATTGGAATTTCACATTCAATTTGTTTTCTAGTTCTGAATTGGAATGCTTACGCGTCATTTCGAAGATGAAGTGCTTTAGAAATGTGCAAAATATTGAAGAGCAAAGGCAAACATTAGAAAATGCCGTACCTTCGAGTACTAAATATTCTACTAAATGGGCTATAAAGATTTTTGAGGAGTGGCAGAAAGACAGACTTAACAAAGATCCTGTGAAGGAAATTTTTCAATGGGAAGTTAAGGATATAACAGTTATTCAAGAATTAACTTCACTTGAACACCTAAGTGCTGAGTCTCTCGATTTTTGGCTTGTGAAGTTTTTACAAGAAGTTGCAAAACAAAATGTAGAGCCTTACCCCCAAAAAGCCAATAGGCAATAGTTGGTATAAATAACTTAAACAAGATTTTGCCTGATAAGCTATTCAAGGCGGCTGGTCTACCTCGTAAAGCAGCACATAGTTTATGGGTCACATGTGCCACAAATGTCCAACAAGGGGTAGAAGAAAAACTCATTAGAGAAAGAACACTGAGGACATAAGTCCAATGCTTTATTACGCTTTGAGCGACCAGCCGAAACGCTAGTGCTGCTTTGGGTCCAGTTAATCCCTTTAGCTCAAGACAGGAAGATTTACCTTCCTACGATTTTGATTTTGATTTTGCTAGCGATGACATTTTTTCTGGTATCGATATGACTGTATACGAGACAGATTTGTCGTTCATAGATGATGAACTGTTAGCGCAAATTCCCATTCCAGACACAGATACGAAATACTCAGATACTGTATACGAGACAGATTTGTCGTTCATAGATGATGAACTGTTAGCGCAAATTCCCATTCCAGACACAGATACGAAATACTCAGATACTGTATACGAGACAGATTTGTCGTTCATAGATGATGAACTGTTAGCGCAAATTCCCATTCCAGACACAGTTACTGGGGCTAGTGAGAGGACAAATGTGTTTAACAATTGCACCTTTAATGTAACCTTGAATGAATAGAAATGAATGAAGCGCAAGCCAGTCTTTAATAATTGCTCCATTATTTTGTGTAATGTACGTTACGAAACTGATTTATATTAAAAGTTGTTTGACTTAATATTCATTGTCTTTATTTTTCAGGTGAAGGTCCATTTGACTGTCGAGGAGAAGTTTTGGAAGAGTCCAGGTTTGATTAATAATTCATATTCGTGCTGATACAATGCATTTGTGCTTGATGAACTGTTGTAGATATAAAACTATTTAATAAACATGAGTGTTTATAACTGCAGTTAAAACACTCATGTTTATTAAACAGTTTTATAACTACAACGGTTCATCAAGCACAAATGCATTGTATCAGCACGGATATGAATTATTAATCAGCCCCGCACTCCCCTGAGATATTCAAAACCGCCCCCGACTTTTAGTTTGATGGACCTTTATCCTAGTATAAAATATACGTCACGTGTTTAGTTTGGGCGACACGATTGGAACTTAAACTTATTGAATATTCATGAATTTTAGAAGGTTTATTATATGATTATCAATGAAACACCTATATTTCTCTTTTTCAGAAATGTGATATTTTCACATGTGAAAATAACATCATCACTATGGTAACATACTTCTTATAGCAGAAAAAGCTCGAAAAAGCTTTCTTTTCTTCTTCATTGATAATTATATAATAAACCTTCTAAAACTCATGAATATTCAATGAGGTTAAGAACCAACAAATTATTACATGGGTGCTTGGAGATACGAATTTTATCTTCTCGTGTTGAAAATGTCTCACTCGTTCGCTGTGCTCACTCGTGAGAGATCTTTTCAACACATGTACACGAAGATAGAATTCGTATCTCCGCGCGTCCATGTAATATCCTCTTATATCTAACAATATATTAATTACTGAAAACACTGATAATGAAACAAAAAGCTATCCGATCCTACGTGAATAACATATATAATATATGCATGTATAATATGTACAAGAAGATATGTTAGAAGAATACGTACATGCATGGACACACACACACACATACATAATAACTATACTAAAGGAGAACTATGCATGTATAATATGTACAAGAAGATATGTTAGAAGAATACATACATGCATGGACACACACACACACATACACATACATACATAATAACTATACTAAAGGAGAACTATGCATGTATAATATGTACAAGAAGATATGTTAGAAGAATACATACATGCATGGACACACACACACACATACACATACATACATAATAACTATACTAAAGGAGAACTATGCATGTATAATATGTACAAGAAGATATGTTAGAAGAATACATACATGCATGGACACACACACACATACATAATAACTATACTAAAGGAGAACTATGCAATAGCTAAAAAAGATATGTATAATACATATTTCTTTTGTACTTAGAATATAAATTAAAATATGAATTAAAATAGAGTTACTATGCATGTATTGAACTAAAATATATGTAGTTCATCAAATTAGGATAGGAATATATGATGATAATACTTATTGTTCATATTCTAACTTAAATAGATGAGTCTTTAGTTGGCGCTTAAATGTCTCTACAGATTGAATTTGTATTAGTTCACTCGGAAGAGAGGTCATAGAGGTCAAGCCATAGAGGTCAGGCTCTAAGCATGATCTAAGCAGATAAAAGGCAAGTCACAAGCATGCATTTTCAATGCACAGTTCTACATATTCGCTTCTTACTGCTAGTCCTTTTTCCTTAATCATATTTGGTATCAGTTTTACGGACTGGAACTGTTTACTCAGTATATAAGGAATCATATAAAAATCATTGGGACATTTGACCTATATCGTGTAACTGCACGCGACTTCCGGTTAGGGTCTCATATATCGGGCACGAAAATGAAGGTATTTTTGTTGCTTTTCTCGCTTTTATAAGCAAAACCATGCATATGATGTATTCTTACCATCAAATATAAGTTTAGAAATATATAATCTACGACTGTTAGGAGTTTCAAGAGATTATTTTATGATTTCGGGGTGGCAAATCGAATATTTCTATCGCGCGTTGGAGGCGAATTTAGCAAGGCGTTACGAGCTATGTAGTATCGAGGCCGACAATAACTGGGTATATTTTAAATACGCGTGATCAAATGTACTTCTTACCGCCAAATTCAATTTTTTCCATAACTTTGGCGCATTTTGATATATAATTCGTCTAGGTCACGTACATTTTTCTGGTGGCAAATGGCTTTCAAAGTTGTAGTGGTCACGATTTTACTCGCTTTGATATCTTGTCCAAATATATATGCAACAAGGGAGAGTTTTGAGAATCCAAATGGAAGTGAAAAGTGTAATTTTAGCGAGCAGCAATCTCTTTCGTACACTTTCCATATCAACAAGTAAGTAATAAATCTGAATAAGTTTATATTTTACGATTAGGAAAGCGCTAATATTTCCTATTTCCGGTTACCAAAACCTCATTAACATAAGGTCCTGAAATGTATGCAATAACTTTGATATGACTCGAGTATCTTCCATCTCAGAATCATTCAAAGAGTTTTGCAATTTAAAATCCACATTATGTATTGCTGGAATTTTGTTCGGATTTTCAGGTACAAAATCTGTTGCCGCATCACATTTCCTAGGGAATTTAGTTGTGCGCATGCGCGACCAGTTATGTCAGTTCAACCGAAGCTTCGACTTCAGGTCATTGAATGCGAGAAATTGAGGTTTTCAAAACGGTTTTATTGCTACTTCCAAGGCCGACATTAGTCTTAACTGCCACCAGAAGCTACACGAAGACTTAGATATTTTAATTTTTGAGGGAAGAACGCAATTGGACTTTGGTAGATTGTTCTAAAGACCTTTATTATCACTGCAAGCGAACATCCCTTTGTTGACAAAATGGCGTTCTGGTATTTACCAGCAATGGATTGTCGTGTTTCATTATTGCAAGCACTGAAGGACATCTTCTACGGAAGAAGGGACAATGATAAGTACACATGTGATGGTGTCTTGAATATACAGCTTTAATGAAGATCGAAAACAAAACGTTCCTAGAATAGAGTCTTAAACCTAGTATATTTTCATAAAACTACCTGTATCTGCTAGTTTGATGCTTCATTAACTCTAAATGTACTATAGATCCCCACAGTTTTGTGAGCAGAAATTTTAAAAGCTACTGTTTATAAGAAACAATCTAAAAAAAATGTTGATTGGCAAAAATGGAGATTGTTTTTTAGACCGATTCCTTCATCATGTTGACCTCAAATGCATAAGTAGCAAAATTGCTCCCCAAAAAATTCCTATTTGGAATTGCATTCATCGAAACGTCTTCATATATTTTATACCCCACAGTTACTAGTTTCAGATCGTAATAAATCACTGAGATCAGCTGAGTTTTATGAGGTGGACTGTGTGTATGAAAATGACATATTTTTTACTCGATTTTTGAACATTTTTTGCTTTGCTGTTCGAAATCCATCCACGATCCCCAAAGCAGTTACTGTAAATATTGAAAGCTTATCAGACATATTTTAAATGTGTGCACATGCTTTTAATCTAAGAAATGGGGAAATGGTCAAAAATAGCGATTTTAGTGTTGTATGAGAGGTTATTTACCTTTTGGGGTCCCTGTGTAATTTATCGCTTCGCATCAATCCTAGGAGAGTTTGTACAAATCGGTTTCTAATACCGAGAAAATGCTTATAAATAAACGTGTGATACTTTATTAAGATTTTTGTTTGATTTTTAAGCTTTTTAAGTTAGGGTCTTGAAATGAACTTTCCGGTTATTGATGACCGCGATCAAGCCGTTACGGTTCAGCGGCTGAGCGCATGCTCATGCAAAATTCCCTCCTGTTATTCCCTAGTTCGACCGTGTTTCCTAATTTGAGAAAACATCAATGCCACTGAGGCTGTTCTGCACAAATAACCGACAATATCTCGTGATATTGAAAAAAGAAACAACACGTTTTAGTTTGAATTTCACACACCTAGTGTTGAAACAACGTATGTAAAATTTAAACTAAAAAGTGTTTTGTCTTTTTTCAAAATAAATAGAGATACATCATGTTTGCAGTATGACCTGTATACCTGACGTCGCTTCGCATCTGTCACGAATATCAAAGTACGAGATTACTTTTAATTTATTTTTCATTTTCCCCCTATTTTTTTAGGGGATTTCTGGGTGTTCTGGGCATTTTCGGAGATGTTCCGGGAGTCCCAGGTGTTCCGGGCAACGTTCCGTGATTTACATTCTCCTAAACGGGGAAAAACATGTTATCCGATGTTCGTTGAAAAAAAGGCAACGCGGAAATATCGCAGTAAGTTTGCAATAAAATCACCGCTCAAATCGCGCGACAAAACTTCTATTGTGAACGGGCCTTAACAGCTTGGCGAAAAGAAAACGCTATTCCGACTGAGTTTCACTTAATGAATGACGAAGAGCTTGAAAAAAAACCTGGGATATTTTGATGGCGAAGCTAAAAACAAGAAAGCCAAGGAATCAAGAATTCGATCTTGGCTGGTAAAAAATGATTACTGCATTGAAATTTTTCAATAATGTCAATAATCTTCTGTAAAAGAAATGCATTCCGATAAGTTCAAATCCATCTTTTAGTTTATCTAATCAAGGCCGTTATCAGATCTGCATGGGAGCCTTCATGTTACTGTTTACTGAGAGAAAGAAAGCGAGAGCTCAGAAAAGAAAGCTTTCTCCTAGATACTGATGTTGGCTTGAAGTGCACATAACCTTTTTTCAATGCCTTCAATACTGATTGTACATGAACTAAATAGTTGAATGGTAAATTATTTCTTGATTTAAGTGATGCATCTTTAATGTATAAAGGTTTATACCTCCAATATGTTAATGACTGTGACGTCTCAGTACTGTACTAAGGCTTCATTGAAATATAGAAAATTGATCGTGTTCACACAAACAGTATTTAAAAAGCATCATTATTTTACTCGTGGTTTATAAAAAATAAATCTTAAATTTGTTTTCTTAAAATGGCCAGTGTTTAGTATTACTAGTCAAAATAAATACACTAAAATACCTTAGTAGACGTCACAGTCCATACTGGAGGTATGAACCTTCATATCTTAAAGACGCATCACTCAGATAAAACAATGTTTTACCATTCGACTATACACGCATCAAGAGTTCCGCGCTACAACTCTAAGCGCATGATCAGGGGATTAAAAAGTGGTATAATATTTTGTAAAATATGCTATATTTTAGTTGTATCTTTCTTGTCAAGCACAAGTTTCATTAAATATTCAAGATCGCGAACCGTTAAGCGAATTCTGAATCAATATACTGAAAAATATACAAAATATTATCAATTTCTAATCGCCTGAGTATGCGCTTAGAGCAGTAACGCGGAACTCTTGATGCGTCTGTTTACTTCATGTAGAATCAGTATTGTTGGCATTAGAAAAAAAGTTGAGTACTTTAAAATGTGCCATACACCACAAGGTGAAAGATTTCTAAATGTTTAGACCTCATCTGTTTTATCTTATAAAAACACGTCCTCCTTCATTTTCAGTTCTCATTTTCGACTTTCCAAGTGTCTCATTAACATTTCAGAACATTTTTCTTCATATTTTTTCAATGAATTTGTCTCCTTGAAATCCATTTCTGTACTAAGTACGGAGAATTGTTATTTTTTCAACTTATTGTCGTGAAATAGCTCAAAATATTTTATAGAAAATAGAAAACGTCCGCTTGTGTCTATATACTGTGATATAACCTCTCTGAGAGCTGTAGAGCTAGGACTCAAGAAGTGAAAGAAACACTTGGTTACGCTGTGTTTCTCTATGACATCTCTCGTGCTCCACAGCTCCCAGCGTGTTAATGTTACAGTATACAGTATATATATACACGCATCAAGAGTTCCGCGCTACTGCTCTAAGCGCATGCTCAGGGGATTAAAAAGTGGGATAATATTTTCGGTATATTTGATTCAGAATTCGCTTAACATTACGTGATCTTCAATATTTAATGATACTACTAAAATATAGCGTATTTAGAAAAAATAATATCCCACTTTTTAATCCCCTGAGCATGCGCTTAGAGCAGTAGCGCGGAACTATTGATGCGTGTATATAATATACACGCGCGCCGTTTTATATTGCTATAATATAGAATGATGGATATGACGTCAAAACAAGGCCGCTAGGACACATGAATTGGGTTATATTACTAACCAAACTAAAGCTTATTCTCTATGTTCTATGAATTCACTTGTTATCCGGTTGGTAACCTGTTCACAAGGGAGATATGGCAGTGTTTCCATGGAGGGGATGGTGGGGAGAGTTTTTGTCCTGCAGTCATCCGTGATAATAAATATCATAAGATTTCATAAGTACTCATTCAAAATGGATGAAAATTGCCATTGATGTTCAACAAGTTCCTATTGATTACATTTCCTATTTTATCAACAATACACCCTTCCATGGCAACGGTTGCTATGGAAACCCCAGGGCCACTCGAAATACACTATTTAGCTTTGAAGTTTAGTTTAGTACATATATCCACCTATACAACACGGCCTCTCCTTTTATAAATACTATAGACACTATAGATCGCTAAACCATTTATGTAGAAGGTTGTACAGAGCTGTCACTATCTGTTAAAATGGGACCAATCAGATTAGCCTATGTTGCGTTTTCGCCAATCATTGCATCGATCAAATTTATTCATGTAAGTTTGGCGACAGACACACGCTCTTTAATAAACATATGCATTTTTCGAAATTTTACGCTATTTAGCTCGTAAAGAAGCTCTTGAAACTGTAGAATACTCAAAAAGTTTTAAAATTCACGAGCTGTACATATAGGCGAGTAATTTCTAACACTTTTTGAGTGTTCTACAGCGGCTCCACTCGTGTTTTATCAGAGAACAGAACATTGCTAAACCTCATCTATTTGTTAGAAAAGTTTCTGTTTTCAAGTTCTAACTTTCTCTTAACAGTAAAGTACAGGACAATGAACTAGTGAGTTCGATGTAAACATCACTTTTTTGATATTTAATCAATTTCAATATTTCGCATACTAGATGGATAAAGTGTTCGTTCTTACCTTTACTTTACCACCACTTTGGTACATAGTCCAAGTATTATTGTCAATAGATGTTGATATCTTGTATTCTCTTGTCCATCCTTCGGGATATATAGTGCGATCCTGTGTAGCTAGAGCATGGATAACATACACTTCACCCAAGTCTATCTGTAGATAGTCATTAGGGTCAGTTTTGGTCTTTGGTACCCATCCCCCTCTTCCATTCAGTCGTGCATAGTGTGGATCGAGTAAGCGAGAATATGTTGAGCTTCCCGTGAATCTGTCATCTGGTATGATGCTCCTGTTAGATACACCAATGGGGTACAGATTACCTGTAGAAAGAAAAAGGTGAAATACATTAAAAATTGTCATAGCAATCAGTGTTGTTTCGTGTATCACCAGGTTAGTGTTCTTTTATTTGCCAATGTATCATGCGAAACTCAACGTTATTCACCGCTGAAATTGTTCAAGTTCAAGAACAATTTAGTGAGATTTCTAAGCGTAGACAATGTTCTTTTATGAGTTTTTCCTTTTATAACCAATCCTAAACCACAGGTAGCCCAAGCGTAGGACTAGTGGGCTGTGATGTCATCAGTTTTGTGAGCGGAATGATTAAAATTTCATATGTTTTGAAAAAATGCTTTCAGGATAGATTAAATTGCCCTATGATTTTGAATAAAGTCTCAACAAATGTTGTTAGGTAGTTGAGGAACATTATGGTAATGAAAGGTTGGCATGAAATTGTGTTTTTGAGGGTTTTGAGAAGTTTGAAAATTTCCCTTGCTCTCTGGGAAGGCGTGCAATTGCAACAGCACCTCAAAAATTTAACACGGACTCTTACTTAATTTCAGCTCCATATTTCGAAAATAACACTCTCTGAAAATTTAGACACAGAAATTGATTTTCCAATAAATTTTCTTTGATTTGATGTTTTAGAGAAAAACTTTTGTCCTCACATACCGAGAATTAGTTTTTTTAAATTCGAAAATCAAGAGCTTGATATGCGCGGAATTTCATTACGGACAAAAACACGAAAAATATTGGGCGGAAAAAAATATACTTAGTGGGAAAGGGATAGCCTAAATGTTACCGGAAATGATACTAATTTATTATGTGTTTATTTATTTATTTATTTATTTATTTATTTGTTTGTTTGTTTGTTCGTAAATTTATTTATTTATTTTTAAAAATCTAAATAAGCTAACTAAGAACCAAAAAAATAAATGTAGACAATGATAAAAGGAACATGTATAATGATCATGAAACAAAAATCTGAAAGGTGAGAGATAGCACAACTGAGTGAGGCTCCAAACAAAGTGCACCCGTGACTTATACCAAACTTTATCGGACTTTCAGTCACATCAACGCATCCATTTCCTAAAAATATGGCCTGTCCCCTTCCCACAAAGTATATATTTTGTTATAGTGTGTTAGAACCGAAAAACTGGGCTCCCTGTGGGAAGAGAGAGCGTGAGTGAGTGCACGCATAGTTAATAGAGCGGAATGGTTTAGAAACCTATTGCTTTAGGTTTTTGTTTGGCGAGCGATGTTGAAATGTACCATTACGAGATACTGTACATGCAGAGTGAACCAAAGCAAGTACGGCTGAAAATACTAGTTTCCGTACTATTTTCATGTACGAACATTTTGAAAGTGTAAATTTTCATTCTAAGATTACAAAGAAAGGGACAAATAATTATGCGCAGATGCAGTTCAGTTACTACATATTAAATAAGAAAGCGTTAAAAAGAGTGTTTTCCTTTTCAATAAACAATTAATCTCTATCATATAGAATAAATAAACAAATTCCTCCTATTTTAGAACATGTTTGAAGGAAAAAAATTAATCAAGTTACTATGACCAAACTTTTCAACTTTTCTTTCTCTGAGCACGGTCGGCGTCATATAACAATGGTTAAAATCGAACAAAAACCTAGAACAATAGGTTTGCAAACCATTCCACTCTATTAACTATTGTGCACGATTTAAAGAGAAAGAAAAGATGGACAAGTTCTAAAAAGCTCGTAAAACACAAGTTGAATTAAAAGAAACTGAGTTGAACCCAGGAGTTCAAGCCTATATTCTTTAGACAAGGTGGCACAGTAGTTACGCGTGGCCGTGATTGGACCGTGATTGGTGAAATTCAAAAATATATATCCGTGGTTCGTGAATTTCAGTCTCCCCGTGATGCGTGATCAGCTTATTTTGAAGACCGTGATCCGTGAAAATTCGTATTACACACTAAATCCCTGTATCAAGGTTAGTCATTAATCGTGTTTCGTGATTCGTGATCGATACCCCCCCCCCCCTGTGTCACTATGTTTAGAGGAGGTCTATCGAGACAATTCTTTAACCGTGTTAATGTCTATATGATCGCACTAAAGAATGTCCCTTCTATTTAAATGGTTGACTGTAAATGTAATTGAATGTCAGTGTTTGTATAGGAAATCGTGCGATTTTTTATTTATAGTTCACTCGACAAAATTTTATAAAACATGCGAAGCGAAGGCATTTGTCCATCTTCATTGCCTTTGCTATAACCGACCCTTCTCCAAGAACGCTAAGTCAAGAACAGCATAGAAAGTGTTAACGTTGCTACAATCCTACAATTATTGTAGTTGTGGTGTTGAATTTATTTTTCGAGAAAACAACAGAAGACAACAGGTAGTAAAACGAGAACATTCAAAACTCCAACTCAAGTTGTTTGGCGAAAACTAGAAAGAAAAAACGACTTTCTACTACAAAACATGATTTATTAGGTCCTGAATTTGTCTAGTTATCATAATTTGAGGCCTTCCTATGTGTGTATTGAACAGTTTTCTGAAATTTTTCCATTTTAATCTATAAAACACCGATTTTTTTGGGAATTTCATTCATTTCACTGGAGAAATTTGCCGCTTTTGGCCGTGTTTCCATAGCGACCTAATTGGTACTCCCGCGGAGACCAATCAGAATCGAGTAATTTTGTCTTGCGTACTATAAATGCAAAAATTGTTTTAAAAAAATATTTTTGGTCTAAAATGATTGGCAATTAGCCTTTCCGGAATTGCAGAACGCGTTGCATAATGGGTCTGTTTTAGGGAATATTTACATGGCGTCCTTTTTGCTTGCTGATAGTGACAAGTGATAGGAATTCTTAACTATCATGTTAGTTTTAAAATTTCTTTCATTTCTTATAATGTCAACGGACCGATGAAGCGTCCCTCAAAACAGCCCCATAATGCAACGCATTTCTACAATTCCGGAAAGGCTAATTCTCGCAGATTTATGTTTTCTAATTTAGCACGTATTTACATCATGCCATAGTTTAACGTTTCCGCTTGTTTTCGCTACATATTTAAGACCACTAAAGGGGTAAAACAGAAATATAAAGAATAATATTATATGATATTAATTAATTAATTTACTAATTGATTTTTTAAATTTTAAGTACTTTGCCGTCTCAACTCCTTCCAACCGGGTATTGGGCCTTGGATTTTTTTCTCCTTCGCACAGGAAGTGCAGATATTGTCGCTTTTTGGTAAATTATGATATCCTTTGACGTTGAGAGTCATTTTATACGAAGTTACCTCTCGACGAATGTATTGAACAAGCGGTTAACTACATTTCAAAAGGTCTGCTCAATCTCATATGCACTACTGATGATCTCACCACACTTTTCACTTTTGACAAGGCTCAAACGCACTTTCTATACAATTTTGATGGTGTAGCCATGGGTCCCTTTCTTGTTGTTTTGATTGATAACAATAGTCCATCTTCTCTCATCACCTCCTTTTTTTCTTAAGAAAACATTTTGACGGATCTTTTCTTACTTCAATATTTACTTACTTCATTTTCTTACTACAATATTTGCCTGATTAGCATAGGAATTTCGCTTTTTAGCCAAATTTACACCAAATCCGTTCTGAATATCGAAAGAGCATGATAAAAATAGCGTATTTTAAAAATTTGAGATCATTAGTGTTTTTGCCTTCCAGTAATTTTAAAGCTGATATCTCGGAAACTATTGTATGCAAAGAGCTAAACATTTTCATTGAAGCGTGACCCACTCGTTTATTTCGGCCGACGGAAAAGTTAAGTTACACTAAAAATGGAATATGTCTGATAAACCATGATATTGAAAATCGTGGTTCTTTTCTTAGGTTAGACTACATTCTACGTAATGATTATCTAACACTTTTACGAGCCAATGTCAGGAAAAACCAGACAAAATCGAGAAATTCTGGCCACAACTCAAAAATCAATCTACCTTCATTTTGGCTCTATTAGTAGATATTAGTGAGTTTTAAAAGGTCTCGGGTTGATTTTTCAAAATACTAAGTAGTTTTTGAATTATGCGAGAAAATCGATTTCTCGGCCTCGAGACCCAAAATCAGCTGAAAACGGTCCATCACAAAAAGTCTCTCGCTTGAGCAAAAAGTTTACAAATCTTGCAAAACAAACACTTTTAAAATTTCGATAAAATAGGTATTTCTCATCATATAACTCGCATTTGTTAAAATTCTAGATATTGTTTTCAAATCCTACATTAAAATAATTCTGGGTTTTTTTCGCCAGCGCTTCAAAAATATTCAGTAAATTTCCTCGTCAAACGGACATTTCCAGTAAAATTAGCGGGTTGTTGACATGTGATGACCTTAGATTTTGAACATTTCACTGATTTGAGCTAAGTGCAGAAGCTTTTGTTGTGCTTAAACACGGAGAAGAAGCAGTCGTAAGACATTCTCTCAACTAATGAGATCGAAGCAGGCCGGTAAATGCATTTGCAGCCCGCGCGCTTGGCGTTTGGCCCGCTAGACTGAACGTTTTAGTGAAGGCAGTTATTAAAATATTTGGCCTTGTATATTGATGATAAAAATCATCAACATTGCTTAGATAGTACGCGCGCTCTTATTGCCTAATTAATTCACAAATGAAAGTTTCTCTACTACATTTTAACTCTTAACTCTGCACAAATTGGGCAAATTCTGTTTTTCAAGATTAGTTTTAATTATTTGTAGTAAATTTTTATTCAATAAAGTTTTTTTTTTCAGATACAAAGACACAAACTCGGCACAAAATATGCCTATTGTATTGTTGAAATTTTCGGCCGGCATTGTCGGATATTCTTGACTAGCTATCCTTTTAGTTTACACGCGCTCTTGAACAATTTGTTATAAACTAAAACTCTCCATAATATCCAAACCAAAGACATACATTATCCAACTAGAATGGTGTTCTGAAAAGGATATGGAAGTAAAAGTCGAGGAAATACCTTGCGAAATGCTAGATGAAGTCCTCCGAAAAGATTTTTCGCCGGAGCAACTTCTAGTTCAGATCGAAAAGTGGCGAAAACTACGGCTGGGAAACCTGATTTTACTTAGAAATTAAATAGAAAGGTTCTAATATGTCCCTCAAATGACCGAATGCCAATATGGCCGCCACTTCACTATCATGATTTTTTAAATTCATATTTTAGTTGACCACTACATTGAAATTATAGATTAGAATGACATCAACAAAGTTAGAAAGTTTGAGACAAAAATATGAAATTCTTGAGAAGTTATGAGAATTTTAATAATGTGAAAACACCACAACGAGGCTAGCAAGGAAACAAATCACTGAAGACATACAAATCACTGTAAATTTGATTTGAAATAGCTTCGTTTGAATTATATTTATGAAAACTTCTTAAAAAAGTAACTATTTCTGCTTGGTCTTTCTGATGGTGTCGTTTATTTTTTAAGATTAGGTTTTTATTTCTGAAAGTCAATAGCGGCCATATTGGCATTCGGTCTATAAAACTTACCCAAGTAAAGTGGTTTGCTTTGATGTAGATGTGCAAATGAGGGCGACAATAAATCTGAGTGTTGTTTTTGAAGTAGCGCTTGCACAATCCAAACTGACTACGCACATAACGTGTAAATATTGAGGAACGGTCTCTTCTGTTTGACTTTTAAGTCAGATATCCCAAATTTCTTTGAAACATTTTCACGTTTACATCTTTTTTATGATTTCTTTTCCAGGATAATTTCGTGAAAACTACTTTGTCAGACTTGTCTTTGTGAATAGAAAAAGTTGAATGTGATTCGCTTGTTTGCCATAGTTTGGATGTTTGGAAAATTTTAATTTTGATCAGAAAATAAAACATTTTTGTAATCTTAAAATATCTTCTGCTATATCATAAAAGCAATAGAAACTAAGTTCTTATGACCCTACCGGTGAAATAGAGCACTTTGGAGAAACACTCGGCTAGTGATTTTTAAACTTTTCGCGTGTTGGCGGGCTGCATTGTTTTCGGCGCGCAGTGTGTTGTTGATGACTAAGATTCTTTAAAAAATTTTCGTGGAATTGTTTTGTCTTTTAAAACCGGCCTTTTCCGCTATTAGTGGTCTATCAATAATAGGCAACTATTAGCTCAGTGCAAATAATATAACCGTGAAATAGATAGCAAGAAATAGGAGATAGTTAGTACTTAGTTAGGCAAGACATAGGAAATCAGCGAGGCATGACAGGAGCACGGGCTTTTTCTAGATCAACGACTCAGTGCACAAAAGAATGTGTTTCTGACGTTTAATGAGTTAAAAATGAAGACACAGGTCAATAAATCAAGACGCAGATACAACTAAACTAAAAGTTTGTTCAAATTATCACGGTTGTTTTTTTTATTCCGCATTACAAAACCTAAGTGCAATAAATAATGGCTTTGTACACAGGTAAAAACGAAATTTCATGTTCACGATAGTACAATCAAGACTGTTTGAAAAAAAGACTGTAATTCATTCCGCTCTAGGTCAACCAAAGTGAACTATATTTCGGGTTATTTCCCTCGGTAATCATGATATTACAAAGGAATAGCATCACATTTCGGGTGAGTAGTGATAAAACGTTTAGTATAAGACTTCAGTAAAAACTCCCCCGCGTTTTCCAGGATATTTAACCATTAATCACCCTGATGCAATGCTCTTACTAATAATAATAAAATAAGATCAGTGGAAGGGTCGATGAATCGGTGAATGGATAACCATCATATATACTGACCTTGCTTCAGTTCATATACTTCCACACGTAGTGCCTTCCACCCACGATACTCCGTTGGTATAAACCTGATAAACCTGGCATCAACTGGACTGTCTAGGATACTCCTCTTCACAGTATTCCGGTCTACATTACCAGGAAAAAGCTGATGAAAAAGAAAATAGTTATGGAAAAGAAGAAAAAAACAGAACTATGAATTAATGTGCACGTGGGTGTTATATGAATAACTTTGAAATAACTATACAATAAGTACAATATATTATATAACTTAAGAAATCTGAGTGGCTGAGAGGAGTGTTATTTATTCCTAATAGTATAATATTAAGGTCTTGGAAGTTTGATTTTAAAAAAATGGCGGAGATATTTCCCTAAATAAGCTAATTATTTGAGTCTACAAGCAAAATCATAAACGTAAAACACGAACACATAACGAGCAAAATAATTTTGCTTGGAAGACTGCGAACATGAGAAACGTTACTTATGCGACATAAATGTATTCTACGCACAGCACTGATGAGAATACTGTCAATAATGTGTTCGTAATATTGCATACAAAGGAGTCTAAAATACACTGAAATCATAACAAGACGTACCTAGTACCATGGTATAAAAATAGCATGATCTGACATCGAGGGACCACTTCAGAGCATCCAGAAAGTGTTTGAATGCAACGAGTAAGGTTAAAAGAAGTTTAATATTGAATTTTGCAAAATCGTAAATTATTCAACCAAACAGAGCAAAATATTTTATTGATACGCAGACACAGAGAACTGTAATACACAGAATGTAAGCTTCGATATATTAGTACTAACTTCGACTGGTAGTATACGCATTCCTTTCAATCATCTTCGATTTAAATAAACCCTTGAAGAAAGTAGGCGGTTTTTATATAATGAGAAATTGGCAGTAGGTTTAACTTAGTTAAATGATCTTTATAAGTGATATTATATACTTGGTAACCCTTCTTTGGACGCATTGTAGCTTAGAAATATTTCCTATGGACTGTGGAGCCCACAATTCGCTTGCATAATCTAAATGAGATCTTACATAAGCTAAATATAACGATCCTCTTGTATTAGAATCAAGACTAGAAGGGCTATGCCTACGCAGGAAACCCAACATACGATAACATTTAGAGATAACATTATTAATTTGTGTGTGTTCCATTTCAAATCACTCGATAACACTACATCTTTCTGAGACGATACATGGACGAAAGTGTCAGCGCCTATTTGATAAACATGATCAATAGGGTTCTTTTTGCGTGTTACAGATAGAACTTCACATTTAGTTGTGTTAAAGCGTAATTTTCAATCTTCACTCCAGCTTTTTAGATTGTCCAGGTCATCTTGTAGAGAGGTACAATCATCAGGGCAGGCTACGACTTTAGAACACTTAGAATCATCAGCAAATAGTGCCAAGGTGTTGTCAACAAATGAAGGTAGATCATTTATGTAACGTCTTGGGGACCCGGGGAATATATTTCTTAGGATAACTCCTCTAGTTTGATTCCTGCTCCGTGCCTTTATTAGCGGACTGTCGAGCACATGTATTTATTGACCTATTATTGGTCCGTGAGATCACGTGACACCTTTCCTTTTGTAACAACAAAAATATAAAAATAAAATAAAGAATGGAAATCAAAAATAAATGACGTTATGAAACTCAATAAATGCTGGATCAAATAATTTGACTCAAGTTCAATTAACAACAACAATGTTCAATGTTCAAATGTTCGACGTTCAATGTTCAATGTTCACTTCTTCACATAATCCTTCAAGTAGGATGGTGGCTTCACTTCACGTCCGCTTCGGGTTGTCCTCACTGGGTTCTCTTGAATCTTTGGTGGTACAGTCTTGCTTGATGTTGGCGAGGGCGGTGGTTTTACTGGTGCCTTCGTTTCTGGTGGTACAGTTTTACCTCGTTGACTGGGTGGAGCTTGGTACGGTTGGACTGGGGTTTGGTACTCTGTAGGTACTTTTGTCGTGGTTTGTGGAGGAGGTACATCTGGTTGGCTCTTTCTCAGATGTCTTCGATTCCTGCGGTATACTCGTCCATCTTCTGTCCGCACGTTATATGATCTGATGTCCACTTGTTCTTGTACTTCCGCTTTGGTCCACTTGCCTGTTCTATCGTTAGGTTTTGGGGAGATCCTCACCTGATCACCTTGCTTTAGGGGTGGCAGTTCTTTCGCATTCCTGTCGTAATATTTGGTCTGTACTGCCTTCCTGTAGAGAAGTTTGGTTCTTATATCTTGTGGGACCTTGGGTGTCAATAGCGCTGACGCAGTAGGTATTAATGTCCTTGTCCTTCTTCCAAAGAGTCTCTGTACCGGTGAAGAGTCAACACCTTCGGTGGGTGTATTTCTCCAATCCAAGAGTGCAAGATAGAAATCAGTTCCTGCTTCCTTTGCTTTCTTCATTAGTCGCTTGGCGGTCTTCACAGCGTTTTCTACCCGTCCGTTGCTTTGAGGGTAGTTGGGTGAGCTTGTGATGATAGTGAATTCGTATTCCCTTGAGAACTCTCTGAACTCTTGCGAGTCGAATGGTGGACCATTGTCACTGTAGAATTCACTAGGGATTCCGTGTGTAGAGAAGTGGCGCTTGAGTCTTGTGATGATTGGCTTGGCTGTCTTCCTGTCGAGCTTGTCTACTTCAAAGTATCCTGAGTAATAGTCGACAGTGCATAGATAGTCCTTCTGATTGACAGTAAAAATATCACAGCCAATCTTCTGCCAGGGGCGCTGAGGAACATCGTGTACTATGAGTGGTTCTTTCTGCTGTTGTGCGGCAAATGTGTTGCATACTTCGCACTGTTCAATGTAGTCGGTGATTTCTTGGTTCATTGACGGCCAATACACTACTTCTCTCGCTCGTCTTAAACAGCCTTGCACTCCGATGTGGGAGCGGTGAAGTCTTTCTTTGATCTTTGGTCGGAGAGCTGTTGGAACGATACATCTCGTCCCCTTGAAGATGATTCCATCCTGGACGGCTAATTCGTCTCTGAAGTTAAAGTAGGGCTGAACGTTGGCAGGAACAGCATTTCTGGCATCTGGCCATCCTCTTAAGATAACATCCTTGAGTGACCTGAGCGTGCTGTCTTTCTCTGTTTCGGTCTTGATTTCTTGCAGTTGCGGCTCTGATATCGCCAGATAGTCGACCGCGTGAATGCTTTCGACCTCTTTCTCGACTTCTGATCTAGATGATTCGTCTCCAGTGGTATCTAAGTATGCTCTTGATAAAGTGTCTGCCAGGTACATTTGGCGTCCTGGAGTGTATTTGATCTCGACATCGTAATGTTGTAGGCGTAGCAGCAGTCTCTGTAGTCTCTTGGGTGCTGTTGCTAGGGGTTTCTTTGTTATGGACACGAGAGGTTTGTGGTCGGTGTACAGTATGACCTTACGACCATACATGTATTGGTGGTTGTGTTCAAGTCCGAATACCTGTGCTAAAAGTTCTTTCTCAATTTGAGAATAGTTCTGCTCTGCTGGAGTGAGAGCACGACTTGCATACGTGATCGGATGATCTTTTTGGGTTAGCACAAATCCTAGTCCCTTTGATGAAGCATCTCCGCTTCCTTCTGTTAGCTTTGACGAGTCAAAGTATTTGAGAACTGGTGCTGATGATACAGCTTCCTTGATTTTGCTAAACGCTCGTTCTTGTTCGTCTTTCCATTCCCATGGCACATCCTTGTGGGTTAGACGTCTGAGTGGTTCGCTCATCTGTGAGAGATCGCTGAGGAACTTTGATAGGTACTTGACCATTCCGAGTAGACGCTGTAGGGCAGGTACGTCATCTGGCTTCTTCATGTTGAGTATGGCAGTGACCTTGTTCGGGTCTGGCTTGAGCCCTTCTTTGGTGAGGCGGTGACCGATAAAGCTTACTTCGTCTTTCTTGAAGTCAAATTTATCTCTGTTGAGCTTAATGTTCTTCTTGCGGCATCTGCGTAGAAGATTCTCTAGGTTACGGTCGTGATCCTGGTCGGCCAGTTGGTCGTTGTCTCCTTGTCCCGTTATCAAGATGTCGTCTGCGATCTTGAAGACTCCGCTGAGACCCTCGAGGTTCTGATCTAATTTCATCTGGAAGATCTCTGGAGCTGGGGCGATGCCGAAAGGCATTCGGTGCCATCTGTAGCGGCCCCATGGTGTTTGAAATGTTGTGAGGATGCTTGATTCCTCGTCTAACTCGACCTGTAGAAATCCTTCTTTGAGATCAGCTTTACTGAAGACTTTAGCTTTACTTAGTTCCGGCAGCAACTCTTCGATAGTCGGCAGAGGATAATGGCTTCTCTTGAGTGCACAGTTCAAATTTTTAGGATCAATACATAAACGCATAGTTCCGTTAGGTTTCAACACAGATATCATGCTCGATACCCAATCTGTCGGTTCTTCTACTGGGCTTATCACTTCTCTTTTGGTCAGACGGTCTATTTCAGTTTTCAGCTTGTCCTTAATGGCGAGAGGCACACGTCGTGGGGGGTTGACTGTTGGAACGACGCTCGGGTCCGTTTCCAGGTGGACTTTTCCCTCCATTCGGCCTAGATCATCTCCAAAGACATCAGCATATTCCTCTAGTACGCTCTCCTTCGTGAGGGGTGTAGTTTCCACTGGTACTTGGTCTGCTACTTGGAGGATATTCTCGGTGCGTACTTTCAGTAGCTTCATTGTTATTGCTGTTTGGAGTCCTAGCAGCGGCGTGTACTCTCCTTGTACTACGATGAAGTCGACATTATAGCTTTCGGCGTTCTTTGGGTTCGTTATCTTTATGGTTGTCTTGCCAACTGCGTTCATGGTGGACTTGGAATACATGCTGAGTGTTTTATCTGTCCTCTTGATCAGTGTTCCTTTGGGTAGAACTTTCATGGGAATGACATTGCACGAGGCGCCTGAATCTACTAACATCTTGATTCTCTGTCCTCCTTGAAGCATCATGGTTGCGAAGATTTTCTTGCCTTTTCTTTTGTCGCCCAGGACATTTACTTCTTCTAGAGAGACTGTTAACACGCTGGCGTCGCTTTCCTCGTCACTAGAGTACTCATCGGTTACAGTGTTTACCGGGCGCTTCTTGAATTTCTGTTTTGGCGGCTTTCTTTGCTCTTTCGGATATTTTGCTTGGCACTTGATTGCGAAGTGGTTTTCCTTTTTGCATTTCTTGCAAATCTTTCCTTGAGCTGGGCATTTTTCCCTCTTTTTCTCGTGTGTTTGTCCACAAAAACGACAATCATTTATCAGACCTTGAGCTGCATGTCGCGCTGTTGTTGTTTGTCTGGCTGTTGTAGATTTCACGTAGTTGACTTCTTGAGGTGAGTGTGCGTTGTTATTTGACATCGCTTTCAATTGTGATGTTGTGGTTTCAGCTGAACGGCAAATGTTCATACACTTATCTAGCGTAAGCTCTGGAATTTGCAAGAGTTTCTTTCGTATTTCATTATCACTAAGACCACACACTATTCGATCTCTGATTAACTCTTCTTTTAGCGGGCCGAAGTTGCACGTGTTTGCTAGCGATCGCAGCGCTGAGGCATATGCTTCGATGGATTCATTTTCCTTTTGATCTCGGGCATTAAACATGTAACGTTCATAAGTAATATTGGTCCTACCTAGACAGTAGCTGTCCCATAGTTCGATGATCTTGTCCATGTTCTTTTTCTCGTCTTCACTGGTGAATGGCAGTCCGTTGTGTATTGCTAAGGCGTCTTGTCCGATGCATGTAATGAATGTAGCGACTCGATATTCATCGCTTTGATCCTTGAGCTTCGTAACGAGCTCGTAGGCGTTCCATATCTGTTTCCATTGCTTCCAATTCGAAGCTAAATTGCCTTTGAGTTGAATTTTCGGCGGTATTGGTACGTTACTCGTGAAGAGAGGCGGTGAAGCAGCAGCTTGAACGGGTGCGTCGTCGGGCATTTCGACTGAATGTTGTATGAATCTGAGCTTTTCTTGTCCTTCCAAGGCTTGAAAATTTATACATCAATGTCCTTAGATAGATTCTGACACCATGTAACGTCTTGGGGACCCGGGGAATATATTTCTTAGGATAACTCCTCTAGTTTGATTCCTGCTCCGTGCCTTTATTAGCGGACTGTCGAGCACATGTATTTATTGACCTATTATTGGTCCGTGAGATCACGTGACAATTTACATAAAGTAGAAACTAAAGAAGTGGCCCAATTATGTTCCCCTGGGGAACTCCTGATAACACTGGAAGACTGCTTGATGTCGCACCCTGTACAATAAGTCATTGAATGCTTATTTTAACATGCTCATTTATATTCTGGCATCAATTTTGACATGGTCACGTGACCAGACCCTGCAAAGGTCCTATTGAGAGTCTATATCTCAATGAAGGTAAAGATATTTTTCCTGAGCAAATGTAAAAGCAATATTAATTTCAGGAGAAGCTCTTACGATAAGCGATACTCTCTTTTTATCTCCCAAGTATCACAACTATTCCAACATATTGAAACTAGTTAGTGTCAGTCAAATATCTTGGGTAGATAGAGTTTGTAGAGTTTTGTGAAGGTGGGATTCGTACCTGGAAATCAGGATTGAACACGGGAAACGTATATCGTCCAAAGATCTACAACTACCCGCCTAGTCACAGATTCCATCACTGGCTATAATTAAAACGAACGACAGTCAATATTTACACAAATCAATTCTAAAGATCCAAAAACCACTGAATCAGTAGCAACGTAGGAAGCATCCAGTACAACATTGGGGCCTCCCTCGCTACGCCACGGGAGCTGTTTACCTGTCCTGAAGATGAATGTACGATGACTTTCTTAAGACATTATTCCTTTGGGTAGCATTTAGATTGCGGAAACACCAGTTTGCTCTGGTGAGCGACGGACTATTTTCGAAAAGCGGTTATGGGGTTTATGAAAACCATATTTTAAGAATTTGGTGGGGAGAATGAACCCGGAAGTCCTCTTCCTTCGTTTTGCATAGCCAGCGGTAAGGTTTTAAGCTCCCCCCTTTCTCAGATTCCTGGATCCGTTCCTGAAAAAGAAGAGACTTCCAAATCCAGACCTAAAAACCGGCGAACATTGATGATTATGCTGCTTACGAACTAGAAAACGTCAAAATGCAGAAAATTTAAAGAAAAAGTGAACTGTCAATAAACACTTGAAAAATCGATCGATTAAAGCACGCATTGGTCTTCGACACGTATTACATTTATAATCTGCAGGCGCGGATCCAAAAGGGTTTACACCGTTTTTCAAAAAACGATCAAAATTTTCAAAGAAGCATTGATATACCTCTTTTATTTCTACAGTTCTCATTAAAAGTTCTGATTCAACACAATACTTTGTTTATGATTATAGGTCACTTCTATTCCCTTCCAATAATAAGAACTTTATTCCTGCAGTCTAAATATACCAGCCAGCTAGCTGTCTCTCCAGTCCTTAGGGATATAGTATAGCTGAACATTCGATGTATGTACCTGTAGTATTGCATATTTATGAACTGCTTTTTCGATGATTTGTATACTATACCGCGACGGACAAATGGGAAGCATTTGCGTGCCCGTGAACTGACACGCCAACTAAGCCCCCATACATTTGAAAACGCTCTTTAGAGTGGAGACATTTTTAAACGAACCCTTATCAAGGAATTAAAAAACTTTAAATGACTGTACAACCAGTTCCCAAACTCCTTATTTCAGCGACTGAAATTCAGAACGTTTTCCCTAGCTAACCGGCTTTTGAAGGATAAAATCGAGCGATTGATTTTAGAGCGACATAAATTTGCTATTGATTAGAACGACTTTATGCCCGATTGAACTTTGGACTCTATCCCACAACGAAATAAAAGTTAGAAACAAAGATCGAGTACTAATAGAACAGTTGATTATTAACAAATATATCTCATGACCTTTCGGTACACGAAAAGTCCATTGTCTTTGTGTCAGTGCTGGAGTGGTTTAATGTTGATGTTTGGTTCGCTATTGCACAATATCATAGCTGTAGAAAGCGATAGTACAAGAACAAGACACATGTTTTTAATAAATGGAATCTTTGCTGAATAACGTTTGTTTTTTTGTTCGCTTGTTTGGAGCGCTGTGGAAATTTTCCAAAGATAATTTTGAGTAAGAGTTAAATACGGAGAATATATAGAACCGTAGGCCCGCGGGCTTTATAGCCTTATTCCTGACATTCGGGGTACTAATCTGTCCTTATTGTATATACCTAATGAGGACACGCGTGAAAAACGTCTGTGCATGCTCTAAGTCCGTATGCAAATTAGTCGAAAGCGTCTTCGTGCTATTGTAAAAATATTCAAATTTGACTTTCACACTTGCCTGAAGAAGAGTCTTTACAAAATGCCAAAACTTAAGATCAGTTCTTGAAACTTAAGGCTAATTCTTTCATATTGTCTTTATTAACACATTATCTTGGTCTCAAAAAAAGTATACCCACGAATTTTTTTGTATACTCGGAGAAAACAAGCATTTAATTTCTCACTAAAACTCTATGATTTCTTGGAAAGCGTGCTGAATGGCACGCATGCGCAAACGTTTTTCTCTAGTGTCCCTAATGAGGTTTTCACAACACGTCAAAACCCTAGAGTTTTAGTGAGCATGCGTAGATTATAAATTAGCACTTCCATTAACGTTTTCGCGCATCCTACAATGAGAAATGATGTCATGAACTTTCAATATAATCTCAATCTTTTCGAAAAATGCGACGGGGTTAACTATAAGCAACGCCATTAAAGTGAGCTTCTGCAACTCTGCTCATCGGATACGTTGAGTTTGCAATGAGGAAAGAATTCCTCATTACAAATTCAAGGTTTGTATCTGGATAAAGACCTGCTCCTAGGTTCAATATCTAGTTATAAAACTCATGAATGATTAATGAGGAACACACAATAGAAATCATTGTCGTGGAGGATGTTGTATATCTGATACAAAATCGTCCTGATTTGCATAAACTTTAACCAATCCTTTTCATTCCGCTTATGACGCTTTTGCGACTCACGATTCGGACTCCGTTTTCTGGTTTTCACCTCGTCATAAGCTACTTCCGACTCGGATTCCGTTGCAAGTGAAAACCAGGCTTGAAAGCTTACAAGATATTTTATGAATAGAACGTTAGCATGATGACTTCATTTGACCTCCACTACCAGAATGCTTCGCGGGTCTTATTTCATATCCAAATTTGCATTTCCCCATGAAAACAGTAAGACAATTGGTGCTAATGAAATGAACAAAAGAAAGTCTCCAAGGGATTCTGCTAATCCAGTATTAGTGACTGAAATCCGAGAAACTAATAACGATACACACGAGACGCCGCCGGGAATGCATTAACGTACTTTAATATATTGGAGGTACAAACGAGATTGACTTATCGAAGTTTGTGTCTAAGATATATGTAGACTTCTTAGGAGGAGTTGTTAATATTTTGTATACATTTATTGTGATATATATTATTGGCTGTGGAAAAACAAAGAGATGATCGCTTTCTAACTCTTCAAAAACTCTTATGAATGAGTATAAGCCCAGGGCTTATAGCTGGGTTCTTGCGGCATTTAAAATCGGCAAAATTTACTTTTGTTTTCTACAATTCCCAATGAGCTCAAGAAAATACCGTTTCCAGTTTTCAACTTTTAAATTTTAAACTTTTCCATAGCAATAAAGTACAGGACATGTAAGTGTGGATTTTTTTTTTTTTCAATTTTATGTAAATTTTTGGTATTTCGCATAGTAGATGGTTAAAGAACTGGGAATACCTGTGTTCTTACCTTTACTTTATCACCACTTTGGTACATGGTCCACGTGTTATTGTCAATAGATGTTGATATCTTGTATTCTCTTGTCCATCCTGCTCGAAGCCAATGAGCGCGACCCTGTGTAGCTAGAGCATGGATAACATACACTTCACCCAAGTCTATCTGTAGATAGTCATTAGGGTCAGTACTGGTCTTTGGTATCCATCCCCCGTTTCCATTCAGTCGTGCATCGTGTGGATCAAAAAAATAAGATAATGTTGAGCTTGCCGTGAATCCGTCATCTGGTATGATGCTCATGTTAGATACACCAATGGGGTACAGATTACCTGTAAGGAGAAAAGGGTGAAACACATTGATAGCTGTCATGGAAACGCCAAGAAACGAGTACAGTTGACTCTATCATAAGCGACCATCTTGGGGTGAGGAGTAAGTGGTCGAATATGAAAACTTTCACCACAGGATGCCCAAACGGTCCTAAATTTATATCTATGTCATTAAATGCCTCGACTTGAAACATTTGTTTGAACTTACAACAGTTTATTAAAAGGTTTTGAAATGCAATTCAATAATCTTGGTCTCGTTGAGGCGTGTTTGAAAGGAATATTGTCTGTGATTAACGAATGAGAGGCTGATTTCGACACTCTGTCGACAGTCTATATTTTGGAAATTCACAGTTATCTTTAGAACTACTATGTAAAAATGTAAAACATGTTATAAAGCATAAACCAAAACAGTTTATCGGTCCCCGTGAAGTGTTAGAGTTTTCGTTCGTTCGTTCGTTCGTTTTTCGTTCGTTCGTTCGTTCGTTCGTTCGTTCGTTCGTTCGTTCGTTCGTTCGTTCGTTCGTTCGTTCGTTCGTTCGTTCGTTGGTTGGTTGGTTGGTTGGTTGGTTGGTTGGTTCGTTCGTTCGTTCGTTCGTTCGTTCGTTCGTTCGCTCGTTCGTTATTATGCTGTTCTGCTGTTTTCCGTCGTTCCGTCGTTCCGTCGTTCCGTCGTTCCGTCGTTCCGTCGTTCCGTCGTTCCGTCGTTCCGTCGTTCCGTCGTTCCGTCGTTCCGTCGTTCCGTCGTTCCGTCGTTCCGTCGTTCCGTCGTTCCGTCGTTCCGTCGTTCCGTCGTTCCGTCGTTCCGTCGTTCCGTCGTTCCGTCGTTCCGTCGTTCCGTCGTTCCGTCGTTCCGTCGTTCCGTCGTTCCGTCGTTCCGTCGTTCCGTCGTTCCGTCGTTCCGTCGTTCCGTCGTTCCGTCGTTCCGTCGTTCCGTCGTTCCGTCGTTCCGTCGTTCCGTCGTTCCGTCGTTCCGTCGTTCCGTCGTTCCGTCGTTCCGTCGTTCCGTCGTTCCGTCGTTCCGTCGTTCCGTCGTTCCGTCGTTCCGTCGTTCCGTCGTTCCGTCGTTCCGTCGTTCCGTCGTTCCGTCGTTCCGTCGTTCCGTCGTTCCGTCGTTCCGTCGTTCCGTCGTTCCGTCGTTCCGTCGTTCCGTCGTTCCGTCGTTCCGTCGTTCCGTCGTTCCGTCGTTCCGTCGTTCCGTCGTTCCGTCGTTCCGTCGTTCCGTCGTTCCGTCGTTCCGTCGTTCCGTCGTTCCGTCGTTCCGTCGTTCCGTCGTTCCGTCGTTCCGTCGTTCCGTCGTTCCGTCGTTCCGTCTGTTGTTCTGTGGTTCTGTGGTTCTGTGGTTCTGTGGTTCTGTGGTTCTGTGGTTCTGTTGTTCTGTTGTTCTGTTGTTCTGTTGTTCTGTTGTTCTGTTGTTCCGTTGTTCCGTTGTTCTGTTGTTCTGTTGTTCTGTTGTTCTGTTGCTCTGTTGTTCTGTTGTTCTGTTGTTCCGTTGTTCTGTTGTTCTGTTGTTCTGTTGTTCTGTTGTTCTGTTGTTCTGTTGTTCTGTTGTTCTGTTGTTCTGTTGTTCTGTTGCTCTGTTGTTCTGTTGTTCTGTTGTTCCGTTGTTCTGTTGTTCTGTTGTTCTGTCGTTCTGTCGTTCTGTCGTTCTGTTGTTCTGTTGTTTTGTTGTTCTGTTGTTCTGTTGTTCTGTTGTTCTGTTGTTCTGTTGTTCTGTTGTTCTGTTGTTCTGTTGTTCTGTTGTTCTGTTGTTCTGTTGTTCTGTTGTTCTGTTGTTCTGTTGTTCTGTTGTTCTGTTGTTCTGTTGTTCTGTTGTTCTGTTGTTCTGTTGTTCTGTTGTTCTGTTGTTCTGTTGTTCTGTTGTTCTGTTGTTCTGTTGTTCTGTTGTTCTGTTGTTCTGTTGTTCTGTTGTTCTGTTGTTCTGTTGTTCTGTTGTTCTGTTGTTCTGTTGTTCTGTTGTTCTGTTGTTCTGTTGTTCTGTTGTTCTGTTGTTCTGTTGTTCTGTTGTTCTGTTGTTCTGTTGTTCTGTTGTTCTGTTGTTCTGTTGTTCTGTTGTTCTGTTGTTCTGTTGTTCTGTTGTTCTGTTGTTCTGTTGTTCTGTTGTTCTGTTGTTCTGTTGTTCTGTTGTTCTGTTGTTCCGTTGTTCTGTTGTTCTGTTGTTCTGTTGTTCTGTTGTTCTGTTGTTACCGAAGAATCTTAAGTGTAGTTTTTTCGTTGGTTAAAGTGGCTATTAAAAGCCGTATAGTTGAATTAAATCAATTATTACTGCTTTATTTAAAGATTCTGTGAACGTTTTAAAGGTTACTGAATGTCACTATCTTTTGTAGAGTTGCGTTACCGAAGTATACTGCTACCACAAGGGTTCCGTCTAAAATTTCTCTGAATAATGTAATTATTCTAGTTTAGTTCCTTGATTGACGACCATCTAAATGCCACTTCGGTGAAAGAAACATCAAACTTCGGTGGTTGCTCTTCAACGATAATGGTTGTAAGGAAAAAGAGCAGATGAAATGACGATTGTTTTAATATTTGGATAAGTGAAGAAACAAGATCACATATTGCAATGCACGCGGTGCTACTTTGTTATGCGTAGTAAATAAAAAACTTGCATAAAACAGTCTGTTTTCGTTGCTCTATCTGTTCAAAGCTATCGAGGAGTCAAGGGGGCTGACCAGCGTAAATCTTTATATTTCTTTATATTTCTTTCTTTATATTTAGATAGGAATCTATTTAACAATTAGAAGACGAACTCGAGATTTCTATCGGCTGATAGTTGACGAGGGGCTTCGGCCCCGAGTCAACTATCAAAGCCGATAGAAATCGAGAGTGAGTCTTCTAATTGTTTTAGTAAAAATCTCAACTAAACTATACTATACTAAACTAAACTAAACTTCACAAAAGCGCGAAGGAAAAGCCGCCATTTTTTCAAAACAAGTCCGGCTTTCTCTACCCACTATCTATCGGCTGATAGATAGTGAGTACGTTAGCCAATCAGAATGCAGGATTTCCATTAGTATAGTAGTAGAATTTTACTAAATACAAATAGCGAGTATAATTCACTTTCATTATTTCAAAGACATATACTTTCGTAATAGTTGTAATCATGCATCCACCAACGAGTAATGTGTGTCTTAGAAAAATGTTAAAATACTTTTAACAAATAAAATCCCAGCAGATTTGCATTACTTAGTGTGTTGGATAAACAAATTCGTTTGTCTTATCAGAATTCTAAAAGTTGTTGAAATTCAAGAGATACGATTGGTTGAAATTGTCACATCATAAGTGATCATCCTCCTCTGATCTTTCTATAACATATGTTTACTGAACAAATGAATGAAATTGAAGAAGTTTGCTACCATCAGTAACCATTATTAATTGTTTTTACAACAAATAATGAACAAGGTTAAAAATCAACAAATATTGTTTTTACTTACGCAAAGAAGCCACCTGATAGATAGATAACCACAGGACTGTTATAGGTAGCATGTGTAGAATCCACATCTTTACAGGCATCTATTTAATAGAATTATCTTGTGAATACTGAGGTAATGTATGAAAACGACCAGCATATCAGGTATAAAATCCTATATTAAAATTATTATAATATCATGTCATGTAATGTCATATTATATTCTATTATAAATTTAGAATTGAATATAGAGTTTCGCGTGCTGTGATTGGTCGAGCGACCAGTGATTATGAAACGATATTCCCTTCGTCTTCGGTGAATAATTGTTTAATGTTCCTATCTAGATGAGCGATCCCTCGAGATTTTATACCTAGTGAACAATTCGAAAACATTTATGTGAGTGAGACATTAGATATCTCACGTCTAGAAAGAACAATGTTTCAAATTAGAGACAAACTAGTATTAATTTAATAATTAGACATCTCATTACTGGGTTGCCTGTGGGCAGCCCAGTCTTAAAATGAGGTTCGTTTTTATTTTCTTTTTCGGGGTCGGGAATATGATTGGACGAAACTCGTAACCATAGCGATTGTCTGTCCAATGGAGTTTTGGTTTGTGTATTTCTCAAATATGATTGCATAAATGTTGACAGAATTAATCACACGATAATTGAACATGAGGAATTTGTCTTTGCTCGGTCGTCATTGCATCATTCCTTCGTCAATGAAGAACTACTTAGGGTTTTTGTGATCGAGGTATGTTGTCTGCAAATTTTATACTTTTTATAACTGAAATTGAAAGAACTTCTAAAAATCTACGTAATATCAAATTTTAAAGAAAAGTTGATTTTCCTAACGCAAGAAAAAATAGTTTTTTGTAGGAGTTTGACTTTATAAGATTTTTGAGAGCACTGAAAGGGCGAAATATGAAAAACCGACGTATTTCTTTGTCTTGTATTCAAAAATATCCATGTGGCATTGTAGAATAATTCACTAGTTGGCATTTGTCTATGATAGAGTCTGCGAAGAACTATTATCTTATGAGTCTTTTTGATGAGAAATTTTTTTCTGATGACTTCCGGTGGGCACCCATTAAATGCTGATTATCTCGAAAACGAGCTCGGGACTCCTTTTTTCTTTTCATATTCGGAATCAGCATTAAATTTGACTATAAAAAATCGTAGTTTAAAAAAAGTTTGACATTTTTTTCCAAAAGTAGCCAGTCACCTTAATCCTCGTTAAAACGCGTTACTAACGTAATCAAAGCTGTTGTCGCACAATTCAAGTAGCATAAAAGGTTGCTGTACACAGGAAAGGGAAACTTTTGTGCGAAAAAGGTAAGGATTAGCTTGGTGATTTGGCGAGTTTTGGAATGTTCATCATTGAGCTCTAGAATACTTCCACAGGCAACCCAGTGAACGCTCGAAGTGCGTCTAGTAGTTTCTACTTATACTCCCTTTATGTCAAGTCGCGTAGGTTTGAGACCGGGCAACGGCCACGATATTTGAATTGCCTGTATTACAGTGAGGTCACTCGAACCGTGAACAGTAGGGCGTTCTTCAGTCATTCTTTTTTTTTTTTTGCATTCTTTAATAACCGACCAATCAGGTGCTAAGAGTTAAGGCACTAGGCCATGTGAAAGACAATGAAGATTCTTAGTTGCCGCTCGTCAACGTTTAAAGTCAATGAGGCCTCGATTCTCTTACTAAAGAAACAAAATCTTCTCAGGTATGATATCTGCTACAGGTAATGAGTAAAACTTTTATGTTTTGAGCATGGTTATTTTGTGATACTAAATAGAATATTCATGCATGTCCTTCCTATTCAGGTTTTATATCTCAGACCTTTACCAAAAGCTACAAAAAATGACTAACGAACGAGCGAACGAGCGAACGAGCGAACGAGCGAACGAGCGAACGAGCGAACGAGCGAACGAGCGAACGAGCGAACGAGCGAACGAGCGAACGAGCGAACGAGCGAACGAGCGAACGAGCGAACGAGCGAACGAGCGAACGAGCGAACGAGCGAACGAGCGAACGAGCGAACGAGCGAACGAGCGAACGAGCGAACGAGCGAACGAGCGAACGAGCGAACGAGCGAACGAGCGAACGAGCGAACGAGCGAACGAGCGAACGAGCGAACGAGCGAACGAGCGAACGAGCGAACGAGCGAACGAGCGAACGAGCGAACGAGCGAACGAGCGAACGAGCGAACGAGCGAACGAGCGAACGAGCGAACGAGCGAACGAGCGAACGAGCGAACGAGCGAACGAGCGAACGAGCGAACGAGCGAACGAGCGAACGAGCGAACGAGCGAACGAGCGAACGAGCGAACGAGCGAACGAGCGAACGAGCGAACGAGCGAACGAGCGAACGAGCGAACGAGCGAACGAGCGAACGAGCGAACGAGCGAACGAGCGAACGAGCGAACGAGCGAACGAGCGAACGAGCGAACGAGCGAACGAGCGAACGAATGAATGAATAGAGAAACTCTTCGAAAACGAACAACAGATATCACCCATCTTAGCGTTGTTCTCGCCGGCCCGCTATCGATGGATAAGATTCAATAAATATAAGAGTTTCAGGTTAAAAACCTACTTTACACAGTGTACAATATTGTTTAAAATACGTAAAAGTCGCTTAATTTTTTTTAATTCTTCCCTATTACGGAATTTTTCAATTTTTGCTTGAGCTTTTAAAAACGTAAACCAAAACCAATATTTCAAATTTAAAGTAAATTCGCCATACAGCTCTGAGTTTTTTTAGTTTGAATATGAAAACAATAGCAAATATTATTGAAACTAGTACAGTTCGACGCTTGAGAGTCATCTTATTCTAACGACAATTCCTATGTCATCGTTCGTAGAGCGCTCCCGCGCCCAAGAAAAAGCCGTTTCAAGCCTCCTTAAGAATTGTATATAACTTCTAGATGTCATAATTGACCATGAACTTATTTTCCGGATCATATATATTTTATACACAATTAATATTGCAGCATTAGGAGACATACATCCGTATTTGATATAATTTCTTTCGATGCAAAACTTCAGTCGTACAACACGTTTATTCTTTTCACACCTTCAGTATATATTATTAATTCTACTTTGTGGCATTTTTGCTTAAAATGTGACTCAGACAAACTCTATAAGTTGAATAAAAGAGTCTCAAATAATGTATTTCAGAATAAGACAAGTGATTATGATTGTTTCCTACATTACTTTACAAAGCATTAAATAATTTAGCTCCAAATTAGTTCTGAATATAATATGAGGAGATCTCGTATTACGATGCTCAAATAGCTACATAACTACAACTTGTGGTCTTAAATCCTTTAGATAGGTAGAACCTAAACTTTGCAATTGTCTCAAGGACAAAATGAGACTTTTTAAGAATTTGTTTTCGTCAAAAATTGTTTTTGTTTCCTTTATTTTATCATTACTTAGCCTTCATGTGTTATACTTATACTCCCTTTATGTCAAGTCGCGTAGGTTTGAGACCGGGCAACGGCCACGATATTTGAATTGCCTGTATTACAGTGAGGTCACTCGAACCGTGAACAGTAGGGCGTTCTTCAGTCATTCTTTTTTTTTTTTGCATTCTTTAATAACCGACCAATCAGGTGCTAAGAGTTAAGGCACTAGGCCATGTGAAAGACAATGAAGATTCTTAGTTGCCGCTCGTCAACGTTTAAAGTCAATGAGGCCTCGATTCTCTTACTAAAGAAACAAAATCTTCTCAGGTATGATATCTGCTACAGGTAATGAGTAAAACTTTTATGTTTTGAGCATGGTTATTTTGTGATACTAAATAGAATATTCATGCATGTCCTTCCTATTCAGGTTTTATATCTCAGACCTTTACCAAAAGCTACAAAAAATGACTAATGAACGAGCGAAGGAGCGAAGGAGCGAAGGAGCGAAGGAGCGAAGGAGCGAAGGAGCGAACGAGCGAACGAGCGAACGAGCGAACGAGCGAACGAGCGAACGAGCGAACGAGCGAACGAGCGAACGAGCGAACGAGCGAACGAGCGAACGAGCGAACGAGCGAACGAGCGAACGAGCGAACGAGCGAACGAGCGAACGAGCGAACGAGCGAACGAGCGAACGAGCGAACGAGCGAACGAGCGAACGAGCGAACGAGCGAACGAGCGAACGAGCGAACGAGCGAACGAGCGAACGAGCGAACGAGCGAACGAGCGAACGAGCGAACGAGCGAACGAGCGAACGAGCGAACGAGCGAACGAGCGAACGAGCGAACGAGCGAACGAGCGAACGAGCGAACGAGCGAACGAGCGAACGAGCGAACGAGCGAACGAGCGAACGAGCGAACGAGCGAACGAGCGAACGAGCGAACGAGCGAACGAGCGAACGAGCGAACGAGCGAACGAGCGAACGAGCGAACGAGCGAACGAGCGAACGAGCGAACGAGCGAACGAGCGAACGAGCGAACGAGCGAACGAGCGAACGAGCGAACGAGCGAACGAGCGAACGAGCGAACGAGCGAACGAGCGAACGAGCGAACGAGCGAACGAGCGAACGAGCGAACGAGCGAACGAGCGAACGAGCGAACGAGCGAACGAGCGAACGAGCGAACGAGCGAACGAGCGAACGAGCGAACGAGCGAACGAGCGAACGAGCGAACGAGCGAACGAGCGAACGAGCGAACGAGCGAACGAGGGAACGAGCGAACGAGCGAACGAGCGAACGAGCGAACGAGCGAACGAGCGAACGAGCGAACGAGCGAACGAGCGAACGAGCGAACGAGCGAACGAGCGAACGAGCGAACGAGCGAACGAGCGAACGAGCGAACGAGCGAACGAGCGAACGAGCGAACGAGCGAACGAGCGAACGAGCGAACGAGCGAACGAGCGAACGAGCGAACGAGCGAACGAGCGAACGAGCGAACGAGCGAACGAGCGAACGAGCGAACGAGCGAACGAGCGAACGAGCGAACGAGCGAACGAGCGAACGAGCGAACGAGCGAACGAGCGAACGAGCGAACGAGCGAACGAGCGAACGAGCGAACGAGCGAACGAGCGAACGAGCGAACGAGCGAACGAGCGAACGAGCGAACGAGCGAACGAGCGAACGAGCGAACGAGCGAACGAGCGAACGAGCGAACGAGCGAACGAGCGAACGAGCGAACGAGCGAACGAGCGAACGAGCGAACGAGCGAACGAGCGAACGAGCGAACGAGCGAACGAGCGAACGAGCGAACGAGCGAACGAGCGAACGAGCGAACGAGCGAACGAGCGAACGAGCGAACGAGCGAACGAGCGAACGAGCGAACGAATGAATGAGCGAACGAATGAATGAATAGAGAAACTCTTCAAAAACGAACAACAGATATCACCAATCTTAGCGTTGTTCTCGCCGGCCCGCTATCGATGGATAAGATTCAATAAATATAAGAGTTTCAGGTTAAAAACCTACTTTACACAGTGTACAATATTGTTTAAAATACGTAAAAGTCGCTTAATTTTTTTTAATTCTTCCCTATTACAGAATTTTTCAATTTTTGCTTGAGCTTTTAAAAACGTAAACCAAAACCAATATTTCAAATTTAAAGTAAATTCGCCATACAGCTCTGAGTTTTTTTAGTTTGAATATGAAAACAATAGCAAATATTATTGAAACTAGTACAGTTCGACGCTTGAGAGTCATCTTATTCTAACGACAATTCCTATGTCATCGTTCGTAGAGCGCTCCCGCGCCCAAGAAAAAGCCGTTTCAAGCCTCCTTAAGAATTGTATATAACTTCTAGATGTCATAATTGACCATGAACTTATTTTCCGGATCATATATATTTTATACACAATTAATATTGCAGCATTAGGAGACATACATCCGTATTTGATATAATTTCTTTCGATGCAAAACTTCAGTCGTACAACACGTTTATTCTTTTCACACCTTCAGTATATATTATTAATTCTACTTTGTGGCATTTTTGCTTAAAATGTGACTCAGACAAACTCTATAAGTTGAATAAAAGAGTCTCAAATAATGTATTTCAGAATAAGACAAGTGATTATGATTGTTTCCTACATTACTTTACAAAGCATTAAATAATTTAGCTCCAAATTAGTTCTGAATATAATATGAGGAGATCTCGTATTACGATGCTCAAATAGCTACATAACTACAACTTGTGGTCTTAAATCCTTTAGATAGGTAGAACCTAAACTTTGCAATTGTCTCAAGGACAAAATGAGACTTTTTAAGAATTTGTTTTCGTCAAAAATTGTTTTTGTTTCCTTTATTTTATCATTACTTAGCCTCATGTGTTATATACATATATATATAGTAGTTCAAGCTCCAATCAGGACATAATTTTCTCTTGCACATTTCCTCACTTTTTCCCTTTCTTCATTTATATTAAGGCCTGTCTAACTAGCTCCTTGTTTTATTTTATACCAATATGTTATATAATGATTATTATTATCAATATTACCTCGTACAAAGATGCTGTGTCTCTTGAAGACGCACCGAGAAGCTTCTCTTCTAAAGACTGCAACCAACTGTACAGAAAGAACTTCAACTGTTGAACCTTTTCTTTTTTCTCTAGGAAAGTAAGATAACAACTGATAGAAATGGACAAACTGTACCACACTAGATCAAAAGGAAACTTTCGTATATCTAGGGCAGCTGAACTTATCTGATGGGGCGTTGTTGGGTGATTTGACTTTAACAGGAAGTTAATATTAAATATTAGCCAATAGTATGGAGCATATACACCCTAGTCACCATTCCCCTTCCGAAATTACACACAAGTGGTTACGAAATATTACTGCCCTACGGGATATTATAACAGCCATGCTTAATGTAATTAGTCTGTTTTCCTTCTTTCCCGACAACTTTCAGTTTATTAGCATATATATATGACAGTCATGTCATTTCTTTTTTCCTGTTTTCTTCTTTTCTTCTTTCTTTTTACTTTTTCCCTTCTTTCTTGTTTTTTCTTTCTTTCGTTCTTTCCTTTTCTTTCTTTTTCTTTCTTTTTACAATGTAAACTTAATGTTTTTTTTCTTCAATTAACTACATTTTAATGAACAACTTGAGCTGATTCTGCCATCCAGAGCTATGAGCCCGCTATCGATGGATAAGATTCAATAAATATAAGAGTTTCAGGTTAAAAACCTACTTTACACAGTGTACAATATTGTTTAAAATACGTAAAAGTCGCTTAATTTTTTTTAATTCTTCCCTATTACAGAATTTTTCAATTTTTGCTTGAGCTTTTAAAAACGTAAACCAAAACCAATATTTCAAATTTAAAGTAAATTCGCCATACAGCTCTGAGTTTTTTTAGTTTGAATATGAAAACAATAGCAAATATTATTGAAACTAGTACAGTTCGACGCTTGAGAGTCATCTTATTCTAACGACAATTCCTATGTCATCATTCGTAGAGCGCTCCCGCGCCCAAGAAAAAGCCGTTTCAAGCCTCCTTAAGAATTGTATATAACTTCTAGATGTCATAATTGACCATGAACTTATTTTCCGGATCACATATATTTTATACACAATTAATATTGCAGCATTAGGAGACATACATCCGTATTTGATATAATTTCTTTCGATGCAAAACTTCAGTCGTACAACACGTTTATTCTTTTCACACCTTCAGTATATATTATTGATTCTACTTTGTGGCATTTTTGCTTAAAATGTGACTCAGACAAACTCTATAATAAAAGAGTCTCAAATAATGTATTTCAGAATAAGACAAGTGATTATGATTGTTTCCTACATTACTTTACAAAGCATTAAATAATTTAGCTCCAAATTAGTTCTGAATATAATATAAGGAGATCTCGTATTACGATGCTCAAATAGCTACATAACTACAACTTGTGGTCTTAAATCCTTTAGATAGGTAGAACCTAAACTTTGCAATTGTCTCAAGGACAAAATGAGACTTTTTAAGAATTTGTTTTCGTCAAAAATTGTTTTTGTTTCCTTTATTTTATCATTACTTAGCCTCATGTGTTATATACATATATATATAGTAGTTCAAGCTCCAATCAGGACATAATTTTCTCTTGCACATTTCCTCACTTTTTCCCTTTCTTCATTTATATTAAGGCCTGTCTAACTAGCTCCTTGTTTTATTTTATACCAATATGTTATATAATGATTATTATTATCAATATTACCTCGTACAAAGATGCTGTGTCTCTTGAAGACGCACCGAGAAGCTTCTCTTCTAAAGACTGCAACCAACTGTACAGAAAGAACTTCAACTGTTGAACCTTTTCTTTTTTCTCTAGGAAAGTAAGATAACAACTGATAGAAATGGACAAACTGTACCACACTAGATCAAAAGGAAACTTTCGTATATCTAGGGCAGCTGAACTTATCTGATGGGGCGTTGTTGGGTGATTTGACTTTAACAGGAAGTTAATATTAAATATTAGCCAATAGTATGGAGCATATACACCCTAGTCACCATTCCCCTTCCGAAATTACACACAAGTGTTTACGGAATATTACTGCCCTACGGGATATTATAACAGCCATGCTTAATGTAATTAGTCTGTTTTCCTTCTTTCCCGACAACTTTCAGTTTATTAGCATATATATATGACAGTCATGTCATTTCTTTTTTCCTGTTTTCTTCTTTTCTTCTTTCTTTTTACTTTTTCCCTTCTTTCTTGTTTTTTCTTTCTTTCGTTCTTTCCTTTTCTTTCTTTTTCTTTCTTTTTACAATGTAAACTTAATGTTTTTTTTCTTCAATTAACTACATTTTAATGAACAACTTGAGTTGATTCTGCCATCCAGAGCTATGAGCTGTTTAGTTGGTCTTTACTATGAACTATAACTCTGACAGTTGTTTTGATGGCTAGTTTTGCTGGAATATGGAATATGCTTGCTCAACATGAACATTTTTAGCACGTGCTGACAAGCACCGAAAATATGAATATTGAGAAACACGATCAAACTCAAGGAAGATGACGTAAAGCTGATTTTAATTGACAGTTCGTGTTGGTTAGTTATTCTAGTCGATGAAAATGAATACCTAAGTTCTTATTCCTAACTTCTCTGAACTCTAGCTAACCAAGCGGGTTTATGATCTTTTTTCGTCGTTATAGTAAAGTCTTAGGCCAAATGAAATATGCTTGCTCGATATGAAAATTTCTAACACCGGCTGACAAGCACCAAAAAATATGAATAATCATTTTGGTTTTCTTTGGTTTAGCTCAATTTTCACGGAACTATCGGCACCAGCTTGTATGTCTGAAATATAATGAACAGCATTTGATCGCAGTACTAGCGATGAAGAAAATACATGAGAACAATTTTAAAATACAGTAATTGTTAAAAAGGTTGTCCTTTGAAAAGTTCCACGTGATGATTTGTTTTTTCATTTTAATTCATTTTCATTTCTTTTTCTTTTCTTTTCTTTTTTTTTCAACACTGGTGTTTGCTACTTAAGAACAGAGAAAAGCATTTTTTCCCCGGCCAAGTTAATCCAGCGTTTGATAATTTATGTTTTAATGTACAGCATGATTCTGCGATACAGGATCAAAGTTAAAAAAGATGACGCCAAACTCGAGTTTGATTGACAGCTGCTGCTGCTTAGTTATTTTAGCCTATTAAAATTACTTTTTCAGTTTCTAATTCCTAGTTCCCCTAAAGTTCATCATATTCAACCTGCAGCTAATCAAAAGGGTTTATAACCTAATTTTCACCAGTGTAGTAAAGTCATTGGCAAAATGGAATATGCCTGCTCGATATTAAAATTTTGAACACCAGCTGAAGGGCACCGAAAAATATGAATATTCAATTTGGTTAAAATGTCACTGAACCATCGGCACCAGGTTGTATGTCTAAAATACCATGAACAGTTTTTGATCGCAGTACTAACGATAGAATTCCTTGAAAATGCATGAAAACAATTTTTGCATCCCGTGAGTCTAACAGTCACATGAGTGTTAACGTTGGGTACAAAAGCCCTAATCAGGAAATATCATTAGTCAACATTATCCTGACAACAACAAAATAAAGAACGACGAGAAAGACTTAAAACTAAAATATTAATTTGAAGAAAAATGAAGTATGTCCAAGAGAGCATAAATAAGAGAGGGAAACCTGTTAATACCACGCTCGCCATGTGAATTCCCGGTTGGGCTATTTCTAACATCCAAAGTCGTTTGGTTTTTAATTTTTTGATGGCGTGGACGTGTGTGCGCGCGCTCAAAAACAACATACTTCTCGTCAATTTTTCTCACTTTTTTCGACAAAATCTATTAGATAAAGAAAAAAGATTAAGATTGGCTATGTTCTGTTCTCTGATAAAAAACGACTGAAGCTTTTGAACAGTCAAAAAAAATTTTCAAAACATCCTTGCATGTTTTCGCTACTTCCAGGTTTGGATGAAGCACACCATTTTTGACGCACTGGAGTAGGGTGAGGCGAAAATTGACTTTGCCAAAAATTGCCCAACCGGGAATTTACATGGCGCGCGCGATATTAAGAAGTTTCCCTCTCTTATCTATGCTCTCTTGGTATGTCATGAAATTAAAATATTGACAACGAGAGTGCTCCAGGCTGAGCAAAGTAATGAAGTAATAAATATTTAATACGAAAACCGTTTGTCGAATGGTTACGGTTATTTTTTCCATAAATATAGATTAAAGTCCGTTTGCAGAATTGTCGCGTTTAATGATTAAACTAAGAAAGTTGAACAAAACACTTATCCGTGAAACAACACTAGATTTATTTTTTCGTAAATATAGTCAAAACTATTACAATGTCTTCTGTTTTCTATTGTTTTTAAAGTGCTATTTAGTACCAGATAGAGCTAATTAGACTGAATGTTTCATGAATAATAGTCTTCATACTCTAACCAGACTATTGGAAAATAGAATATTTTCGCTCAATATAAATATTGACAGTTAAAGCACCAGCAAATATAATATGTAATTTGGTTCTCAGACGAAAGTTATTCAAATATTGGCTGAATTTTCACTGAAGTCATTTTCTCAATATGTAATAATATGGTCAAAACATTTTCTCAATATTCCAGTTGTTTGTGATCAAAGTACTACGCAACTTCTTAAGAGAGAGTTGATGTAAAAATCGAGAATCGCGTGACAGCTGCAAAAAAATCTTCTTATTTCCCCAATAGAATCCCTTTGGTACACTTTTCTCAAAAATAGCATTCAAAAGTTGAACACCTTTTACTTTTTAACAAAATCGAGCGAATTAGATATTCTGTCTATTAGATCCTCCGCCGACTACTAGTATGTGAGGAATAAAATATTAGGCATTTTTAATGGCCTCGCATTAAACGACAAAGTATATTGCCTGAAATTGGTATTTGGTCTACTATCAGAGCATTATTTCCTCATTTCAAAACACTAAAAACCTTTTGAAAAATCCAAGTTTGAAATTTTAAAATGCACATCAAGTGAGAGTTACTCGAGGCGACTGAGAGAACGGCAAAATAAACCTGGTTTTCAAAAGCAGAAAACGCATGGGCGATATGTTATTTGAGCCCGAAAATAATTTTTTTCCTGAAAGTCTAACGTTTCATATTGACTGTGTAATAATCCCTTTCTTGGCAGTAAAAACATTTTGGTGACGAAGCAAAAATTTGGACGGTTTTTTGCTAATTCGTAAACTCGATTGTATCACCGATATTGAGACGAAAAATGCACAATTAAAGCGTCAGTTAATAGTTAAAAAGAGCTACAAATTGAAATGAGAGACGATAGACTAGGTTGGACTTATGCTCCTTTTAATATTTGGGCAAGCAAAGTTCAGATAACCAATTAAAAAGATGATTCAAATTGCTCAAGACTCAAAATGCTCAATATGAACCGAAAATCATACGCAAATATCAACAAAAACACATAAAACGCTTTTTTTCTAATAATCATGATTTTTTTCCCAAACCTTCTCAAAAGATTGATTTTTACCTGTTGTTTTAGGAAATTCAAAGAAAAATATAGAAGTTGAAGTTTGAAAAGTGTATGGTTCCTCAATAAAATTTTGAAGGCTGTTATGCGGTTTTGAGCGGTTTTTGTGTGCACGCACATCCTGGGCTCAAAATGAACGTTCAAAAGTAGTCAGTCATCTTAGGAACACTTTGGTGCTAAGGTTTGAGTCAGAAACTGGGTTTTTGTGGGGTTTTGTGCTGTTCGAAAATCTGCTTTTACTGCCGAGTGTATAATAAGTGCAAAGGCGTGCAAGTACGGTTGCGAAAAAATTACGATTCCCATCCGGACCTCAATATCTCCATAATTACCAAACGATGGAAAATCGATGAGAAAATCCTCTTCACGCGGCGACAAAAACATATTCTTTTTAAATTGGAAAAACGGGTAAAACTGAGCCGCTGTCATTTACTGCGACCCACCACAAGTGGGGGGGGGGGGGGGGGGGGGGGGGGGGTGGAATTATTCGAAGAAAAACCAACAGTCCTATTTGTTTAGCTCGCAAGTGTAAAAAAACTTCGCGCCGAGCTTGTCTCTGTTCCTCTCCCTAGTCCCCCCGTGGTGGGTCGCAGCACCGTGGTAATTTCGACAGTGATCATATCATCATATCTCGGATTCAAACTATTAATTTTTACACACTGACGATGAAGTGAGCAACGTCGAAACATATCTGGGAATAAACCTTTAAGATTTAAAATATACAATGTTGTCTTGATTTTAATGTTGATTTTTACATTTCATTGCTTCTAAAACCGTTGTTTTTCTCTACCATGGACTGTGAGAAATACTAATACCGATACTAGTATATTGTTTCGGATGGAATGCACTAAAAATATAATAAATAATTATCTATTTATCTTATGTTAGACAATATGACATAAAACCCAAAGCGCATTTCGGTCTTTGAATACACTATTTAGTATGCAGTATTTAGCATGGAACGCTTTTTTTAAATAGCTGTATACAAAATCGTATTATTGTTTTATTAAGAGACTTGTTTTCTACTTACCTCTGCGGTTTCGTTGTTTGCTTTTTATAAATCAGTTGTGGACTGCTTTGTCTGGATTGTCTAGATCTTTCCCTGAGCAAATCTTTTCCTCGGTTGCTCTGTTCAAAAAAGGGAAGTTATTTATTACTGCGCAATTGTGCCAGTTTTTTTTGAAGCGTCTATCATGGCCATTGCCGATACACGTGTGCCGTTTTGATGAACAGTTTTTTTGACACGTACGAACTAGGACTTTTGTTTTTTCTTCGAAAAATTTTCCCCTTCCTCCCCCTGTGGTGGTTCGCAGCAAATGACTGTGGATCAATTTTACCCCGTTTTCCAAATTAAAAATAAATCGTCGCAGTGTGAAGAGAAAAAATTAACAAGAGCTCAAACCAAACGTAATTTATTTGAAAATCAGTCATCGATTTTAAATTTTAGATCGTTTAGTAATTAGGAAGATATTCAGCTCCGATTGGGGGTCGTACCTCACTGGTGAAGGGTGCTGTACATTGGCGGCAATGCAGGTTGCATACATCTCTAGCTCCCTCTACATCCATAACACTTCTAGTTTGCAAGTGCTACAACTAAAGAAAGAAAAAAAGCAAGAATAACCAAGTAAGCAAACAAATATTTAGTAAATAAACCCCTCCTGGCGGCTGGGATATCGGCTGATAATGTCCGAGGATGAGAAATGGTCCGAAAAAAGAACATTTGGCCGAGAAGTGAAGCTTCGAGGGCAAATGTGATACTTTGAGGACCATTTCTCATCCAAGGACACTATCAGCAGATATTCCAGTGAGCCAGAGGGGGTTTATTTATTTTATAACCCAACGACTTCACTGAAATGAATTCAGCAAACTGCATCAACTCGTCACCTCCAGAGTTTTCAAAAATAATTCTCTCTCGTCTCCAAGCTGGATACAAAAACAATTATTTTGGTAAATGAAAGCTGTTTGACACTGAATTATTCTATTGTTTGACATTAGCTGTCGAATTCTTTCTTGGTTTTTAGTAGTTTTAAAAACAATTTCGAAAAGAAACCAAAAACTTCATTCACGAAACATGAATGCTTACCATTGAAGACATTTACAGTATATTTTGTTGATTTTTTCGTGTTTCCTGGCGTAGTTTTCTCAACCAGTCTTTGTATTTTACTCTCACTTGTTTGTAAAAACTGAGTTTCTTTGTTTTCCCTGTTTTTTCTTTTCTTTTTTAAAGTTTTTACCTTCTGCTGGACGAATATCACTTCGGACGGGGGATATCGCCTGATACCCGTCCTGCACGTGACCCATTTGAACAAATGACAGCGCGCGAAAATTCATCGTTGGGTTATAAACCTATATATAATTTGTTGTTTTGAGATTTTTGATAGCTTTTATTTCAAAATTGAAATAAGATCTATCGAGTAGAATGTGGTTGCGCATCATCAACACAGTCAACTATCCAAATAATAAGACCCATAAGATCTATCGAGTAGAACGTGTTTGCGCATCATCAACACAGTCAACTATCCAAATAATAAGACCCACAAGATCTATCGAGTAGAATATGGTTGCGCATCATCAACACAGTCAACTATCCAAATAATAACACCCACAAGATCTATCGAGTAGAATGTGGTTACGCATCATCAACACAGTCAACTATCCAAATAATAAGACCCACAAGATCTATCGAGTAGAATGTGGTTGCGCATCATCAACACAGTCAACTATCCAAATAATAAGACCCACAAGATCTATCGATAGAATTTAGTTTCTTCTTAATACATGTATCAAAAACTATAAATACGTATTAATTTTTAACTACGTAACCAGTTAAACACATGCTTAGAATCAGGTCACGTGATGAACCTTTTTAATCCTGGAACTGAATACCCCTTAGGCTAGCCTTACACGGTACTGGACGAATTTTTAACCATTCAAATAATGATTTGACCAATACATACAATACCAATTTTACAGGAAAGGCCGTTATGTTTACACTGAACCCGATCCAAGTTTGCAAGGCTAGCCGTTTGAAATCTTGTCCGAATAGCACAGTTCCATGCAAACGAACGTCTAAACGTACAACTTTTTGAACGATTTGAAATTTGTCCGGTACAGTGTAAGGCCATGCAGCCTAAGTCAACTGAAAATCTTTTCCAATGTCCTCGGACTTGAACTATTGTTCGTACTTTGAAACCCACATGTCCTCATCGTCGGCTGTAGAATGCTGGGATACGCAAGAAACACAGGGTTCCCACTCTCTTTAAACCACATGTAGTTTTATCTTCATCTATAAGTTAATTAATCTTGAAAGCTATTCATGACAATTTATTTTTACTAGTTTATCAAAAACCTATTAAAAGAATTGGTTATATGGTTTACATACGTGTTTCGCGCATGTTCTTAGTAATCTATTCAAGTATTTTCGCTGGAATTTTGTTTGTATCCAGAAAAGTTGCTTATTTATATTATCACTAGAATTTAAAGGTTATAAGTGAATCCGTCTTTAATCTACCATACCTTTATTATAGTCTTGCTTGTAGCAGTTATTATACAAGTTTCTTGGCTTATGAAGTTAACTGGAATCATTTCTGGACTAGCTTCATTCTTCAACATGGTGGCCGCCAAGACTTGCTTCGCTTGTGTACAAAGGGTCCTTTGAGACCGGACATTTTTGTCAATTGAAAGGAACTAAAGGCAGCTTGTACAAAAGAAAATTTGAAGTGAGAAAAAGCTTTTGTTGTAACGTTTCCTTTTTTCTCAGCATTTTATTTTATTTCACGAACACTGGCTTATCTTTTATGTTTATCTTAAAAAGAATGAAAAGAAAAAAGTGTGAAGAGAAATCAAGAGAAAAAAGCTGGAAATAAGTGAAAAGGATGGAAAAGAGGGAAGTGAAAAAAGAAGTGAAATGGAGGGAAGAGAAAACAAAAAAGAAAGAGTAGAGAAAAGAAGAGAAGAGAAGATGTAAGACAACAGAATACAAGACAAGACAAATGAATACAAGACAAGACAAATGAATACAAGACAAGACAAATGAATACAAGACAAGACAAATGAATACAAGACAAGACAAATGAATACAAGACAAGACAAATGAATACAAGACAAGACAAATGAATACAAGACAAGACAAATGAATACAAGACAAGACAAATGAATACAAGACAAGACAAATGAATACAAGACAAGACAAATGAATACAAGACAAGACAAATGAATACAAGACAAGACAAATGAATACAAGACAAGACAAATGAATACAAGACAAGACAAATGAATACAAGACAAGACAAATGAATACAAGACAAGACAAATGAATACAAGACAAGACAAATGAATACAAGACAAGACAAATGAATACAAGACAAGACAAATGAATACAAGACAAGACAAATGAATACAAGACAAGACAAATGAATACAAGACAAGACAAATGAATACAAGACAAGACAAATGAATACAAGACAAGACAAATGAATACAAGACAAGACAAATGAATACAAGACAAGACAAATGAATACAAGACAAGACAAATGAATACAAGACAAGACAAATGAATACAAGACAAGACAAATGAATACAAGACAAGACAAATGAATACAAGACAAGACAAATGAATACAAGACAAGACAAATGAATACAAGACAAGACAAATGAATACAAGACAAGACAAATGAATACAAGACAAGACAAATGAATACAAGACAAGACAAATGAATACAAGACAAGACAAATGAATACAAGACAAGACAAATGAATACAAGACAAGACAAATGAATACAAGACAAGACAAATGAATACAAGACAAGACAAATGAATACAAGACAAGACAAATGAATACAAGACAAGACAAATGAATACAAGACAAGACAAATGAATACAAGACAAGACAAATGAATACAAGACAAGACAAATGAATACAAGACAAGACAAATGAATACAAGACAAGACAAATGAATACAAGACAAGACAAATGAATACAAGACAAGACAAATGAATACAAGACAAGACAAATGAATACAAGACAAGACAAATGAATACAAGACAAGACAAATGAATACAAGACAAGACAAATGAATACAAGACAAGACAAATGAATACAAGACAAGACAAATGAATACAAGACAAGACAAATGAATACAAGACAAGACAAATGAATACAAGACAAGACAAATGAATACAAGACAAGACAAATGAATACAAGACAAGACAAATGAATACAAGACAAGACAAATGAATACAAGACAAGACAAATGAATACAAGACAAGACAAATGAATACAAGACAAGACAAATGAATACAAGACAAGACAAATGAATACAAGACAAGACAAATGAATACAAGACAAGACAAATGAATACAAGACAAGACAAATGAATACAAGACAAGACAAATGAATACAAGACAAGACAAATGAATACAAGACAAGACAAATGAATACAAGACAAGACAAATGAATACAAGACAAGACAAATGAATACAAGACAAGACAAATGAATACAAGACAAGACAAGACAAGACAAGACAAGACAAGACAAGACAAGACAAGACAAGACAAGACAAGACAAGACAAGACAAGACAAGACAAGACAAGACAAGACAAGACAAGACAAGACAAGACAAGACAAGACAAGACAAGACAAGACAAGACAAGACAAGACAAGACAAGACAAGACAAGACAAGACAAGACAAGACAAGACAAGACAAGACAAGACAAGACAAGACAAGACAAGACAAGACAAGACAAGACAAGACAAGACAAGACAAGACAAGACAAGACAAGACAAGACAAGACAAGACAAGACAAGACAAGACAAGACAAGACAAGACAAGACAAGACAAGACAAGACAAGACAAGACAAGACAAGACAAGACAAGACAAGACAAGACAAGACAAGACAAGACAAGACAAGACAAGACAAGACAAGACAAGACAAGACAAGACAAGACAAGACAAGACAAGACAAGACAAGACAAGACAAGACAAGACAAGACAAGACAAGACAAGACAAGACAAGACAAGACAAGACAAGACAAGACAAGACAAGACAAGACAAGACAAGACAAGACAAGACAAGACAAGACAAGACAAGACAAGACAAGACAAGACAAGACAAGACAAGACAAGACAAGACAAGACAAGACAAGACAAGACAAGACAAGACAAGACAAGACAAGACAAGACAAGACAAGACAAGACAAGACAAGACAAGACAAGACAAGACAAGACAAGACAAGACAAGACAAGACAAGACAAGACAAGACAAGACAAGACAAGACAAGACAAGACAAGACAAGACAAGACAAGACAAGACAAGACAAGACAAGACAAGACAAGACAAGACAAGACAAGACAAGACAAGACAAGACAAGACAAGACAAGACAAGACAAGACAAGACAAGACAAGACAAGACAAGACAAGACAAGACAAGACAAGACAAGACAAGACAAGACAAGACAAGACAAGACAAGACAAGACAAGACAAGACAAGACAAGACAAGACAAGACAAGACAAGACAAGACAAGACAAGACAAGACAAGACAAGACAAGACAAGACAAGACAAGACAAGACAAGACAAGACAAGACAAGACAAGACAAGACAAGACAAGACAAGACAAGACAAGACAAGACAAGACAAGACAAGACAAGACAAGACAAGACAAGACAAGACAAGACAAGACAAGACAAGACAAGACAAGACAAGACAAGACAAGACAAGACAAGACAAGACAAGACAAGACAAGACAAGACAAGACAAGACAAGACAAGACAAGACAAGACAAGACAAGACAAGACAAGACAAGACAAGACAAGACAAGACAAGACAAGACAAGACAAGACAAGACAAGACAAGACAAGACAAGACAAGACAAGACAAGACAAGACAAGACAAGACAAGACAAGACAAGACAAGACAAGACAAGACAAGACAAGACAAGACAAGACAAGACAAGACAAGACAAGACAAGACAAGACAAGACAAGACAAGACAAAAAAGGAGTAAAATAGCAAAGAAAAGTGAAAAAAAGAAAGAAATGAGAATAAGTCTAAAGAATGGAAAAGAATAGAAGGAAAGAGAAGTGAGTAGAAAAGAAGTGAGGAGGAGAGGAGAGCTGAGAAAAGAAATGAAGTGAAGTGAGTAGAAAAGGAGTGAGGAGGAGAGGAAAGAGGAGATGAGATGAGAAATAAAGAGAAGAGAAGAGAAGAGAAGAGAAGAGAAGAGAAGAGAAGAGAAGAGAAGAGAAGAGAAGAGAAGAGAAGAGAAGAGAAGAGAAGAGAAGAGAAGAGAAGAGAAGAGAAGAGAAGAGAAGAGAAGAGAAGAGAAGAGAAGAGAAGAGAAGAGAAGAGAAGAGAAGAGAAATCGAATTAAGGAAAAGGCAGGCCAGGGAAGAAAATAGAATACAAGTTAAGAGATGGGAATATATATAGGAGAAGACAACATAAGAAAATAATATAACAATAGAGCTGATGTTCTTGGGTTAAATATGTTTTTGTCCCGACTCAGGCTCGTTTTAGCTCGAGCACAGCGAGGGTAAAATAAGCCTGAGAAGGGCCAAAAACATATTTACACCCAAGAACATCGAATCTCTTACTATTATAATAACTTCATAGGGCATTTACGAAAGGAATTAAAGGCAGTATCTTTAAAACAAATCTGGCTTCACGTTGGTGTTTATCATAATCTATCTACTCGAGTTTACAAATAAGTCTAATTTGGTTTGAATCCCGTGTGTTCGCTTTTGAAGGAAAAATCATCTTCTTATTTTGTCATACATGTCCTATTCTTACCACTTTGTACATGAATAAACTAAGAGGAGATAGACTGCTAAGCTAGGCTTGGTTTGAAAGAAGGTTTGGATGTGAAAATATGTGGATTCGTGGCGGAAAACGTCCACGAAAACTGAGCAAAAAGAATAAATTTTGCGGGCGAAAACACTCAAATCTTCAGGTGTTTAACTTGGAAGAAGTAAGGTACAAGATATCTTCAAAAGTAAGTAAATTTGTTCAGGCGTTTATGGAAAATGCTGATAACCAAAGAGTATAAGGACAAAGAATTTCTAATCCTAGTGAAAGAACTTAAGAATGTTGAATTAGTTTGTTTACCTGATGGCAAAGCCGCTAGCCAATCTCCATTGCCTTTGTGAATCTAACAGTATAATCCTGCTTTGTTGATGAAAACTTCTGGCCACAGAAACAGGAATTTAGGATTAGAATTCTGTCATTTTTACTTGATTTTGTAAGCAGAGCTCGAGTAGCAGCAAAGAGACCATCGAGGACAGCGAGCAAAAACGTCGCCGAGCTACAGCTACAACACTTGAGTGGTTTCCCTCATCTCATTGGCTGGACAGATTATTTTTCTCGTTTTTGATTGGCTGATACCAGCGGGCTAAAATAAATTTTAAGCGGGAAATACACGTTGCGATTTGTCTGCCCGATTCATCGTCTTGACACCATCGGGAAGCAAATCGTGCGTGTAGTTTAGAGCCCGACTCAATACAATTCGAAAAAACTGAATCGGCCTGATTCAGAAAATCTGTAGCACGGTCACAGATTTTCTCATGTCGACCCGATTTCTAAATTCAAGTACACGCACGATTTGCCCTATAGCGTTATTAGAGGAAGAAAATAGAAAAGTTAAAAAAATTAATTGATATTGTTGATTTTGAAAAAAGTTGCCACAAAACAAATATATGTGTGTGGCTGAAACGAATTTAAGCAATAGATTGTTCCCTGTTGGAATATTTCAATGTCATGGCATGCCGAGCTTCCAAAACTAATGGGGAATATCACAAATATAGCAATACAGAATGTTGCAAACCTGTGCACTAAGCTTGAAGATCTTAATGTTAAGTGGTGTCAGGGAGCACTGGCGTAGGAAGGGGGGGAGGCACGGGGGCAATTTTTTGATAATTAGGTAATTGTCTGTTTGTTGATTTTTTTTTTCTTTTTAATATTCTTTACTCTGTTATTCTGGGTGCCCACCCCACCCCCAAATACATTTTTATTTTAGGTGCGTAGGCGACGTTTAGTTCGGCAATTTTGGCTTTTGCTGATATAATTTTGGCGTGGCCATCCGCAGCCTCTGAGGTGCCTCCCACCCTCGAGCATGGAATAATTAAAAAGCTAATTAAAAATGTAAAAGCTATCTATCACACACTCGACTGCATGGCATCGTCTCAAAGTGTAGATTGTTCCTTTTTCTACCCATCATTCTGGCTTGAAATTCTACCTTCCGCCTTATTTGTATATAGCTAATTTTATTAAAGCTGGGGGAAAAAAGCCTAAAGTCTATCAACCATCTTTTGTTTACCAACAAACTTCACTGTAGGCTATCTAAGAATTAAGGAATATATGTCCAAGTCGTAGAATCTGGAGCATACAATGAGTTTCTTATTGTAATAATTAATGCCACGGTGATATATATTTCATGATAATTTCGCTCTCTAAACTGTAGGCTTTTTCCGGCGACAACCTTAATTGAATTATCTATAAACCTCGCTCTAATAATAGAGGCTTTGCACCACCACGTGATGGCAGCCATGACAGGAGGCACAACAATACAGTCTTTTCCCTCTGGGAAACTGAATTCTTTCTCATGTAAATCATATTAGATCAGATACTATTGCTCCTGCCTCCTGTCATGGCTGCCATCACGTGGTGGTGCAAAGCCTCTATAGCAGTAGCCAAACAGATTACAGGATTTGTGATAAACCACTAGTTGGTTGTTAATAGTAATAATCAGTAGTCGAATCAACAGTAGAAAATAAAGATGTAAGCCTCAAGAAGTAGCCTTTTTTTACCACAGGTCTCTGTCTATCGGAGGTGTCTGTCCATTGGAGGTGTCTGTCCATTGGAGGTTTCTGTCTATAGGTGTTTGTCCAATTGAGGTGAGCCTATTGGAGGAGTCAGCTGTCTATTGGAGGTGTGTTAATCGGAGGTGTCTGTCTATTGGAGGTGTGTTAATCGGAGGTGTCTGTCTATTGGAGGCGTCTGTCTATTGGAGGTGTGTTAATCGGAGGTGTCTGTATATCGGAGGTGTCTGTCTATTGGATATGTCTGTCTATTGGAGATGTCTGTCTATTGATGGTGTCTGTCTATCGGGGGTGTCTGTCTATTGATGGTGTCTGTCTATCGGGGGTGTCTGTCTATTGATGGTGTCTGTCTATCGGAGGTGTCTGTCTATTGGAGGTGTCTGTCTATTGAAGGTGTCTGTCTGTTGGAGGTGTCTGTGTATTGGATGTGTCTGTCTATTGGAGGTGTCTGTCTATTGATGGTGTCTGTCTATTGGAGGTGTCTGTCTATTGGAGGTGTCTGTCTATTGGATGTGTCTGTCTATTGGAGGTGTCTGTCTATTGAAGGTGTCTGTCTATTGGAGGTGTCTGGCTATTGGAGGTGTCTGTCTATTGGAGGTGTCTGTCTATTGGAGGTGTCTGTCTATTGAAGGTGTCTGTCTATTGGAGGTGTCTGTCTATTGGAGGTGTCTGTCTATTGGAGGTGTCTGTCTATTGGAGGTGTCTGTCTATCGAAGGTGTAATATTTAATATTTATTACTTATATAGCGCAAATTAACATTCAATGATATGATCAAATGCGCCGTCTATTAGAGTTTTCAGTCGGGTGTATGTGTATCTTTGATTTCTGTCTAGATTTATCTATAAAAAGCAAACAACTCAATTCAAAACGTATCACAGTTTATATTTCTGATATGCTATAAAGTATTCTACAATTCTTCAATAACCCCCTCCCCCCATATCTTATAAATATCAAATGGTTGAGCACACATTGTAAATATTATAAAACACTAAAGATCTGACCAAGCAGAAAAAACATTGTACATTTGGCACTATTCTATTGCAAGCTCTGCGTGAGTTGTAGTAACAAGCAAATTTTGAATGAGTTGGGAGAGAATGTTATGCCGACTGTGGAATGGTTTTCTTGATCAACCAATCAAAGTACAGGAGATTTGCGCCAGCCAATCACGTCGTTTGAACAAGGAAACCAATTGTATCAATACAAGTCGAGATTCAAGTTTTGGTACCAGATGAATGGCTTCCCTTGTATCCCAAATAAAAGCAAAAAGAAAGAAAGAAATGGGATAATTTTGCCGACATTATTTTCCCGATATAGACCACGTGTCATTTCATTGGTGATTATTTCGTAATAGAAAATAGAAATAAGTACGAAACTCAAAGGAATCTTAGTTTATCTAAAATGGGAATTCATTATGTAAGTCAATCTGTCACCGATACTGAAAGGGAGTTATGCAGTGCAGGTTTTAGCGAAACTTGTCTCATACACCTTTGTACACAAGTTTCATCTATGATCTAGCAGATTCACTCATACAAATGCTTACTATACAAATCCACAACAGCCAAGTGTGAATTTTTTTAAAACGTTTCCTGAAACGTCGCAATGCTCATCTACACAATATTTGGTTTACAACCATTTCCTAGAGAATGAAAAACGAAAACAAACGACATGACTGCCGTGTTGGTCGATATAACAAAAGAAAAAAGGATAAATGCAACCAACATGGCGGCTATGACGTCACATCAGAGCCAAGAATTCCATTCTTTGTACACATAGAAACAGGGATTGTTGCCTAGCAACAAAGTATAAGATATACGACTGCTAAATACTATATATTTACATTATGTTAAACAAAAATAGATAAAATCTTTATGTCTTAAGTTAACTCTTTTGGATGTGGTGATACTGTAGAGAAAAGGTTGTAAGGAAAGTGGAGAATGATAGACAAAATGAAACAAAAAAGATAGTTCGAAAAACAAAAATATCAAGACCCTCGTCAGTGATAATTTACATTTTGTGAATGTTTTCTAAAAATGTAGTCTCAAAGGGTTTGCAAACTTGCATCAGCAAAATACACAGAGCCGTCACAGTTCTTCTCTAACCGGTGTGAAGAAAGACAGTTGCTTATAATGAACAATGTACAACTGAGTCTGTATATGTTGCTGATGCCTATGCTTGTGTTACAAGGCTTAGGTCTGGTACACACTTACAACACAAGCAAGCATCAGCAACATACGCAGACTTGTTGAAGCTCTTCTCTAACAGGTGTGAAGAAAGACAGTTGCTGATAATGAGCAATGTACAACTGAGTCTGTATATGTTGCTGATGCCTATGCTTGTGTTAGAAGCGTAAATCAGGCCACATCCTTGTACGGGGGAACTACAGTCCAAATTTGTCCTTCAACAGAATTCAGAATCCTAAAAATTCTGAAATCCGGAGTCCATCATTCAATCACCTGGAATATTTTACAAGTGTTGCTTGATTGCTAATGGCAACAACAGCTGCAGGGAAGACTAATAATAAAATAATTCAGAGATTCATATGACTCAGAATTGATGGAATTCCAGGACATTTTTAGAATTTCAAGGACAAGGAAAGAATATGAATTCCTGGACAAAGTCATGGCCCAAATGACCTGTTATATGGCGAAATTTATTGGAAAACTTTTTAGTGACACAAGTTTCAGATGCATGAGTAGAGAGCAATTCTACTTTTTCTGAAACTTTCTCACAAATATATTTTCACTCTGAAACTTGAAATGCAAAACTCTTGTGCAACAAGTTACATGATTTTGTCGCCCATATTACTGCAGAACATGCATAGAACGTTTCCAAATCCAGGAATTCCACCAATTCATTAATCAATATATCATTAGATAATATAGATAATTAAAAATTAATAGATATTAATAAAGCATATCTGTACGATCCTGTAACTGCCGATGATGTTTCCTGTACTGTTCTTCGACACACCCAGCACAGATGCGCTGATGTCGACCAATAGGATCCTGAAGGCAGCTCT